>JAUIMM010001397.1:0-419803 GCA_031769625.1 Taudactylus pleione | reverse complement strand
AGCAGGCTGAGAGAATCAATCCTCAAACATTGGCATATTATCAGCTCAGACCCCATACTCAAACATGCATGTGAAAATAAGCCACTATTTGCCTAGAAAACGGAAGCAACAATTTAAAAGACCTGGTGACCAATGCTGATATACGACCTGGAGGTGGGGCAGATAATTGGCTTATGCTGAAGAATGGTGCCTTTCGATGTAGTGGCTGTGTCAATTGTAAATACATTGTGACTGGTGACACTTTTGTCCATCCAATTAATGGCTATAAATATTATCTACATCAGAGGATGAATTGTGAAAGCCGTTATATTGTGTATGTCATACAATGTTCTTGTCCAATGATTTATGTTGGCAAGACAATTAGAATGTCAAAGGAACGCATTGCCATGCACCGATCAAAAAAGCTTTTTTAGTTGTCGATGTCAATACGCCACCAGTGGCAAGACACTTTGTTGATAAAGGACATAATATGGGTGACTTTCACTTTATGCCTATACATCAAATTAAACCCCTAAGGGGAGGAGACCGGGGTAAAAAGCTGTTGCAAAAGGAATGCGAACTAATATCAGTTGGGTACTCTTCGTCCATTTGGCCTCAACGATGAACTATCCTTTAATGTCTTTTTGTGAAAAGTTTATAGAACGGATCACGTTGGGGACTGTAGGGCATAGCTAATGGATCAGGTTACAGTTTTTTGGTTATTTAATATGATCAATTAATCCTATTTATTTGATATTTATAGGATGGTAACATTATTCTATTTTTCGTTAACATTTTGTTTTGGTTTATGTTTCTTTTTTTCTAGGTTGTGTATGTATAAAAAAAAAATTTTTTATTTTTTTTTAAGATTGGTATTTAGCAGGACATTTAATGAGTGATGCTTTTGTTAAGGTAATAATTTTTTCTATGCTATCTTGTTTATGTATCTTTTATATGTATGTGTCTTTTAGTGATTTGTTGCTGAATTGAGGGATTCAAGGGGGCCTGTCAGATGTTTAGTTTCACTCTCCACGGATTTGTGTTTGTATTCCGGTTACCTTGGTAACTGCTGTAAGACTGGTCTTCCGGGTATTAAGGGGCACGTGATGCATCTGCACCACGTGTCTCCGGCTGTCCACTGCACAGGCTTGGTGCCTGTCACACGCCCCTCGCATCACGCGCCCGGCATTGGTCCCTTTGCCGCATGACGTTCTGCGGGGAGTGTCTGAATTTCGCAGTTTGGTATGAACAGCCGTTCATGTCCGGTATGTGAGGCCCAGAACGAGTCTTGGCTCCCTGGCATCAGGTGAGAGTGTTAATTACATGTCTGATTCGGCGCCCCTTTTCTCCTTTTTTCTAGGCCAGGTTACTGTATTCAGCTTGTGCTCATGATGAAGGCGGTTTGTACCACCGAAACGGCCGTCGGGGCGCTTCACCCAGCATACTGCATTTGGTCACCAGGCACTGTTGAGTATCTACTGCATCGCAGATGTGACATGCAAAAAAAATGTTTTTTCCCCGATGCAATTTGGCTGTACTTCAATATATATGTTTTTTTTTCATTGATTGTCTGGTGTGCTGGCTTCAGAGGTTGGTTCCCCCCCTTCTTTGATGTAGGGGATCTATATATATTATATATATAATATATCTATCTATCTATCTATCTACACAGTGACAGAAGCACTGGAGAGGTCTGGGATGGCATATATGTTTGTCCCAGATTCCTATCATGTGTTATAATACGGAAAGCAGCAGTGACCACCATATAATGTCGAGCGCCGCTTCAGTGGCTGCCATACAATATATATAACGAATCAGTGATGGGCATACAATACAGAGAGTATTTTTGTTTATCTTGCAATATAATTTCCTCAACGAGAATTAATGCTTCCTCAAAGTATAGTATTATCTACTTCGGCATCGTCGTAACAATGCCAATCAATGTAATTAATATACATAATCCCCATTAATTAGCCCCAACATCAATTAATTCCATTTATGTACATTAACCCACTAGTAATTCTCCCTCGGCTCGGGATGAATCAAGTATCACAAATACTTTAAGATACATCTCATGCATACTGGCATTTTTTTAACGCCAGTATATGTACGATGAGGTAAATGGCTGGGGAGGTACTGGCTAGTATTTGAGCCAGAAAACAGATCCATATATGAACCTGAGGGTTAATGTGGGCATTATACAAAGGTGCAGCAGTCTATAGTGCTGGAAATTTGGTGTGTTTTTGTTCAGGGATGTGTGGAAAAGACAGACAGAGGAGGCAGTGCCTCACCTGCCATACACTTTTTACTCCAGAGTTTTGACTATAAAAATGATTAGAATAATACAAAGAAAATATCTATAATAATTTCTTAAAATATTTCACATTTTTATAGTCAAAACGCTGGAGTTTCCCAAGTATGACAGGAAAGGCTCTGCCTCACCTGATCGCACATCACTAATGACCTGCTGGGACAGCTCACTGATTAAGCTGTCATGATGAAGTGATTTTTGGCTTTGACCCGGGAGTCCTAATGCACATGGGTGACCAGAGAGAGTTCTTGCGATAATAGGTCCATCTATATATGGCGTTTCCTATTTGGCAGAAACGCCGTCGCAAAGTTAAGCTTTTTGGAGCGTGCTTCATATGGGTACTTTGCAGTTCCATAGAGTTTTATGGTGGGCTGCTGTGCCGTGGGACTGCAACATATATCTCGGATATCTTCTGCAGACCTTTTTAATACATATGGCGACCCAGCTGTATTGCTGTAAACCTTTCCCTCCAGTCTCCTCCAAAAACCTTAATCTTAATTAACCCCATCTTACCCATTTATTCTTACTATTACCTACCATAATGTATACCCTTCCTTCCCCCTTTTCCATAATTTGCCTGTTGCAGATCTCCTGTTGCAGCCACTGTGATCAGGAAGACTAATCAAGCATCTGCCTGTCAGGCAGGTGCCACAGAGGCAGCTGCTGTCAGTGGTGAAGTGGGGGTGCCGGAGCCCAGTGCAGCCTATAGCTGCAGTACATGGCCCCTGGTAGGATGTAACGTCTGCTGGCCTGCCCTCACTGCTCTTTGTGTGTGATTGTAGCTGCTGAGATAGCTGTGGCTTCTGCTCCCCCACTGGTGCCTCCTCTCTCTGTAACCTGAGGCACATGCCATGCCTGACTCCCCTAGCTGGGACCCTATGCCTGGTATATGTCAGGCGTTACCACACATTCATGGGTACGCTTTCTAAACACGTGTTCTCTAATCTGTGACCATTATATCAGGTACATTCTCTAAAATGATAGGTAGAAATTGATTCATTTTTATGGCTAACTTCTCCTCTTGTCTACTCTTTAGAAGCTTTGGTACATTACCCCAGTATCTGTTACTGTCAGAAGTTGCCAAAAATTTACAATATAATGCTGATATCACCATTAGCTGCGTTGCTGACAGCCGCAATGTGCCATAATATGATATACTCACACGCATTTAATAAGGATAAGTGTTTATATCCAGTGGAAAACATTACATTTAGGGAGACCAAAATGTAAACCTGGCTGACATAATTGAAAGGGAACCCTCCACCTGATAATCAATGTTACTGTTAAGTGTTTTAAAAAAAATATATATATTTTTTATTCTTAAAATTGTGTTGGATAAGTTTTTAAATATATTTTCTTGACCTAATTGAATCATAAAGAAAAGACGACAATTTCGGAGTAGCTTTTTGGAAAAAGAATTGCCAGTTAAGTGGTTAAAGTGAATATAGCTTTATTTTTAAAATAACTTCCCTTTAAAAAATCCAGACAGGATATTCCCACACTTAGTTTTGTAGTCTGAAGATAAATATTACACCACCTCTCATGGCTAAGGTAAAAGCGGCTGGGAAGTAAGATATAATTGTCAGCGCTGACTATACAAATATATATTATAGAAATAGCAATGGACAGTGTCAGTTGCTGTGTACTCAATATTTACTTTGCTCTTTTCCAGTTGTAAAGAATTGATGAGTGTATTTGTATGTACATGTCCAAACAAATCAATAGGTTTTTGTTAAAAAAAAAAAAAAAAAAAAATGAAAATTGAATATCACCTTCCCGTTCTTCCGAAAAAGTTGTATTCCCCCCCCTCAACCACTTAACTGACGAATTATTTTTCCAAAAACCGCTCCGAAATTGTTGGGTTTTTTTTATGATTGAATTAGGTCAAGAACATCTTTTTAAAACTATTCCAACACAATTTTTTTTTTAGACACCATATACCATAAAAATAAAAAATGCTTATGGTATACTGTAGTGATGGCCATTGACAGCTGTACCATCGTTGGCCGTTGGGTGTAATAGTCGATAGAAACAACTGATTGAGACTGCAGCTGTCGATGTTTCCTTAACATCGGTTGGGGGGCTGCACACACAATCTATGTACACATACAGTATACATGCATATATATGTATATACATACAGTATGTGTATATATTACACGTGTATATATACCCACGTGTGTGTGTGTGTATATCCATCTCTATATTTCTATCGGGGTAGGGGGTCCCTCTCCTGGTGTAGATGGACACCTCCTTACACACAGCAGCCAGGAAACGGCACACCAGTCCAGGGTTTTTGTGCAAGCTGGTCGGAACCAGTTTTATTGTGCAATATACACAACAAAATAAACAAAACCTAAAAATAAATCTTAGCCCGTCTGGGCACTAACTAGACAGGTTATTCCCTCTCTACAAGTGGCATAGCCTACTGCCTTACCACAAAAACAGCACTTTCAAATATCACATTGTCTCTGAACAAACCTCAGTGTCTGTTTCTCCCCAGGGTATGTAAAACACACAGCTTATCTGAGCCACTTCCAGGTGCAACTACTAATCACCCCTGCTCTCAGACTGAAATGCCCAACAACTGGAATGGCCTGTGGATGGAGCCCTCCCTTCTCACATCCACACTCCTAGGACCCATTATCTGGTTTTTACCAAAAGCCAACACTTCTGGTCTGTTTGGCATAACTTTTCCTGGGGTTTTTAAAACACATGATAGGAATCTGGGACAAACATATATGCCATCCCAGACCTCTCCAGTGCTTCTGTCACTGTGTAGATAGATAGATAGATAGATAGATTATATATATAATATATATAGATCCCCTACATCAAAGAAGGGGGGAACCAACCTCTGAAGCCAGCACACCAGACAATCAATGAAAAAAAACATATATATTGAAGTACAGCCAAATTGCATCGGGGAAAAACATTTTTTTTGCATGTCACATCTGCGATGCAGTAGATACTCAACAGTGCCTGGTGACCAAATGCAGTATGCTGGGTGAAGCGCCCGACGGCCGTTTCGGTGGTACAACCACCTTCATCATGAGCACAAGCTGAATACAGTAACCTGGCCTAGAAAAAGGAGAAAAGGGCGCCGAATCAGACATGTAATTAACACTCTCACCTGATGCCAGGGAGCCAAGACTCGTTCTGGGCCTCACATACCAGGCATGGCAACCCCCGGCGCATACCTGGGCATACAGGCATGGCAACCCCCGGCGCATACCTGGGCATACAGGCATGGCAACCCCACCCACACATACCCGGACATGTAGACGTGGCAACAAGTATCCGGACATGCTGGCACGGCATCCCAGAATGCATACCCAGGCATGCCAACCACCAATACATACTCAGGCATGGCAACCCCCAATGCGTACCCAGGAAATGGCAACCACCGACAGGTACCCAGGCAGGGATGGCAACCCCTGGTGCATTCCTAGATATACTGGAAGATCTGTTAGTACTGATTTAAAAGGTGACATTTTCCTGCATCGCTGAACATTCTCCTGATAGAAACATAGGTAGGTCACCAACAGGAGAGAGCATCCTGCCACTTGTAGTTCCACACCATCTGAGGAGTGACAGACTGCCTGCTGTAGTGACACCCATCCCCCAATATACCTATTGCCGTGACCCCACCGGGCCGGAAACTGTCTTACATGGATTGTGCCAGTGACTTATTAGGGTAACTGGCAGCCATGATGTCTGCGCTCAGGGAGACTACCACCCCCAGTTACCTCTCAGTGTCTCTCCCGTCAAAGAAGATGAAATCCCCGCTCTGGACGCACTTGGCGCAGGTCAGCCTGCGGCGGGTGGTGTTACACAGCGGGCACCGCTCCACAGCCACATACAGCCCCTCAGCGTCATCCACCGGGTCTGCCGGCTCCGCTCCTTTCCGGGGGCTCCAGGGGCTCCCAGTCACCGCCACCAGGTACTGCCAACTCGGGGCTCCCTTCCCACTGGGGGACGCCATGTCCGCCTCTAGTCACCGGCTCTTGTCACGTGGGGTTTTGTTTTTAGTCCAGTGCATGCTGGGAGAAGGTGCGGCTTCGTATGTTTGCAGGGTAAGAGGACGGCTCAGGGGCGTAACCTTACATGCTAATGACCCGCCCTCTCCGGGACACCACGGTAACGGGGGCCAGTACTATAGCGCCCCTTTCCCTACACCAGCCAGTATGTGCAGCTAGTAAGTAATAGGATGAACGCTCAGTCGGACACCGTGGGCGGGTGTCCGGACAATGAGGATACTACTACTACTATATGTAGTGCTGTGCTCAGCAAATTAATTACGATAGAGCTTGTTTTTTTTTAATTTAAAAAATATAGATATATAGGGCCATATTCAGCACGGACTTTTAGCTCCACGTTGGAGGTTAGAGTGGGGATAAAGTCGGGGGAGCCGGCGAAATATGATCTGCAAAAAAACCTGGAATTTTTGAGAAATGTGGCTGGGACCCCCCCCCCTAAAGATGTCCAGACATGAGGGGTCACTATGAGTACCCCCATTTTTACCTGCTGAAGGAAGTCGGGGTTTGTAAGAGCCGCGGCAGGTACATAATTGCGGCTATGAAGAAGTGATTTTTTTTTGTGGGGGGGGGGGGGGAATAACTATTCCTATCAAATTTGGGGTACATGAAAATGGGGGTAAGCATATTTTTAAATCCCTAAAGTGCATTTTCAAAATTCTTCAAAAATGCACCTGCCGCTACCACCCACATTCTTTTAAACACCTGCCGCATACTTGGGAACCCCCCCTGAATTAATTTTGTTATTTAAAAATGTGTTCCCCATTTTTTATTTTTTTTAACCCCAAAAAAGTAAATAAATTTTTTTGGGGTGTTCCTATTTTTTTATTTTTATTTTTTAAAACTTTTTTTGACACAGTTCATATTTAGGGGGTATTCCCAGGGGTGCAAGCAATTTTTTTTAAGCCTGCACCCCTAAACCCCAATTCTGCACTTTTTTTCGCCACCTATTTCAGTGGTGAAAAGTTATCCCCGTTTTTTTTTTTTCAAAGACTTTTCGAACTTGCGAAAAGTCTTTGAAATTGTATACGGGGATAATTAAAACAGGCGAAAATGACATTCCGACATTTCGCTTCAAATTGAATATGGCCCATAGAATATATTGACATAGTTTTACAATAATGTGATCACACTGCAAATGCAAACTTTAATAAATGGGCGCTTTAGGGGCAGATTCAATTAGATGTGGAAGCCATTATGTCAACTCCTGAGATTTGATATAAAAATGATTAGAAAAATACAAAGAAGACATATAACTTTTAAACAATTTCTTTGTTTATTGTAATCATTTTTATAGTTAACATTCACCAGCTTTGTGGAGCTCCCTGGGACTGTGGCAGCAACAGCTCAGCCTCACTTCTGTATAGGCAGAGTGACACTGCTTGCAGAGCTGGGGGCCGGGCCACACCACAGGCAGTGAGCTGCACAGAAAGAGAGCTAATAGAGGCATGCCTCTGAGTATGGGGGGCATGCCTTGAGGTGTGATGTACTGACTGGTTTGTACAGTGCTGCACCACTAGCACCAGGTTCAGGTGTGTTCGGATTGCTTCGGTGGCCAATTTCCCCGTGTTCAGATAGGACACACCGTGACAGAGAGGCAAGCCTGAATTCCCCTTTTGCAGACACAATGATGTCAGGAGGGAAGGTGCAACGCAATTTTATTATTTGTTAATAATTAACAACAAATGACAGAAGATATTTACCATTTACAGATGGAATGAAATTAATTACACTATTCAATGACAAGGTATTTATTTATTACCTCGCCGTCATCTACCGGTGACCCCAGCTGGCAAGCATGTGAAACCAACAAGAACCACAATTCCTGCAGAACTTTACCAAAAAAACAAATGAGAGACCTAAATATGAAACCTGCTGGTCTAGCTTGAATCAATGGTGCTCCAGCAGTCTATAGCTGTGAAATACAGTCTGCGCTAACACTCCCTTTTGCTGAGGAAAACGTGGGAAAAACACATGCAGGTTAGGCTTATATCAGTAGTGCACCAGCAACCTGCAATAGTTTAAACAGAGTCTTTGAGCCTTTGCTGAGAAAAATAGGGACAACACTTAGGCTATGCTGGAAGCAGTAGTTCACCGGCAACTTGCAACAGTTTTAACACAGTCTTTGAGCCTTTGCTGAGAAAAATAGGGACAACAATTAGGCTATGCTGGAAGCAGTAGTTCACCGGCAGATTTGCAGCACTTAACACAGTCTTTGCTAATACTTAGCCCTACTGAGAAAAATAACAAGGGCTAGGCTGGAAGCAGTAGTTCACCGGCAGATTTGCAGCACTTAACACAGTCTTTGCTAATACTTGGCCCTACTGAGAAAAATAAAAAGGGCTATGCTGGAAGCAGTAGATCACCTGCAGATTTGCAGCACTTAACACAGTCTTTGCTAATACTTGGCCCTACTGAGAAATATAACAAGGGTTATGCTGGAAGCAGTAGTTCACCGGCAGATTTGCTGCACTTAACACAGTCTTTGCTAATTGCCTATGCCACAATTTACTATCACCAGAATTGCCAGCTGGGGTTACACAGGGCTAAATAAACAAGCAATATACATTACATGAGCATGAATGGATTTTGAAATGGTTACCGGGCCAAATAGTGTATAAGAAACAATTTACATCAACACCAATATGGGTAAATACTCAAACATTTCATGCAAGCAAAATATTAATCAGCATTGACAATAATAACACAGCGAGCAGTAAACAGCTTTACAGAGTAATATAACAGATAAAGGGCCACGGAGGGCCACTATCAACCCTTTAGCTAACACATGAGTCAAACAGTAAACAGAGTCAAATACATATCACATGGCATTACATTTACTTTTAAGCTAGACATAAAATACTTTATACATCACCCACAGTGGCATTGGACATGAGCTGACACCCATAAGGCACGTCCCCTCCTGGACATGAGCCAGAGGTTCACAGGAAAGAAAATGACCACCAATGCCACTCTTGGGGAAAGAGGGGGTGACCTATATTTTACTTCCCCCCTATTTCATCACTACACACACACTTTACCTAATTTAAAACACTATGACTCCTTTCTATACCCAGTTGTGTGGGAGACTAACCCCCGGTCCCAGCTTTTACACAAAACCTAGTCTATCAGCCTAATCATGGTTAGCCACAAGGTAAAGGATAATGCAATAGACCCGGGGTACCCAGATAGGATAGGTGTACTGAGGGGCATGGCCTTAATGGAGGGAAGATAGGAGCTGTGGAGGGGCAGAGTATAGGTAGGTTCTGGTATGATCTCACCCCTGGCAGTGGCTGTTCAGCCTCTTACGATGTCCAGGGCAACTCTGGGATGCACAGCACTGCACCAGAGCTCCCAGCTGCAGACCTCCGGCAGGTATTTTACAAGTGGCAACAGGTGCAAAATCCTTTTCCACAGGGGCTCTGTCCAGCAAACACACACAGCAGCAGGAGGGGTCCTGAAGCACTCTTCCTCTGGGGCTGTCTTTTCTTCTGCCCATGCGGGTGCCAGCAGGGTTTTCGTCACTAGCGGGACCTTTTCCTCAGCTGGGGCTTCATCTGCGACGATGGGGCGATGAGACCTCCTTCCCAGGCAGCTCCTCTTCTCTCCCAGCATGCGCAGATTTACAAATGTGGCTCCTGATAACAGGCACTTAGGAAGGCAGTCCTTTATTCAGAGGGGGCTTCTTCCAAAGCAGGGTGCTCTATGCAAATCCCCAGGCAAGCTTCCTCCAGGGACTCATATCCAGCATCAGAGCACCTCTCCTGGCAGATTGGATAGGTAGCCTACCAGGTTAATATGAAGTCTGGTAATTGTAATCCAGGGCATCATTAAAGTTATAGCATCCTTATTTTTACAGCTCCAAGGGCAGTCCACAGCAACTCATTACAGACAGCATACCAGGTGCAGTATTTGTAATCCAGGGTAAATGAGAGGGGTTACTGCTCCCCTATTTCTACAGATCCAGGGACACTCCACAGCAACTCCTCACAGACAATCATTTTTCAGAAATTCCTCCCAGACTCTTTCTACAGAAATTCCTCCCAGACTCCTTTTTACAGAAATTCTTCCCCAGACTCTTTCTACAGAAATTCTCCCCAGACTCAGCACTGACAGCCTAGAGGAAGGTAATTTATAAACTCTCCCTCACTCTCCTCCCTGTCGGTCCGGCATCTATGAGTGGACAGGGGGGACTCAGCAACAGGCCGCCTACAGGGATCTCTGCCTGGACACCTAGGCTACCAATCAATGGGGCAGGATTTTCCCTCCAAAAATGGGTCGCCGACCAAGAGGCACTTTCTACCTCCCTGTCTGCACATGCTCAGAGGGGTTCAGGGAGAGCAGGGTCAGTCAAAGTTCACTATACCAGCCTAAAATAAGGAATGGGGCTGCAGTATATCTATGTGTACATACATATAAAAAAAAATATTGGGGACCCCTATTTGGGAACAAACTTGGGGGTACCACAGATGGATGCAGTCAGGAAGCAGACAGTTGAAATGTCAACCACCGGCTTCCCAACTGTCAAATCCTGGCAAGGTACTAATGACAGGCGTCGAAATCCCGACGCCTGTCATTAGACCTACGCCAAGAGCTCAACGGCAGGCATACCGAATGAAGGTAAGCAAGGTGCGGACAGCCGCAGGGGGAGGGTTAGGTTTTAGGGCTCCCGGGGGGGTTAGGGTTAGGCACCCCCTCAGGAGACTTAGGTTTAGGCTGTGGGGAAGGGGGGGTTAGGGTTAGTCACTAGGGAGGGAGGTTAGGGTTAGGCACTCCTAAAGGAGGGTTAGTAAATACTTGCTTTTGGAACTGTCGGGATCTTCACTGCTGCCAGTCTTCCAGGGTCGGGATTTGAACTGCCGGACATAGGTCCAACGGTGTTTCATACTGATCCCTGCCTTGAGCAGTGATGGACACCTTGGATGTGTCATGTAACCAGGAAGTGCACTGCAGTGTTTAGAGATCAGAGCTCAGTCAGCAGCAGCAAGAGAAGACAGTGATGCAGGTGAGAGAGTCAATGGATACTGAAGCTTAGTGTAGTGAGCGGAGAGTTACAGTGAGTAGGGGGCGAGACAGGCTCCCAGCACTCAGCCCCATCTCCATGTGTGCTTCCCCAGCCATTGACCTCACCACACGTCAATGGTAAGTACAACTATAAATGGATGCAGGGTGTATGTATTGGGCCCCCCTGTACCCAGGAGCCAGTCTGCACAGCACACCCTGCACCCAATATAGATACGCCATTGGATGGTAAAGAAAGGAACCATTAAAGGTATAAAACTATGCAATGTCATAGATCAATGGTTCCTACCATTGAAGTTTCGCACACACACGCTGCAGATTGACAAATCCCATACAGGTCTCGGCTGGAAGACGGAGACCATGTCCATGGAAGCGGTACAAGATGTGAGTAGCCACTTTGCTCGCATATGAACGAGAGAGTGGGTGGAGCTGAAGCTGTGAAGTCAGCACACACAGCTAGATGAGGGATGAACTGTTAAAATGGCTCCACAGCACAGCGCTACTACTGGCTGACAGCCAGTAGTAGCCCGATGCTAGCCAGTATAAAATGAAAACCATCGTCCGGGGGACCCCATTGATGGTATTGAATGATGGTTATCATTCAATGGCTTGTGAGATGTTATAGCCATCAGCCACTGGCCCTCTGTTGCAGTGCATGCCTATATGTGTTTCCCTTGATGCTCCATATATGCCACCTCGCTCCCAGCTGTTGTAACCTCAATTGCTGTGTGGCCTAATTCTTTAGCAGGTTGAAGCTCTACCACTTATCTTGCCAGGGCTAGGAGGGTAGAGTCAGGTTGGAGGGCGTGTAGTTTTAAAGAAGAGCTGTGAAGGTTGCCTGCAGGCCTGGCGACAGGAGGGAACTAGGGACACCCGTACTGGGGTCCAGATGGGAACCATAGCCACCGCCGCCCAGCCCCCTTGTAGCTTGGCCTGGGCAGCATTGGGCTCTTCCTGGTGGCTCAGCTGCAGCCCGGGGATGACCTTTACATCTGCAACGCGGCGGTGTGACATCATTAGTCACGTCGCCGCGCATGTCTTCCCTGCATGGGCGGATGTGGATGGATCCCCGGCCAGCTATCAGTTGTTAAGTACTTGAGGCTGCTGTTAGGGCTGGGGACGGAGGAAGGTTCAGGCATCATAGAAAGGTGACGGGCTGGGGGTGGAAGGTGACGGGCTGGATGCAGAGGAAGATGATGGAGGAAGGTGAAGGAGGCTGGGGCAGAGGAAAGTGATGGGGGCTGGGGCACAAGGTGATGGGCTGGACGCAGAGGAAGGTGAAGGAGGCTGGGGCAGAGGAAGGTGATAGGGGCTGGGGCAGAGGAAGGTGATGGGGGCTGGGGCAGAAGGTAACGAGCTGGACGCAGAGGAAGATGGAGGAGGCTGGGGCAGAGGAAGGTGATGGGGGCTAGGGGCAGAAGGTGACAGGGGTTGGAAGCAGAGGAAGGTGATGGTGCTTGGGGACAGAGGAAGGTGAAGGAGGCGGGCTTGTGGCAGAGGAAGGTGACGGGCTGGAAGCAGATGAAAGTGATGGTGCCTGGGGATGGAGGAAGGTGAAGGGGGCTGGGGACAGAGGAAGATGATGGGGGGCTGGGGTCAGAGAAAGGTGAAGAGAGGCTGAATTTGAGGAAGGTGATGAGGGGCTGACGACTGAGTATGGTTGGCTGCAGCCACCATCCTTCCTACCCCTGGGGCATCAACAGCACTGACATCAAGAAGACCTTGCAAGAGACGTCAGACAAGAACTACAGCCTGCATCATCAGTGACAGAGGGACAGTGTGGTAAGTCATAGTGTATTTTTACTTTATTTAAAGGCTGGCATATCTTTCAGTTAACATTATCATGCTTCACATATCACACATGCAGGGGAGGGATGTGCGGGAACAGGGGTGGTGGTGAGAAGGTGGTGCCCTCAGAGACATCAGTGTACCGGGCCCAGAGATTTCTGTTGCCGGCCCTGGATGCATGGGGCTAAATAACACCATCTAGGAAGGTGGAGGGTAGAATACTCCTTTCTTCCCCTCCCTCCCCATTTACCAGGTATGGATGTGGCTCCAGGCTTGGCAAAGGCCTGCCAGTTCCATGGGACGCACTAGGGAATGCTACCTGGATCTCTGCAATGCTTCAGCTGTGCCAGGAAGTTGTTATGCTCATAAGATGGTGCTTCTATCCACCAACTAATCAGATTTGTGGGAGCTCCTAGGATTCTCCATAGTTGATTAGGAAAAATGGGGATGCAGTCAGGATAGCGGCGGGCGCAATCCCGCCCGACGATATCCCGACATGGGACTAAAGATAGGCGTCGAAATCCCGACGCCTATCAGTAGCCCCACTACAAAGTCCTGACACCCAGCATACCGAACGAAGGTAAGCTGGGTGTCTTATCATTTAGCAGTGGGGGGGTTATGAGCCCCCGGGGGGACTTAGGGTTAGGCACCCCCCCCCCGGGAGGGTTAGGCACCACAAGGGGGGTGTTAGGATTAGGTTTCCCTGGGAGGGATAGGTTTAGGGTGCAGGGAGGGGGAGTTAGGTTTAGGCACTAATGGGGAGGTTAGGGTTAGGCACCAATAAAGGAGGGTTAGGGTAGGGAGAGGGGGATTCGGTATGATACACCGCTGGCCGCACGGTTCAAATCCCGGCAGAGCCAGCCCGACATGGAAGGAAATCCCAATTGTCTAGAAGGTAAGTACTTACTAACCTAACTCTACCCCCTAACCCTCCTTTAGGGTGCCTAACCCTAACCCCCCCTTTCCCCACCGCCTAAACCTAAGTCCCCGGGGGGATGCCTAGCCCTCCCTCCCCCTAGCCTAACCCTAAGTCCCCCCCGGGAACCCTAAACCTAACCCTCCCCCACGCGGCTTTCCATGCTCGGCGCCCGGCATCCCTTAGATCGGGTTGCCGGTCTCCCGGCGTAGGTTAGTTAACCCTCGCCAGGATTCTGTAGTCTAGATGCCAGCGGTCACAATGCCGACGTATAAACGTATACCGGGAGAGGGTTAGGGTACTTATCTGCTGCAGTCGGGATTTCGATCCGTCTGGCTGCCGCTGTCAGTATTTGATCCGGCAGCTAAACAGCCGTTGGCATTACATACCGATTCCCTCTTTGTACCATGAAGCCAGGGGTGATTGTTTGTTCAGTGTGCAATCGCATATATATATATATATTTAATTATATTAAATAAAACTGTGGGCATCACATACTCCTTCCAACGGTCTCTTGTCATGAACTCCCCAATTGTAGTGATAACCTCACAAACACTCTATGTGGCCTATTTATATACCCCTCCCTCCATAGATACAAGCAATTGATGCAAAGAGGTAATGGTCTAGTACATGGAGCTGGTGGATGGGAGGTATTACATTGAGCCAACAAATGGATAAAGAAAAATCTCTCAGCCTTGATAAATAGCACTTGCAGCCTGAAACACAGAATTTATGGACCTACTGACTGGCCTATTGCCTTTGAGAACTTGCTGCACTAGGACATGATTATTAATTGGAGTAAGAGAGTGCGGAGTCTTCCAACCCACTTTTGACCATGCTTTATATCGCTACCATCGGATATGGTTTTAATCCCCTTGGTTATAGAATTCTGTCTAAATGCAGGTTTTATTTCATATTGTTTGTTATTTTACATCTTGTAATAAATTCTTAAAAAAGATAGCACAACATCTAGCAAAGTCTTTTCTCCCTTATATTGGGGTCAAGTCTCATCCACCCAAAAGATCCAGGGACAAAAACTGATTTATGATATGGATCGGTATCAGCTTTCTTGAAGTAAGCATATCTCGTATGGGGGATTTTACATATCCTTATATATTCCTCTTGTTTGTATGGGACCTACAGTCCCTGATATAACTATATTACACTATTGTATTGTTTTTCTTCTTTTATGTTTGCATCGAGAACATCACCCTGAATCAGTCACCTAAAGTGTAAAAGGTAAGCATTATTTAACATGATTTTTATTTTATATATAGATAGATAGAGGCAAAGAGGGTATTTTGCCACCTTCTGATGTCCAGAACAGGACTCGCTCCCTAGGACAGAGGACAGACAGGGTTAAGGATCCTGATCTCACACAGGAAAGGTTTTACACACAGCTGCACTACAAGTGTTTGATTGCTCTGGAGTGTGTGATGGATAAAAGGATTGTAGGTGCCAGTGGACGGAGCTTCCAACACTTGACTAGTAGCCATATGGTTGGGCATGGGTAGTGTCCAGTGGCAGCTCAAAACACAGGTTAGCAGGGCCATCGCTCAGAGCGCCATAACTTGAAAGGAGCAGTCCTGGCTGAACATTACTTTAGAGGCACTCACCACCATCCTGCTCCAGAAAAAAAAACTCCCTCCGCCCACCCGCTGGCGTTATTGGTTTACGCTCAGGGTGAGGGAAGTACAGTACAGGATGGCGCTAAGCGCAGAGAAACCTAGCGCTGACCCTGTTAGTGTCAGGAAGCCATCTCATGTATACTGTGCTCTAACAACATTTGTGATGAGTAAAGAAGCCATCTGACATAACCCACCAGTATGAAGACGTTTGTTTGCAAGCCATTTTCTACTATATATATATTTCATCTATTTTGATGCCTCAATTTACCACACATGTACCATCTAGTAGTGCCATGTACTGCACCATTAACTCTTTGACCTCATACTAGTCTATGGGAATGGCGTGCAACATCGGGTCTGTAATATATGCAAGAGATATCAGTGAAATCTGTGCATTTAGTATGGATTTGGCTTTTTCTGGTAGTTCTTTTATTCTCTTCATTAATTTTTTTTTTTTTATAACTATCTTTTTATTGAGACAAAGATTTAGATACAAACATATAATCAGAATATATATATAATATAGTTTACATAATTTCGATGGTGAAACAAAGTTGGCATTTTGGATTACAGGCATAAATCAGTTGCTGAATTTTATTTGAACAGACATTTCTTAACACACAAGGTTTGAATTGCCATATGGCAGTGTTGGCTAACCTTGACACTCCAGCTGTTGTGGAGCTATATATCCCAGCATGCCCTGCCACAGTTTTAGCATGCCCTAATAGCAAAACTGTAGCAGTGCATGCTGGGTTATGTAGTTCCATAACAGCTGGAGTGTCAAGGTTAGCCAACACTGCCATATAGTGAAGATATAGACAGAAATGCCAGTCTTGTTTCAGATTTACCTAGTAATATAGAATAAGGTGTAAATAGTATAAATCACTGTATAAAGTTCAAGGGGGGGAGGGGAGCGGCCGAGCCAGAGCCCACGGGGCATCACATGCCCAGCAGCCAGTCACACAACATGGATGAATATCAAGGCGTATGTTTTATTGCTAAGGCAGGGTGTCAGCACAATTAGTATGCGCCTGCAGCCATTGTGTTGATTTAAAACATCTATATATCTTATTAATGTCGCTAAGTTGAGAGGCTATATATTTCCCCCACACAATGAAAAAACGTTTAACTCAGAGTTCCTTCTGGAGAGAGGCCTCCATCCAGTCCATTTTGAAAATGAAAAACAGCTTCTCCTCAAACAATTTAAGGGAAGGTGGAAGAGGGGATATCCATTGCTGTAGGATACTCTTACGGGCCACATTAGATATTATGGTGAGGATTTTCCTGTTTTCTAGGGGTGGATGGTGATCAGATCCCAAATAGCCCAAAACCGACCATTCTGGGGTTAGAACGACTGGGTAAAATGAAGATTTATATATTGAGTGATTTGTGACCAAAACAACTGGATTGGGGAACAGTTCCAAAGGCAGTGAAAGAGTGTAGCTGGAGATTGGCCACATTTGGGGTCCGACAATCCCACCTCATTCGCCCGAGAGGGAGAGACATATTCCCTGTAAAATATTTTGTATATCATCTCTCTATATGTGGTTGCCGGTAAGGTGTTCAGTGAATAGGAAAGAGTGGTTATAATATCTGAAATTTGGAGATGTGGAAATTGTTCCTGCCATGACGATATGCCTGTGCGATGTGGTTTGGAAAAGCAAGGAGAGCGTACTATTGAATAGAAATGGGAGATCAGTTTAGGTGTTTGGTCTGGTCCTAGAAATGACGAATCCAATTTATTGGTCCAATGATTATCCAATAAGTTTTGTGAGGATGCATATCCGTAGTTTTGCAATTGAAAATAGGCAAAAATATGATTTTCGATAAACCCAAATTTTTTTATCGCATTTTGAAAAGATAACGGCTTCCGAGATGGAACATCCATGATGCATCTAAGCGAAGAGAAGACCATTTCTGGACCAGGAATAGAAGGGATAGTTGGTGCTGCCATTTTGAAAAGCTGGGTTTCCACACACTGGCAAAAACAAAGAACAGGAGGGATTCAAATTCCAAGCCTTCCTTATTTTGAACCACACTGTTCTAGTGGACATTAGCAGTGGGTTCTCTATTACTGAAAGAGGGATGTCCTTATTTGCCATATGAAGAAAGGCCACTAGGTGGGTGTCGGGAATAAACTGTTGTTCCAATTCAGAAATGGCATAATTATTATTAGAGTGTATCCAATCCCTAATATAACAGCAGATAGCCGCCTGATTATAGAAAGCCATATGAGGGAAATTAATGCCTCCTTTTT
This sequence comes from Taudactylus pleione, assembly GCA_031769625.1. Lineage (NCBI taxonomy): Eukaryota > Metazoa > Chordata > Amphibia > Anura > Myobatrachidae > Taudactylus > Taudactylus pleione. The sequence continues at coordinate 401,865 of JAUIMM010001397.1, read as the reverse complement.
TGTAGGATTTTAAGGCTAATTCTAGGTTTATTGCCATTCCATATAAAGCGACGAAAAGTGGCGTTCAGACTTTTTTCATCTTTATTGGTTAGTACTATTGGTTAAACTTGTAAAACATATAAAAATTATATCCTTTCCAAAATTATTGTGAGTTGTGCCCGCCCTAAAAAAAGATAATTGAAGATTCTGCCAACGATTCAGTTCCCCCATAACTTTGGAGATTACTTTCGTGATATTAAGCGAGTATAGTAAGGAGATATTTTTTGGCAATTGTATGCCTAAATAGGGAATAGAGGTATTTGTCCACTGGAGATTTAAATTAGCTACCCACCAAGGACAATGAACTGGGTATAAAGCCATAGCTATCGATTTTTGGATGTTAATAGAAAAGCCAGAGATTAGTCCAAATTGAGATATCTTAGATATGACTTCCCTCATACTATCTTCAGGGTTAGAAAAAAAAAAGTAAATCATCAGCGAAGGCCAGAATCTTCTGAGATTTAATGCCTATTGGGATGCCTTTAAAATTTTTAAGATTCTGCAGAATGCGTAGCAGGGGATCCAGGGCTAAGTTGAAAAGGAGAGGGGATAAAGGGCACCCCTGCCTTGTTCCTCTAGCAAGAAGAACTGGGGCAACTAACAAGTTGTTAACAATTAGTTTAGTTGTGGGATTGGAGTAAAAAAAACTGATCAGGTTGATAAATTTCGGGCCAAACGCTCTTTCTTTCAGTACTCGATATAGGTGGGGCCAGGCTATCTTATCAAATGCCTTTTCTGCGTCAAGGCTTAACAAGACATTTTGGGAATTTGTACAGTTCTTAGACGCAACAATGGCAGAGATAGCAGATCTAATGCCTAGGACCGAGTGTCTTGAATTAGTAAAACCTAGTTGGTGATGGGTTAAAAGGGAAGGCATCAATGTTTGTAGTCTGGTAGCTGTTATTTTTGCTAGTAGCTTAAAGTCCTGATTTAAGAGTGTGATGGGACGGTAAGATCCCACCAGCTCCTCATCCTTGTTTGGTTTTGGCAGTAGTATCGTATGGGCTTCGTTAAAGTCTGGGTAGGTCGTCCCACCCTTTATAATAAGTTGGAAAAGAGATGTAAGAGTCGGAGTCAAGTCTTCGCATAAGAGCTTATAGTACTCGCCACTAAAGCAGTCTGGCCCCGGAGCCTTATTTAGTGTGAGTGTGTGAATGGTACGACGAGCCTCCTCAACCGTCACATCTGACTCCATTATCTCCCGTTGTGACCTTGTTAGTTGAGGTAGATGCGCCTCCGAGAGTAGGGTTGATGCTAATTGAGGAGAGTCAGGGTTAGCTAAATATAATTCTGAAAAGTATGAGTGAAAGCTATTTGCTATTTCCAATTGCGAGGTAATAACACCAGCAGGGGTTTTTAATTTGGAAATATATTTTCTTTTGGATTGTTGGCGGACCATGTGCGACAGTAATTTTCCCGCCTTTCCACCACACCTAAAATATCTATTCTTAGCGTAGGACACTTTTAGCTGTGCTTCATTAGAAAGGAAGGTTTCCATGAGATTTTTGTGTTTTATATAAGTGTTTTTGTTGGTGTCCGATGGGTCAGTTAGTTAATTGTGGTATGCCTCGCTAAGATTTTGGTTGAGTTTTTGAACATTTTCTCTACGTTCTTTATTTCTATGAGATATGTAAGTGATTATATGTCCACGCATAACGGCCTTAGCCGCAGACCAAAACAGGACAGGATCATTTTGGTGTATATCATTTGTGGATCTATAGCAGTCCCATTGGATTTTAAGATATTCCTTAAAATCGTCTTTCGAGTACAAATAGGATGGGAAGCGCCAGTGTTTATTTGTGTTATGAGGGGAATTCAAGGAGATGTCCAGATAAATGGGTGCGTGATCAGAAAGGAGAATATTCCCGATATGCGCCTTCTGTATTCTTGGAAGCAGAGAGTCCGCAGCGAGAATATGATCGATCCTAGTAAACACATTATGTACGTGTGAAAAGAAAGTAAATTATTTGCTGTTGTAATTTAATAGTCTCCATGGATCTAGCAGATTATGGTGTGAGATTAATAGGTGGATTCCATCCCTCCTCCCCGATGGGCGTGAAGGGATAGCTGGTGATCTATCAATAAATGAGTCAATTACAAGGTTAAAGTCCCCACCAATTATTAGATTAGGGGTGTCCATTTTCATCAGTAAATTTGAGATTTTAAAGAAGAAGTCAAAATTAGGTGCGTTTGGGGCATATATGGTGAACAATTCGCCAAAGATTTGAATGCCAAGTATAATAAAGCGCCCTTCTGGGTCAATTACATATTTAATAATATTATATTCCAGTTGTTTGTTTAGTAGAATTGCCACACCCCTTTGTTTTCGAGTATAAGGAGCCGCTATACATTCACCAATCCAAGGACCAGATAGATTAGCGTAGGGTCCTTCCACCCAGTGAGTCTCCTGCAGCAATACAACATCGGGATTAAATGATTTGATATGCGATATCACTTTTTTTCGTTTAACAGCTGAATTTACCCCCGCTACGTTCCAAGATAGGAAACGCAAATTAGAAACAGTATTAGTTATGAGTTAAGTAAATAATGATAGAGGGTCGATTATCAACCAACACCTCGTCTCGTATGGCCTGCATTAAGTAATGAGTTGGAAAATTAAAGCCATCGTCCTGTCCCAGTGAGCTGTACAAATTGGCTCCTGATTCTTGCAGCATTTTGAAGAGCAACTAGCAATGTGTGAAAGCTCGGACACCCTCCGGCCCCGGATCCACCGCTCAAGAAAGAAAAGGGGATAGAAAAAGAAGGGGGGGAAAAGGGGAGTACAAAAAAAGAAAAACAAAGGTACAAGGTACACAGAAAACCTTGTGTGGTATAGGTCAGACATTTTACTAAAAACAGTTTTAGTGCACCAATTTGTGAACCTGTGAGTCTTAGACTTACCGCAACTTAGCAAGTGTGGTATGAGACAAATATTTCACTCAGAACAATTTTAGTGTAACAATTTATGAACCTGTGAGTCTTGGACTCAATGTAACTTAGAAAATGTGAATTATCACCTCCAAGAGGGATATCTTAACTCAGCCGTTAGGAGGGGAACGGTTAGGCCCAACAGGCGAATTAGGTGACATATTAAAGTGGCCTCTTGCTGCCTGTGGGTTATCAAAGGTGATTGGTTTGCCATCTAATATAACTCTCAGTTTTGCTGAGTATTGCAATATAAATTTGATTCTCTTATCAAAGAGGAATTTGCAGATAGGACTAAATTCTCTTCTTTTAAGAGAGACTACTGCTGAAAAGTCCTGGAAGATTAGCACCGTGAAGTCACGGATTTTGAGAGAAGTGATCTTACGATATGCTCGAAGAATGTTTTCTTTATCACGAAAATCCAAGAATCTGGCTATCACCTGTCTAGGATTATTATTTTTAGATTGGCGGTCAGGGCTGATTCGGTGACATCTTTCAATAGCGATTGTGCCATTAGTAGTAGAGACCTGAAGAGCACTCGCTAGATCTACACTAAGAAGGTCGTTGAGGTCTGGGCCTTTTATCGACTCAGGGATTCCCAGGAATCGCAAATTATTACGTCTGTCGCGATTTTCCTGGTCATCCAACTTGTCAGTTAAATTTTCTATTACTTTGGATTTTGCGTCTACAATGTTCTGTAACATCGCTAGGGCATCTTTGTTGTCACTGGTGCGCTGCTCCAATTCAGCTATTCTTTTGGTGTTGGATTCAAGTTTAGTTAGGATTGTGTTTATTGAAAGCTGAATAGTATCCATTTTTTTGTCAATAGATGTTTGGATGTTGTCTAATTATTTAACCATATGTTGGAAGAATGGGGGATTATCCTGAGACATATCGGAGGCAGGGGAAGTAGGTGCAGCCAGTGATGGTGAAGGCTGAGAGTCTTCCATTGAGTTTACGTTATGCGTTAGGGTGTTTTTATTATGGTGAGATTTGTTACCACCTTTGTTAGATTTGACCATTCTTTGAGGTAGTTGTGTATTCATGTATAGAAATCTTTCCATACCATGTAATTACAAATCTGTTAAGATATGGGTAGTTAAGTTAAGGTATAGATGATTAAATTAAAGAACCCCTACTGTATGATATAGTTACATCAAGACAAGACTAGGATAAATGGCTAACCTCTAATCAGTATAGATTGAGTAACAATGAGGTCACTAGGGATATCAAGGAGTGTTGAGACCAAGTTAGGAAAAATAGTAGTTGATAATATGCACGTCAGCCATCCGACCGACACCCACACATGTGAAAATAAGTACACAGACTAAGCAACAATGAGACCAAAAATAATATATAGTACTATTGAGGTCAGACTGGTAGGAGTATCAGTTGAATATATGGAAGTACTAGTGAGTGAGTATTAATTGACAATTACTCATGGGAAGTTTCAGGGATAGCAAATTAGATTGTCTAATATGGTGTGAGAGAATTAGCAATCAGATTGTAAGACCTTTGTGTAATGGCAGAAAACATGCACTTAATACCCTCACAATCCACCAGGTGGTGCCGGTGTCAATGAAATGTCACTGTATAGGATCAAATAATGATAAACAGAGCAACTCAAAGTAGTACACGTTTTCATAGATGTTGAGCACAAAACAACACACAGTAAAATATGTATAACCTTTAGCTACAGACCCATGTAACTGATGAGAAAAGGTAGGTGGCGTGGGTCATGCAGAGAGAAACCACACCAGTACTGCGTGGATCTCCCCCACAGCAATGAAAGTTCGGTTGATGAACCTTGAGTGAGCTGGATATGGACACCAGGGACCCCCGCCGCCAGTGCACGGTGGACAGTAATTGATTACCTCCTTAATGAAGGTGACAGATGTTGCGGTTACCTGGAGTCAGCACCGCGGCACAGGCAGACAGATAGCAAGTTGCAGAGGGATTAGGATAGATCAGCGTGCCTATAGACCCTCAGCGCAGCCCCTACTGAAATGTGACAGGCACAGCTGAGGATCACCCCAGCGTACCAAACAGCGTGTAGAGAAGCACGGGGGAACAGACAGGCCCAGCAGAGCCCCGGATCTTCCGCAGCCACCGCCGCAAGGGTACAACCTGCACTTAGCTCTCACAGCCGCAGATCCATCCAGAAGACCAGGCGACAGGCAAGGGGAAACAGTCCAGGCGGCCAGCAAGAAGGAGCGGACCAAGCGGCAAGCAGCGTCCAAGTGCCAGACAAGGAGGAGCAGCCCAGGTGGCCGGCGCGGAGGAACAGTCCAAGCAGCCGGCACGGAGGAACAGTCCAAGCAGCCGGCGCGGAGGAACAGTCCAAGCAGCCGGCGCGGAGGAGCAATCCAGGCGGCCGGCAGACAGGATCAGTTCAGGCGGCAGGTAAGGAGGAGTCGGGAGGCTAAGGGATTCAGGCTGACAGGAGATGAACACTCCCGTGGTCACGACCCGCCCGGCTTGCGCTGCAGAGCAGACCCGGGCCACCGAGAGGAGCCTCACCGGGAGGGGCAGGGACAGGAGTTTCAGCGGTGTGCTGGACAGAAGACGCCTGCTTCTTACGGATCACAGCCCATCCGGATCACCGCTCTTTCAAGCGCAGCGCACCCGGTAAGAAAAGGATGGGGGGGGATCTCCAGGAGACCGCAGATGACAGCGTGAGTGTTCCTCCTCACAAGGCCCACGCCATGCGTCCCAAACAGTTACGGCCAGAATCCGGTGGCTTGGGTGGTCCGACCAGCTCCAAAATTACAATCACCTGTTAGCACTTATTCACAAACAGCAATTGTGATGTGTGTTAGGTGAAAGAAGTCTATCGGGTCACCGCTGTAGACGGATTTATTTGGGCTGAGACGGAGAGAACTCTAAAATGCGGCCATCGCGATGCTCCGCCCACCGGAAGTTCCCTTCATTAATTTTTATCAGAATAGAGAAAAAGACAAATCCATATGAGATATACAGAAAAAGTCAGAACCAAACAAAATTCACATACAACTTTTTCAGTGTATCTCAACACAACCATATTTTGCTGTAATAAATACTGTATACAAAAAAAGGCCTGATCTACACAAACACCAAGATCTTGCTGTACTAAATATACAGAAAAGACAGATCTATACTAAATAAGTTTTTTTTCTGCATTTAGTATGGGGACAGCTTTTCTTGTGGCATTTTTTGTGTATTTCTGTATGGATCCTGCTTTTTCTGTGTATTTGGTATGGATCCAGTGTTTACCCACAAACAGGAAATTAATTATAAAAAAAATAACTAATCACTAATGCAAGTGTATGCAAATAATTTATTTATTGTGGTACCACATTTAAGACTGCAGTACATAATCCCTTAAATTTGTAACATTTGTGGGGAAAAGTATCCATCGCCCAACAAAACGCCCAGACTTGGTCATATGAGGATAGAACATATAGGGGTCTATTTACTAAGCTTTGTTAGGAGATAAAGTGAACAGAGATAAGGTACCAGCCAATCAGCTCCTAACTGTAATTTTTCTAATACAGCCTGTGACATGGCAGTTAGGAGCTGATTGGCTGCTACCTTATCTCCGTTCACTTTATCTCCTAACAAAGTTTAGTAAATAGACCCCATAATCTCGGTTAGTTAACATAGGGAAAATAGAGGGAACGTGTCTATTGATTTAGTATGGATCTCACCTTTTTCATATATTTAGGACTGCAATGTGGATCAAGCTACATGTGCATTTAATATGAATCTGTTCTTTCTGTGACTTTAGCATGGATCTGTCTTTCTGTAGATCCAGCTTTTCCTATGGATGTAGTGTGGATCCACATTCTTCTGTGTTTCTGGCTTTTCTTTGAATCAGACTTTTTTGCCTTTAGTATGGAACCAGTAGGATCTGGTCCTGTTTTTTAATCGGGGCCGATTCTAGATATTGTGTAGTTCAGGGTGAAAGTTCCCAGTTGCGCCCACCCCTATTTTATAGATGGTGTTCCTCTCCGTGAGTTGAAGGCGCACGCTTCCAGAAAGGGGGCGTGTCTTTATGGAACACCCCCAATTCATCACACTTTAGGGCATGCCCAGCACTTACGGAGGTGCTGTGCTTCCCCCAAGCTCTCCCCTCAGTGAATAATTGCCGTACGCAGTATATCACATGCAGTAATGCCCTTTATAACTCATTATGCCACACACAGTAAGGCCCTGTATAACACATTATGCCACACTCAGTAATGCCCTTTATAACACTATGCCGCACGCAGTAATGCCCTGTATAATACATTATCCCCAATTCAAAGTAGTTCACAGTAGTCCCTTATTCATGTTATGACAAACCGTAGTGCCCCTTATACACAATGACCACAGTAGTGGTGCTCCTTATACAATGCCCACAGCAGTGGTGCCCCATATTGTGACCCCAGTAGTGGTGCCCCCCCATGCCCCCCAGTGGTAATGTCCTCTATAGTAAAAAAAAACAAAAAAAAAAAAAAACAAAACAGTTTAAAATACAAACGCAATACTTACCTTAAGCCCCACTCTTGCGTCCATTGCCGTGCAGTCTTACTGCTCCTCAGATCTATGGGAGAGACATCATGACGTCTCTCCCATAGTGCTCACTGGGGAAGCCGGAGCTCACTGGGGAAGCCAGAGTTCCAGCTTTTGGCTGCCGCTGCGGGGGGAGAGCCGGGTGCCCGCTGGTAACAAAATGTCAGCCAGTGCCCGGCGAATAGAGCCTCCCTGCGGCAGCAGGAGGGTGGGTGCGGGCAGGAGTGTGGCGGCGGCCACTAAAAGAAATAAAAGGACCGACCCAGCTTTTTCTTTTTTTCTTACGGGGACTTAGCGGTGCCCTCTAGGGGCTGGCGCTCTAGGCGACGGCCCCATTAGCCCGTCCCTAGAACCATCCCGGTTTTTAATATACAACACCAGGACTCTTCTTAACGGGTTACATATTTTGAGGTACCAGTGCCCTCTTTGCTGGAGCTGCATTATAGTCTCAGTCTAATGCAAGGAGATTGTGATTTGACTAGAGAGATAGATTACTGCCAATCTAACACCACCACTTTTAATTTTTAGAAGCTGCAGCAACAGGACATCCTCGCTTTGCAGTGCTAAATGGGGCACGAGAAAGGCGATGACACGGACCTTTTACTGCTTCACAGGGGGAGCACCAAGGGTCTGATCAGAGGTGGAAGCTGCAGTATCAGCGATAATATGCAAAGTCCAAACAGATAAAGAAAGAGTTGTCTTTTTAGATGCACAGTTAATATTAAAATGTAACTTTTATTAGTATTTTTAAAATATACATATTTTTACAGTCTGTGAAATATTAAAAGAAAAAAAAGAGTGTTATCAAAGAATTAGAAATAGTGCATTAAAATAATTATTATGGCTAATACAAGTCTGTATATCTATTTTCCATGAAAAAAATAAATAAATGTATATATATATATATATATATATATATATATATATATATACAATAGTGGTTTATATTGTTATTTATATATGTATATATCAATTATTAATTAAATCCACTTATTTCTTCCTATCAGAGTTGTTATTTATTCCACAGTCAGATTGTATCAGTGTGTAATCAAAATTACATAGACAGTTGGTAAACCTTGGATTTCTAGTTATACTGGATACATTTGTAATTCTTGTGCTTTTGACATAAAGAGGCAGATTGAACACAAACTCTGTTACAAATAGGACTATACTCCAGGGAGTCAGACAACTCTCCTCTTTTCCATCACTATGTGTACTACATTGGTTATTCAATCACATCCACTCATATGTTCCATTTATAAGTGCACAGAATCCATATATTTTGGTTGTATAAAATCAATATCTCAGGTATAGTAAATATATTTAAATTAATGGTTTTGTTGTTCTTATTATGGGAGAATAATTTAGATGCAGAAGAATTATAATTAGCACGCTTTTAATGCTTGTATGGAGATTAATTCTCCTCCTCTCTACACATAATCAATATTACACTAGTCATGTTGTCTCAACACTTACTAATTTTATTTTTATTTTTTATCACGTGATCACATATGAGTTCTTAACTTTTTCACAATATTTATTATTCCTTTCACACATAACTTCACTGTTACATTTTCAGCATAGTAATTTATATAATAATTAACAGTCACATATTAATGAAGAAACAGTTTGTGTCATTTTTTTTTTGGATATTTCTTCTCTTTCTATGTACACTATATAATTATAGAATAAATATTATGGGTATATAAATTAGCACAGGGGAGAACATATATGCATGTGTATGTGCTGTATGTGTGTGTATGTATATATATGTATAATAATATGTGTGTATATATATATATATATATAGTGTAATATTACTCCTTAAGATATGGATAGGGTTCTTGGATATGGTTATGAGATTAATTTATTATGGTAGTATAACAACAAACAATGAAGTTATTTTATATTTATGGAATTTGATAAATCATAATAACTAATAATTAATGTTCCTTAATTTACATAAAAGTAATTATTACATTCCAATGATAATTGTAAATTAACTAATACTCTAGATAAATGTATATGAAGTTACTATGCACTAACTGTTTATAATATATAAAAATACAATATTATTTTGTTTAAGAATAGATAGGAATTAAGAATAGAACACAATGATAAAATATGAGTGTATATAACCAATTATATTCTTTATTCCTATTACGACAATTCTCTTAATAAATAACATTGAAACATGTCTGGTTAGGTAAGGGTTAACAATGAGATCATCCCCAGTTTGAATTTCATGGGAAGTACTGAATGGTAGAATAGTAATTGAATGTTAATTGGATGGTATTTAAGTGGATCCTGGAAGAACAATCTGTTTGCCTTGAAAAAGCAGTCTCATGTGAAACGTACGTTGGCTTTACCAGCTGTACATTGTCTGTATACATGAAAATGACTTCCTAAACACTTTATAGTGGCAGTATGTTAGTGTTGGACAGATAAGAGAGCAATTTGATACAGTGAAGCTGGTGCTGTCAGCTATTAGCACAAGCACAGTCCTACACAGCAGCAGGAATAAATCTCTCCTTAGACAGAGTCTCTGAGTTTTACATAGCTGTACCAGCGTGATATAACATAGTGCATGGGACACTTACAATCACCTAACAACTGACCCATGAGAATCCATCAGCACTATTTACTTATAATAATAAGTGAGTGATAAACTTGAAAGAGCGTGTCAGTGTTTGGTACAAGCACAGCACCGCATGGTATAATAACAGTGTGGTATAAACTCAATGTATGAGACATTTATTTCTCACAATCACTTAACAAGTTCCCACTGGTCGTATAACGATTGGTCTGTAAGATTTTGTCTATACAATTCTGACTGTGTAACAGTGGGAAATACAACAGGAGAGATAGCTTATAAGCTTTATATTATGTACAAACTAGCATATGGTTAACACAATTGTAGCACTAAATAACAATGAATTAATAGTATCACTGTCTAGATTAACAAAAGCTGATTATAATAGCAACACTGAAGAGGCAGTATAGCATGTATACTGACTAAATAAAAGCCATATCCTTCAGTTTAATATGGTTGAATAATATGGACTCTATATAAAATTGCTGCATCTGCCACTATTAGTAGTCTTTTCACGTCAGAATAATATAACCGATAAGCCCAATACATAGAGAACAACAAAACCATTAATTTAAATTTAAATATATTTACTATACCTGAGATATTGATTTTATACAACCAATATATGGATTCTGTGCACTTATAAATGGAACATATGAGTGGATGTGATTGAATAACCAATGTAGTACACATAGTGATGGAAAAGAGGAGAGTTGTCTGACTCCCTGGAGTATAGTCCTATTTGTAACAGAGTTTGTGTTCAATCTGCCTCTTTATGTCAAAAGCACAAGAATTACAAATGTATCCAGTATAACTAGAAATCCAAGGTTTACCAACTGTCTATGTAATTTTGATTACACACTGATACAATCTGACTGTGGAATAAATAACAACTCTGATAGGAAGAAATAAGTGGATTTAATTAATAATTGATATATACATATATAAATAACAATATAAACCACTATTATTTATATATATATTTATATATATATATATATATATATATATATATATATATATATAATTTTTCAGGGAAAATAGATATACAGACTTGTATTAGCCATAATAATTATTTTAATGCACTATTTCTAATTCTTTGATCACATTCTTTTTTTTCTTTTAATATTTCACAGACTGTAAAAATATGTATATTTTAAAATACTAATAAAAGTTACATTTTAATATTAACTGTGCATCTAAAAAGACAACTCTTTCTTTATCTGTTTGGACTTTGCTATAACTGTTGTCAATGATAGCACCCCCTACTAAGAATAAATGAGAATAGTCTATATGTAACACTAGGGGTTCATAGGAATAATTTCTATCTACGATTGACCTGTGCAGAATATATTTCCTCTATCCTTTTATGCATCAGCGATAATATGCAAATGCTAGTGTTGCTAGTTCCCAGTCCCAAGGCAGCTCTCCCTCTGGTGCCAAAATGGCGGCAGCAGCACTGAAGGGGTTACCTCTTGTGCTACGGCACCATCATTAAATGGCTGAATCAGCTCTAAAGCACGAGGAAGAGTTTTAAATGTTTGTCCAGCACCAGGTGCCATATGTTTAAAACATGCATTTTTTTTGTATGTTGGGCGCCACAAACCCGGATCACCTCTGGCGGCTGTGAGAAGGCAGCCGGGACAGTGTAAATGTAGAGCTACTGCAGCCAGAACAGAGTCCCAGGCTGTGGGACTGAGTGTCCCACACTGGGTTTTGGGAGTTTAGGGCCCAATTCAGACTCGTTTGCTAAGCTGCGTACACACGCTATGGGCGATTATCGCACGTTTGCGCATGCATCAAAGTATGCATGCGCGAGTCACAGTGCGCTCGGGAATTGTGCGCTCGTAGTACACAGACTGGACGCTAATTTGAGTGACAGCGCCATTTGTGGGTGGTAACAGGGGAAGGTGCTTGTGAACAGGGGAGTGGATGGGCGAACGCAGGCGTCTAAACGGCGTTTTACTGGTGTGCATAATTAGCAAAGAAGCATCACTGTCCACATCGCTTGGCTGTATTTTAGCCAGCACTGATCGCAGTGCTTGCGGTGTGTAGGGTCTACTTCAAGCGCTGCATGCAGCTCCGATGGCTCTCGATGTTACCGATTAATCACACATTTCCTGGAGATGACGTGCTAAGAAAGAAAGATGTGCGTCTTTATACTGGCGTGCGTTCGCTCTGCCGTCGCTCTCTAAGACATAGAGGGCGTCCTTAAACCAGACAGTGCGATCGCGGCATTTGCATACCTGGCCCTTTTTGGCTGCGTGAGAGCGAAACTTAGTGATTGGGTCTGAATCAGCTCCTTAGCTCCCAGTGCCCCAGCAAGGCAGGACTGAGTTAAAGCCCATTGTTGGGCACAGTATACAAAAACACTGCACATGTTTTAAAATAAAATGCTCTGCAGTGCCTGGGTGGATAAAGCCCGGCCCCAGGCAGAGTATATTTTTAAAAGTCTGCATGAAATGAGTATGTATTTTACAATGTATATTTGAAAGTAAAATGCACTTACTCTTTTTCCCTAGTGGTCCAGAGCTCTCTGTGGGCTGCTGGGTCACCAAGGCTCCTTCCAAAGTAAACAGAATGCCTTCTGCTGCCTTATGCCTGAAAGTGGTATGAGGTGCAGAAAGAGCTGGCAAACACAACCAGCTAATTGTTTTCTTGGAGCAACAAAGAGCTTCCACTCTGCACCCAGGAGCTTTCTGCCTGTCCCTGGAGTTCAGATTTGTCCAGAGAGGGTGGCAAGGTCCCCAGGCAGAATCCTGGAAGTTTTGGAGGGAACCATCCCCCTACCCTAGACTTGCCGGCACCTGGGCGGTGATTATGTTTCCAGGTAGTCTCAGGCACAGAGGAGTGACCACTCCTTATAAAGGGACAATGGCCCTCATTCAGAGCCACTCGTTAACAGCAGTACGCTCGTTGCGTTCCGATGTTGAATAACCGCGCATGCGTCGGTGTAACACTGCGCATGTGCGTACTGCAGATTGCGAGTTTTTCGGGACTCGTTCCTAAAATAGCGTACAGGAAGTGACATGTCAAATGTGATTGACAGAACAGGGCGTTTTAGGGTGTTGACGAGGGTGGAGATGGAAAAACGCAGGCGTGGCGAGGCGTTTTTGGGGCGTACATACATTAGCAGATGCGAGCGTAAAATGTGTACGGACCGACTCCTACGTCACTGGATGATCCTCTTTCCCTTCCAAATGCTCGCACAGCTTAGGGTCTGGATTACTCGACCACATTGGCGATGGCCTTCTCCTCCGTCCCTGGACTCCACGATGTTGTTGCGATTAATCGCGGGCGGGCAGAAAAGCAATTAGTGTTGGATTGAGAACCGGCTTGGTATGTGTTTTGAAATCAGTTTTTTGGGATAGCACAAAACGTACGCAGGTGGAACTCAGAGCTGCTAATGTCAGGATGACACAGTCAATTTGCGTACATTTGGGGGGGTTTATTTGGGCAGCAATTTGGTGGTTAGGGCCTATTGTAACAATAATTTCATCATGATTTCAGTTTCGCACCATTTTATTTGTGCCTCTTGAATTTGCCGAATTATATGAATTTTTAAACGTTCCTTAAAGAGCCCTTTTTTTTTTTTTTTGGCCGAGTTTTTGCCTTTTGGCCCAGGATTAAATGTAACCCATTTGTACAATAATGTCACAATCCAATGTCATTGTCTAATTTCCAATTTATTGCTCAAACAAAAAAACTTATTTTAAAAATTTTGGGGACATCTTTTTTGCCCAAAGATATGTTCCCAAATCAAACAAATTGGCCCAACATAACTGTTGACATAAACATACATCCAAAAAATAAAAACATTTCACAAGAAAGGGAGAGGGAAGTTTTGACCCGAAAGGAATATGAGCCAAGCACAGAAGGATTGTGGGAAAAGTCACCATTGCTGTCACCGTTTTTTCACCCGTTTGGATGGGGGAGGGAGGGCGCCAGACCGGGTCCGGGATGTCATCGGGCTGGCCTGTCCAGAGGCAGATGTTGTGGCCTCTGGACTAGGCACAGGGCTAGGCACATTTGGAGGATTGGCTGATGTTGTGCCAGAGGTGGAGGATCCTGATGTTCCGGCAGGAAGGGAGGTCGGCTCCACCATGTGCTGGCGAACGAGCTGCTCCAGGGCATTGGCGATGCGGATGTTGGCCCTGGTATTTTCCGCCAGGGCCTGACCAATGGTCTCGTTGGCCGCAGCATTTTGCTCCAGGGCCTCAGCCACCCGTAGCAGACTGGCGTCCATCCTCTGCAGAATCTCCGTATGGGAATCAGATTTGAAATGGAGTTCTGTGAGGAGGGCCACTGCCTGCGAGGGGGATTGTCCTGGACTGGCTTCTGCAGGGTCCTCAGCCGGATGTACTGGTTCCTCCCCTGCAGAGCCAGCAGAAATTCGGCGGCCAAGGCTCCCCTCTGGAGCAGACTCATCCGCCTGTGTCTCTGTTAGGAAAAAAGAGAAAAGCCTCACATTACAATCTACATATTGGCACAATAACATTTCAGAGTTGATGACATCCAAAGATTTACCTGGGACAACATGAGGAGCCGCAAAGTCTGGCATGTCCGTATCCATGTTGGACACGCCAAACACCTCCACAGGCTGCACACACCCCTGTGCCAGCTCTTCTAAATCCGTCAACTCCAATGACACAGGGGTGGGACCCCCACCTGTCCCCCTTGCATGCCTAGCCCTGTCCGCGAGTTTTTGTTTTAAGCGATATTTGAAGTCGCCCCATCTGTGGGAAAAAATGGAAGCCATTATCCTTTGGTTTAAAATGGGGTTTGTTTTTAGGGGGGGCAAGGGTTTACTTACCGCCGTTTGACATCTCGGGCTAGACGGACATAATCACCCACCCTATTGACAGCAACGGCTACCTCTTCCCACATTCTCCACTTCTGGCTTAGACTCATATTCCTGTCTGCCTGTGGCAGGATGTCCACACACTTCTGGATCAAAACCTCCATCTCCTTTCTTGTGAAATGTGGCTGCCTTTTTTTTTTGGCCGCTTTGGCCGGAATACTGGGCCCAGTAGCCTCTTCCATGTCATTCTCCTCACCTATTTGTGTAAATTTACAGAATTCACAAAATCACAACTTGCCTAATCTTATGTTTCAAATTAATCATTGATACAAAATGCATGAAAGACTTACCGCCTGACTCTTGGGCATTTTTTCCCTGGTCTGTCGCCATGTCTGAGGTCCAAACAAGAAATACACCAGAATTTGAATGTGTTTTCGTGACGTATTTATATATGCGTCCTTATTTTGCGGCCGCATCATTGATTGTGCGGCCCTATGATCCCTCCTTAATTTGTGCGGGAAACGAAACACTATTTATGGCTTGGTGTGTCTCAAGTCGAGGTGGCGTTTTTGGATTGTTGGAGGTTATCTTGGCTGGAGTTTATTGATTGCGTAGAAAGGAGTTGGCGGTTGGAGATTCGTTTGTTGGTTAGATTTGCGTTTTTTTTTCCCGTTATCTTTGTTGGTTTATATTTTTGGGACCTCGTTTCTTGATTTGGTAAGTTTTGTGAAGTCTAACTTTTGTTCAATTGTTGTTTCATTGTGTTTCTTATTTTTTGTAAATTTTGGATCCATAATTTCTTCTATTTTAGATTTTGTTTATTTTCGACCCAAAAGACCTTTTGATTTTGACTCTTATATATTTGCTCTTGGTAAGTCCATTTTTTATCTTGTATTTGCAAACTAATTAGCGCATTTTTAGTAGTTACTCTTGTGACTTGTATTAGCGAACTAATTAGCGCATTTTTAGTAGTTACTCTTGTGACTTGTATTAGCGAACTAATTAGCGCATTTTTAGTAGTTACTCTTGTGACTTGTATTAGCGAACTAATTAGCGCATTTTTAGTAGTTACTCTTGTGACTTGTATTAGCGAACTAATTAGCGCATTTTTAGTAGTTACTCTTGTGACTTGTATTAGCGAACTAATTAGCGCATTTTTAGTAGTTACTCTTGTGACTTGTATTAGCGAACTAATTAGCGCATTTTTAGTAGTTACTCTTGTGACTTGTATTAGCGAACTAATTAGCGCATTTTTAACAGCTTAATAATCATTCTAACTTTTTGGTGGTTTCTCTTTCGCTTTTTGTGCCAACATTTCGACCCATTTTGATGTACTGTGTTAAATGTCGCTTTGCTGTTTTGCTAAATGGGTGTTTACAAATTTTGTGCTAGACCAAAGTTAAAATATGCCAAACAAAAATGCACAGAGTGAAATGTGTCAAGTAATTTTGGTGTTTATTTTCAGTTTGGACATATCATGACAATACCCCGGCATGTAAGCAGCAATGGATGGTATCATCAAGCTAAGTTGTTTTAATATAGTTTTGGGGTGGGTCAAAAGCCTTACTTTAAAATCTTTGAATTTCAGGTTGATCTGGGGCGGATTGTTCTGGCCATGCTCCCGGAAGCCGACCAACCTCAATCTCGTCCCAGGCGTAGGCATCGTAGGCATGCAAGGCCCCAGATATTTCGAACACGTGTCACCCTTTTTGGAATGCCCGATGATGAGGTTTTAAGACGCTACCGTCTACCTCCCAAAATCATCATAGACACTCTCTCATTAATAGAAAGTGATCTTGAGCGGCAAATTGACAGTCCAACAGCAATACCACCACTTACGCAATTTATGGCGGTGTTACATTTCTGTGCCTCAGGATCGTTTCAAACAACGGTGGGAATAGTGGCGGGCATCTCCCAATCCTCCTTTTCCCGGATCCTGAGGGCAGTGATGGAGGCACTTTTCAAGCACCTCCATCATTTTATTCAAATGCCTTTGGATATGGGTGCCCTTAGTGTGGCCAAGGCCAATTTTTACCAAATAGCTGCCTTCCCACACATCATAGGGGTTGTGGATGGTACTCACATACCACTTCAGCCTCCAGCCCGGCTGGAGGCCATATTTAGAAACAGGAAACACTATCACTCCCTGAATGTAATGGTGGTATGTGATGCCTCCCTCCAGATCCTGTCCCTGAATGCTAAATTACCCGGAAGTGCACATGACTCCTTCGTCATCTGGCAATCAGGGATATGGCACAAATTAACCAACCTACAAGCTGGTGATGCGTGGCTTCTGGGTAAGTGGAGACCTTTAGTACATAACAATGTTAAGCTTGATACACAGTGTTCCTGATGTTGTCAATTCTTTTCCATAGGAGACAGTGGATATCCTTGCATGTCCTGGCTGCTCACTCCTTATTTGGCTCCCACACCAGGCCCACAAAGTGCATTTAATTCCGCACTTACAGCCACCAGGCAAGTGGTGGAGCGCTGTATCGGCCTTTTAAAAGGCCGATTCAGATGCCTCCACCGCTCTGGTGGCGAGCTCATGTATTTGCCGGATATGGTGTCGAAAATTGTGGTCCTGTGTGGGATATTTCACAACATCGCCATAAGGAGTGGTGTCCCAATGCAGCCAGAGGATGCCTTACCTGAGGATGGCCCCCCCGAGGTTGGTCGGAGGTCAGTATGTGGGGGGGCCATACGCGATGATGTGGTGGCCAGATTTTTTAGGTAAGTTTGAACAAAACAGTGTTTTAACCTAATGTGTTTGTTTGCGAACATCTAATTTTGTTTTCTTTTTTTCAACATCTTCGGTTTGTTCACATAATCTTTGGCACTACAACGCTCACTACTTCATGCTACCCTTACCAAACCTGGATCTGCTCATTTTGGGAATATATTCTGGAACCCATATCGCAACACCATGTTTGTGGAATCATTTTGGCATGGTCCTTCCTCAACCAGTTCTTGATTTGTTTTTTTGGGGTTTTTTTTAATTGGGTATGTGTTGTATTTGAGATTCTCACTGTGTGTTTTTTTTGTGAGTGACCACTTTGATTTCTCAGTTATGTTGTGAATAAATGTTTGGAGAGTTAAATGTTCTTCCTTTTTTTGGACGTTACCAGCAAGTTTAACCAGGTTAACACACCTTACATTTGACTAAGGGGTAATCCAGTACTGACGCCAGTTGAGCAAAAATGAAATATGTTTTCAGGTTCCCAACCCACACCAAAAGGAAGCCTGTCCAATCATTTGGCTTTGTAAGATTCGCCTAAGCAGCTTGCCCACCAACTAGGAACCTGTAAAATGTAGAAATATCTAATTGCCACTACACACAAAAAGGGAAATGACATTGTTACTGTTATGTGTTTCTTGAGGGTGTTTTACATACAAATACAAAACCCAATCTAATTTTTAAAAAATGCAAAACCTTGCAGGAACAGTCTACTTATGTCAGGGTTAACCATCTTTGGTTTTGAAAAAACGAATGAGGCAGAACGTATATTAGAAATAAACAATTTATTTTGAAAAAGATAAAAACAAAAAAAAAACTACTGCCGAAGGATGCCAGACAGCCGGTCAAGGGCCACAAGCACCCCAATTACATTTTGGCGCATGTGTGCCACACAATGTTCGACCTCTTGCCGACGCCTCTGTTCCTCTGTGGGTGAGAAAAGTGTGTGGATTAATCAAACAATAGGGAATCCACATTAAAAAAACAAAAACACAACGAAATCACTCCAAAACCAAAATTTAAAAAAAAAGGGGTGCTGCAAAAATTACAAGGCCTATGTAGAAATACCCACAGGTGTGATATGTGTATGTTGAAATCAGCAGGAAGAGGTAAAGGCAAACTGCTAAATCACCAAAAAAGAACCCAAAAATCACGAATAAAGGAACGACACATGATTACATACAAACAGTTTGTGGTTAAAAAAAACGCAAAAGAAAAACATACCGGTAGCCAAAACGGCAGATCCCGAAGTCCCTCCATCTTCATCCTCGGAGGAGCCTTCATTCCCCAAAGAACGGGGCGGGGTTATCACGGACTCCGGGGAGGGGGTAATTGGAAGAGGGGTGGTTGGAGGAGAGGGGGAAGGGGGACGGAGGGGAAGGAGGCCCGACAGTTCCGGGAGAGGCTATTGGAAGGCTTGGGAGGAGGGGGGAATAGGGGAATTATTTGGGGTGGAGTGTTGGCTGGGGGTGGGTGAGAGTGGGCGGGACCGCCGTCTGGCCGGACGGTGACGGCGTAGTCTTGCCTGTCCCCCTAAAAGATGTCAAACAAATTGTGGTTAGTTTCTGGCCAAATCCTGCCCAAATAACATTTTAAAATCACCCACCACCAACAAAAAACATGCAAATATGAGTAGAATGAATATATCAGAAATAGAGGGAAAACATGGTCATGCAGATATGAGGAGAATGAATAAATAGGACAGACATAAAAACATGCACACGCAGTTTGCCCCACAAAGACAAACATGAAAACCACAATACATAACACTTACTTTCCAATATCTGCATGCGAAAGCATGCCAGCAAGCGGAGCGTTCGCCGTTGCAGGTCAGACCACCTGCGCTCCAGCTGGCCGATGTTGCGGCGTGAGCCGAAGGAGCGCAGGCGGGCCCGTGCCTCCGCATACGCGGAACGCTTCTGCCGGTTGGTGATGGGTGGAGGCTGGCTGGTGATACGCCGATCCAGCACCTCCGTTAGCACCAGCAGCTCGCGCCTGGTGAATGCGGAGGCTCTCATGATGGCAATGGTGTTTTTCTTAAAATTCATTTTTGATAAAGTGTGCCAAAAATTTCTGATTGGCTAATGTAGCTTGGAAATTAACAGGAGCAATTTGATTGGTTAGTGTATGAGTCATGTGTTCGACAGGGCCAGAAATCTCTGGAGAGTTATGATAGGCTTGATGCAGTGACATGCGTAAGCAAATTTAAATAAAGAAATGAACCCCGGAAAATATGCGGGGATCCACAGCAATAGAACAATTGTCTCATTGTGGCTAACATGTTTTTTGAGCAATAAAAGCGAATGTTTAAGCCGTACGTATTCTGCGGGTAAACACAAACACGGACAAGAGTAAAGTTTCTTGCATTGTGTTGAAAAAAAAAAAAAACATTAAGCTAATTGATACATTGATTGGCATGATACGATTGATGGAGGTAGGCAGAATAAAGGAGCAGGTAATCGACATCTGACATGGCCACTTCCGGTTTATACTTGTGCGTGCGTTCCCTTCAAGCCATTTCGGGGATGTACGCTCGCTATTTCGCACGCTCGTTAGTTAGAGGAGGGGTCGTCTGAGTTTGGGGAGGATTTTTAGATGCGATCGAAAATACGAGCGAGCTCTTGAATTTAAATATTTTTGTACGTACGCCTAACGTACGTGCGCCCGCTTGCGAGTGGCTCTGAATGAGGGCCAATGTTAACAGCGTGTGCACTTAGCTTGATTGGTTGATTGAGTCTAGAATCTCTAGTAATGGTGATGTAACACCACTCAGGGACAAGTAACCACCCTCTATTCTGATTAGTGCAGGTCAGGTTGTAATATCACCAATTTCAATGGGGTCTTTCATGTTTGAAGCAAGCTTACACAGACGTTCTACTGCGACATACTACCAATTAACAACCACCTCGGGCAGAATTATGGGAGAGAATTTAGGTGCCTGCCGCTGGGCTCCTGAAGGGGCACCTCTTCCATATATATTCACCCCACTTAGGGTTGTAACTATGTATCAAGAGTGTACCGTCACGGCCACCCAATACATGGCACCTCTTCCCGACACCTTAGAAGCCATCATACACTAGTGAAGAGGTCCATGTCATCAGCTGCAGTCTCCGTCTATCTATAACCTGTCTCTACTCATTGGTGTTGCAGCTTCTTATGTCAGTGTGACCTGTCCAGCACCCCCCTCACCCACAACTCTCTGCCTCACTCCACCCTAATGGCAGCACTAGCCTCGGCAGCAGGCTCAGCGCATCCCCTCACCAACAACTTCCCATCCCACTCCTCCCTGGGGAAAGTCCTAGCCTTGGACCCATGCAGCAGTCCCGGCACCCACACACCTCTCCGTCCCACTCCTACCTGGCAGCAGCCCTAGCCGCGGACCCGTGCAGCAGAACCCTAAAGGGGCTGGCCCGAGGATAACCGCTGCTGAATGTCAACAAGGATGCATAGAACTGGATTTGCGAGTAAAAGGGCATGGGTGGCGGGGGCCTGGGGCACCGAACGACTGAGTCTGAGGGGCAGATCTTTGGTGGAGCAACTTTCTGGCATTTGAGGCAGTTGGCAGTAGATTGAGCATTTTGTGATTTGTAGTCCCACCACAGTGGCAGTCTTACAGTATTTTGACAAACTCAGCCCTCAAAGCCACCACATCAGGTGGGTTTCCCCTCCATCAGGGGTATCAGGAGGGATTCCCACCCCACATCTGGTGGCTTTCGCCTCCATCAGGAGGACTCTGAGCCTCATAAAGATGTGTCCACATACATCTATCCTCCATGCTACAAATGACGCATGAGCAGAGTGACTCGGTAGCGGCGAGCATCTTTTTGTGCTAATTTCTCCCTTCAAATGTGTCTTATTCACACAGCGATGTGAATAGAATGCACAAGCAGCTTCTGCTGATTAAAATAATCTTTGGCATTTCTATATTCTGTGTGCAACTGTGGGTGTACCAGCTTGCGAAATGCTACATTACAGTGTGTCAGCGGCTGTGACGAGGGGGGCACTTAATTATAACTTGCGTCTGGGATGAACTTACGCCACTGGGCCACCTATATTGTGCAACACCATCATTTCACCCAAACCAATGCAGGCACTTTGGCTTTTGGTTTCCATGACTTTAGTGAGCATTCCGCTAAAGTGTTAATATTCTATTATTATGTCCTTTCTCTGATAAATACTAATTCAGTCTTAAACTGTTTTTCTGTTTTAGTTGTGTGACAACTGCTATGTATATTAGTTCCAGCAACACGTTACTAACATTTCCAGCATATAAAACATTTATAGGTCACTACTATTTGTTATAATATTCTAGGTTGCTTATTGCACTTTTTCATTATTATCTGCTTGTATTGTTTGTTGGCTACTGTTGCAATTTGTTTTAAATTTCTTGCTGTGCTCTTTAGATGCAGGGTAAATACTGGCTGCTTTTGCATGTAGCCCACAAATCATAGTTACTGACTTTCTGGCCGCCCTGTCTGGGTGGCATGTCCAAGTGGGCGACGTGACTGCACAAGTGTGTCATCTGCTGCCCAGACATTCCACTTCATTTGGGAAGTGGTTGCCACCCTCCAGGAGATTTGCCCACTCTTCTGATTAGATTTGAGTTTGGACAAGCCCCTTTCCAATCTAAATCTCTGCCCATTTTAAATCTGCTGCATCTGCAATGTAAGATTATGGTTTTTATCAAGGCGCAAAGTTTACTTGTTTGTTGCTGTGTTCCGGAGAATAAGCCCCTATAGACACACACACAGAATACAATACTTTTTTTCCCCTCTATCACAATTGTGTAAATTGCTCGGAATTGGGGGGGGGAGGATATGAAACATTACTGGACATAAAAGGAAAAATATACAAGAAGTCCACACACACAAACTTAATGCAAAAACAATTAGAAACCATTTTTTTACAACTATTTACATTATTATACACACAGGATGTGCCTTTTTTGGGGTCAGAATTATGTGGTTTTCTTAAAACCCTTCAGTATAGGATATATATTTTCGAAAGCTTCATAGATTTCTGAACGTTCTTTTGCACCTACAAGACAAAAATGAGAAGGAAAAATAGATATTTTGAGTACAATTCATACAAAATCTTATTTGCTAAAGTGGGAGTTTTTTTTGGTTGCCCATAGCAACCAATCTGATTCTACTTATAATTTATCTAGCACCTTCTAGAAGAGAAGAGCTAGAATCTGATTGGTTGCTATGGGCAACAACTCCACTGTTAAAAGCTCTCACTTTAGTAAATATACCCTTTAGAGTCCAATATTTTGCTTACTTATCAAATAGTTTTGTTGAAATGTATGTATGAACTGAGTTGCAGGAGGGGGGGGGGAGCAAAGCAGAGCTGTTAAGAGATGAAAATTAGAGAAAGACCAGTCAGCAGGATCTTACAATAATCAAGTATTCCATAGTATGTGGATAAGGGTTTTGGTGGCATCAGGGATGAGAAAGAGCCCGACTGTAGAAATGTTTCAGAAGTGGAGATGGCAAGAGTTAGATATAATTTCTGTTGGGCTGCACAGGTACCTGGTCAGATGGTCGACAGGCACCATGGACTTCATTCAGAGTCAGTCATAAGCGGCCGCTCGATCGTACGCCCAACGACCGAGAAACTGAAAAAGGAAGTAATCGCACGGTCGGTCGCAACCAAAGTGACGCCCATACATGAACAATGCACCTCCTCTAGTTAGCGAGTGATAGCAGCAAGCGATCGAGTCAATCGCTGTATGTTAATTTTCTTCTGATGGTTGCGGCCGCTTGTGTTCTGTTGATGCCCACAAAAATAAAAAACGCATAGAATAAGCCATCCCCATGAAATTTATTTATTCTTATTATTCGCTAATGCAAACGCAGCTGAATCAATTACAAGCCAATTAGCAGTGTTATAAGCTTCATCAATCGATTATTAGCTGCTTGCATTGTGTGGCTCAAAATAGAAACATCAATCCTAACATCAATAACAGTCGATAGTATCGATTGTAGTCTAGGGCTTGCGAGAACACATACCCAACCTCAAGCTGTACGATCAGCCAGGCCTCGAACCTGCTCGCAGAGTGACGTTTTACTACTTCCGGCCTTCTAGGTCGGTCGTAGCAGGTAATTTATGTACGCCCCTAAAACGCCCTCAAAACGGTGAGGAACGCCTGCGTTTTCATACCACCACTACCGTCAACACCCACAAACAGCCTTTCATGTCAATCAACTCTCGGAAGCCACTTCCTGCTCGATAAACCGTACTATAGACAGCATTTTGGATCGCAAGGTCTCGTACGCACATGCGCACAACTAACCGTACGCATGTGTGGTTTGGAAACATCGGATGCGTACAACAGACTCTGAATGAGGTCCTATATCTGAAGTTGCCGATGGTTAGGGTTAGAGGTAGAGATTACGATTAGGGATATGGGTAGAATACCCACTGGAATGCATCTGTTGAAACATCACCTCCGCAACGTCTTCTCATGTGACACCTTTAGACCGCCAGGGGTGGTTTGTTGACTGACCATATCAACATACCTGTATTGACATGGTCAATGTCGATCAATCATTCCACCCCCGCTGCACAAAAGGTAGTTCTTCACATATATGGTTAAAGGAAGACTAAAACAATCTACATTGATCATCTCCCTCTGCAACAAAGGCCACAGCAACTTGCAAGACAAAGGCCCTCATTCAGAGCCGTACGCTCTGAGCAGAGCGCACGCTCTGCATGAGGGCCGGGCTCCTTTTTCATGGAGCGTCCTCCTGGACGCTCGTATAGCTGTGGGTCACCACCCACAGGCTATACGAGCGTGCATTTTGATGGCCGCGATGGTCGTGACCATCGAAATTGCGAGCCGGAGCTTGCGGTTGAGGTTTTCAACCGCAAGCTCCGGAGTGATTTTGGCTCTATCAGAGCCAAAATCACTCCCACTGACATCACTAGTGATGTCAGTGGGCCGGCTTCTGACGGGAGGCGTTCCCGTGGGAACGCCCCCGTCAGGGAGGCACGCCCCCGGCACGCCCACCAAAGGGGGCGTGCTGTCAATCAACATTGACAGCACGCCCCCTTTGATCGGACACAACGAGCGAAGGAAAGTCCTTCGCTCGTCGTGTCTGGCGCATGCGCACGACGGAGCTCCCTCCGTCGTACGCATGCTCAGTGCAGACCATCGACCCACTTGCGAGCGTACAGCCGCTCGCGAGTGGGTCTGAATCAGGCCCAAAGATAGTACATGTCTGTTAAGTAACAGACAGACAATCACATGATCTTAAAACTTTCTACAGGAAGTCAAAGAGGTAAGTATTGGCATGAAACAATGAAAATACAATTACCTGATAAATGAGCGACTAGATCTAATAGAAGTAACAAACTTGGGAAGTAGGGAAAAAGGGGAATTTGGGGAGACAGTCATCAGACCAGGGGTCTGATTCAGACCCGCTCGCAAGTAGGTCGATGGTCCCCCTCTGCGCATGCGCCGCCTCCGGCGTGCGCACGCGGAAGACCAGTCCAGCAACGGCAGCTCAGTCGCTAAGTTTTGTAGGCCGGGGGGGGGGGGGGGTAGGCTGCACAAACGCAGGCACGCCTGGCATTTGTGGGCGGCCCTACTGTCATCCCTCGTGATGTCAGTAGTAGACTTCCTGCTCTATTAGAGCAGGGAGTCCACTCGGGCTTGCGAGAGCTGAAACCCTACCACAGGGTCTCCTCGCAAGCCCGATAATCGCGACGGGCTCCAGGCCGCTCGCAAAAGCTGTGGGTGGTCACAGCTTAGCGAGTGACCTGGTTAAATAAAAAAAATCCCCGCCCTGATTCAGACCGAGCAGCTCTGAATCAGGCCCCAGGAGTGAAAGCATCCATCCAAGAAATTTTTTTTACAGTTCTGCTTAAGATGAAAGTGGACATCTATCCATCTATGGGCCATATTCAATATGGGGCGAAAAGTCAGATGTCGGACTTTTCGCCCTCATTGCCGTTTTCTGCAGGGATAAAGTATGGGGCGCGTGCCCGCTTATCCCCGCATTCAATTAGGATCCGGCAAAAATGGGACCCAGCGGAAAGGTAAGTAGCAAAAAGTCCTGTCACTTTTCAGGAAATTATCCTGGCACCCCCCTAAAGATGTCCTGACATGGGGGATCACTAGGGGTACCCCAGTTTTTGCCTGCTGGAGATAATCAGGGTTTTTAAATAGCCGTGGCAGGTGCATAAATGTGCCTGTGAAGAATAAACATTTATCTTTTTTTGGAGGCGGGGGAATAACTATGGCCATCAAATTTGGGGGTACATGAAAGGGTGCAAGCATATTTTTAAGTCCCTAAAATGATTTTTTTTTTTAAAGTCTTCAAAAATGCATCTGCCGCTACCAGCCGCATTCTAGAAAACACCTGCCGCATACTTGGGAACCCCCCTGGGATCGATTTAGCTAGTTTAGAAGTTTGTCCCCCAATATTTTTTTTTTCTCCAAAAATTCAAGTACAATATTTTGGTGTGTCCTAAGGAACTTTAAAAAAAAAAAAAAAAAATTTAAAACACAGATTGCTTTAAGGGGACATTACAAAGGCTGCAGGCTATTTTTTTTTTTTTTAAGCCTGAACCCCAATTCTGCACTTTTTTTCACCATGTATTACATGGTGACAACTTATCTCGTTTTTTAACAAAGACTTTTCACACCGGCGATGTGTCTTTAAAATTGAATATGAAGATAATTGAAACAGGCGAAAATGACGTAATCTGCAATAAATTATCGCTGATAACTGACTTTTCGCCCCATATTGAATATGGCCCTATATGGTGGAACCAGACTGTTCGGAAAGGAGAGAGGGGGAAGATGTACTAAACTCTGGAAAGTGATAAACTACCAACCAATCAGCTCCTGCCATTTTTCAAACACAGCCTGTAACATGAAAGTTAGTAGGTGAGAGGGTATTGAATCGGGAAGCCGGCTGCCTTAATACCGGAAGTCGGCTTCCCGACTGTCATATCCCGGCGAGGGTGAAATGCCGGGCGCCTAGATGTAGACACCTGACATTTCCTCAACACCGGGTGCCGCAAACGGACAGCTGGGGGGGGGGGGGGGAAGGGTTAGGTTTAGGGCACCCGGGGGGGACTTAGGGATAGGCTTGGGGCAGGGTTAGGCACCCCCGGGGGGTACTTAGGGTTAGGCAGTGGGGAAGGGAGGTTAGGGTTAGGCACCCCTAAGGAGGGTTGGGGGGTTAGGTTAGTCAGTACTTACCTATCGACGATCGGGATTTCCAGCGCTGTCAGGCTTCTGCTGCCGGGAACTCTGCTTTGGCCGGCCAGGCGCTGCCGGGAATTGAAGCGCCGGCCATGCGGCTGGCGGTATTTCATACCGATTTCGGTGAGAGGATGGCAGTTTATCACCGTATAATTTATCACTTTCTAGAGCTTAGTACATCTCCAGAGTGAGTTGAAAGATTTGTTTAGCCAAGGATTCCAAGTAACAATGAGTGATTTCTCGGTGTCTTGTAAATTGCTTGCCACATACACTGTGCCATTGAAGGACCTGATCAGAGTGCTGGAGGGTCAGAAGCAATTAAATAGTAGCTGAGCAAATTAGTTTATTTGGGAGATTTTATGCTCTGCAGTCAGAGATGCTGTTCTGTATACCATTTGTGGCCATTCTCACTCCTCAAGGACATCCTAACAGTTCATGTTTTTCTCCATAGGAAAATCTAGTCTGTGTTTCAGCAATTAATTTGGTCTCCTCCCCCTTTATTTTTCTGTCTCCTCCCATATTCCTCCACTACAAATACAATAAAAAAATGTAATCAAAGAACCTTTACTGAAAAAAAAATAAAAAAAATAATTCTCCTTGTACCAAGCCACGACACTTCCTTCTCCCGCTACCCAGGCCCTAACCTTTTATAGCCTCAAGAAGATGGCGGCCATGGGTGGACTTTCCTAAAAGTGTTGCAATGCAGGAGAACCTATGCGGTCTACATAATCAGAGTTACTTTTATGGCAAGTCCTTGATGAATTGACCGAATGTGTTAGGAAACCATATGATTATATGTTTATCTTCACGTGGTAGATGGGCTCACATGTTTTGGCAAATATGCACTAAGAACCTCCATTATACACCTTGTTAATTGCAGAGTTTCGTATATCTGTTTTGACTCAGTGTGCCTTGAGGATTGAGGTTGGGAATCGTTGCACTAAGAACACAAACAGTCCAGGATTTGAGTATGTCCGTGCTTGCGCACAAACAACTAAATCAAAATAATTGAGGTGTTCAGTCACCTATGCTCAAGTATAGCGATCCTTAAAACCTGGACCATTAGGTGTGCCTTGAGGACAGAGGTTGGGAAACACTGGCTTATGGCGTGTGCAGATTCACTAAAGGGGGTTAAAACCACCAGACAGGCAAGTACTACAATAACTACTCATAGGTTTGATTAGAAATACATAATAGGTTCAATGAGAGATGCTACAATAAAGACACAAAATTATATATGGCATATATATGGCTCCCAGTATGTATTTGAAAAATCGAAACACCAATGATAGAAACAATAAAAAAAGAGAAAAACAGACAGGATTTGGGTGATCGTTTGAACTGGTTACCAGATAAACAGATGGGTTTTTTTTAAAATGTGGAAGAGAGAAATGCATGACATGCAAGAATGCGGGACATAGAGAGACAATTTTTCAATCTAAAACCTTATCAGAATCATTTCATATAGAATCTTTTCTCAACTGTAATTCCAATGATGTTATTTATATAACTGAATGTGGTTGCGACCTCCAATATGTGGGGCGCACCACACGTACACTTGATGTTCGATTTTTAAAACACCGAAGGAATATCCTCAAGAAAAATCTTACACAGTCTGTCTAGACATGTTTCAGTCTGTGTGGAGGGTGATATTAGTAGAATTAAGGTAAAAGCAATTGAACAGATTAAAAGTACAGAGAGAGGAGGGAATAGGTTTAATATATTATGTAAAAGAGGCATATTGGATCTTCAGGCTGAAAACTCTGGATCCATATGGCCTCAATGAGACTATTGAATTGAATATTTAATACTTTAGTTATATAAAGGGTTCTGTAAAGTATCTATAGGACCTAATATTCCATCTGGCATTAGCCATTAGTTGGACCATAGAAATTAACATGATATGTTATAGTCCCTCTATATAGCTAGTTGTACACATTTTTTTTATACTATCATTGGTGGTCGATTATGTATTCTTTTCTGGGTATAGGGAATTTCATCTCTTCCCTATTTTCGATAGTTAAATTGGACAATAAATCTCAATGACATTATCTATATACATCATATATATTAGGAGATCATACATACATATATACAGTACAAAAATGTAGTTAGAGGAAAAAGGAAACTAGTGAATCTCTATAAGAAACCATACTAGTATATTCATGGTCCGATATTTACATATATACCTTAATGGGATGTTTATTAGTAGACCCACATTGAGAGATCCTGAGCTTGAAATTATGTAGAAAAAACATATATATGTTTTTTCTACATAATTTCAAGCTCAGGATCTCTCAATGTGGGTCTACTAATAAACATCCCATTAAGGTATATATGTAAATATCGGACCATGAATATACTAGTATGGTTTCTTATAGAGATTCACTAGTTTCCTTTTTCCTCTAACTACATTTTTGTACAGTAGGTATATATATATATATATATATATATATATATATTTATTACACACACACATACATATATACACACACACACACACACATTATATTTATATGTTTATATATTAGAATTGTACCATATTGGTGTTTTTTAATTGAACCTAGTTGTTAGGTATTTACTTTAGTTGTACAAACAGTTTCCTTAGTTACCGCAATGTGGATCATTTTGCCTCATTATATACAGTATGTACTGATTATTTATGTAGGCACCTCAGAATAAGACTAGATTGATAAATATAAATGTATAGACTATACTGCTTTTGTTTCACCATGATATGTGCGCTCCAGATATCCACTCCATTGGAAAGCACGAATACAATGCCAATGGTTAATTTCCTAATTCGGATCGAAAGTCAACCAATCCGTTTACATCAGGAGGGGTATAACAGTGCCAATCGGTAGAGAACCATCCTCTGATGAAACCGCCATGTCAAAGGGCGGAGAAACACGTCAGGTGGCCTGTGGAACGCAGGTAGAGCGCATACCGGAAGCCCGATACCGGAAGTAGCAGAGCGCGAGTCGGCGAACTTGTCCCAGCTAAGCACAACACTGTTAGCGGCGAGTAGTGCCGTGATTCAGAAGTGAAGGTCCCTTTGCCCGAGGTCATCAGCACCTACGGACCGCGTGGTGCACGCAGCAGACACATGACATTAAGTGTCCAACACAAAATCAATATCCAGCCAGTACTACAAAGTTTCCTCCCCCTGGACTTGGGGTAGAGGTCAGGACTCTACTCCATCCAACAAATGAATGGACGGGTGGTAATGTACCAAACACAATACTAATACCAAATTCAGCAGCAGAATCTGCATATTACAAACGGATTTATTTTTATGCTAATAACTGTGACTAAGTTTCATTTTCCTGCATACTAATTGGCTGTGATTGAATACTCCTACTAACAGTTTCTACTCTATGCTTGCTGGCTATAATACACTATCTACAACTGACCGTGATTGGATAGCTTTGCGAACAGCTTTAATACATAATCGCTGGCCATGATCAACTTGCATTTTTATATATTTTTCGCTTTGCTACCTATTGATGCATATTGTTTCACATTAGATTGTGTTCTCTCTCTCCCTCTCTTTTTTAAATGATTTGCGCCGGATCGGTGCTAACATTGAGCCTTATTATTGCACCTGTTGTTTACTTGATTGATAGAATACTTATTTGTATTGTAATATGTGCAATACAAATTATACTATTTCTTAAACCAGCAGCCATTTATTAGTGCTTCCATTATTTTTCTAGTTATTAAAAAACAGGTTTGGAAGTATGGTGCACTATACAGTCCAATCATTCTTTAATGTATATTCACTGTTTGTCACATTAATGATAAACACTCCTTATTTTTTTTAAATCACTGCAAATAAGATTTAATACAAATTTGAAGTAAAGCCTAACTGTCAAAAAATAAAAAAAACTTAAATAGTGGATAAAAGGAAGAAAAATAAAGGAGTAATTTAAAAGACTATTTGCTGTTTTGGAATGCAGTCAGTATCCCGGCTCCAGAATCCCAACAGCTGCAATCCTGACGGCGAGTATTTGGGTTAGGCACTAGGGAGAGGGTTAGGGTTAGGCTGCAGGAAAAATTGGGTTAGGGTTAGAATATTTACCTGCATGCGTCGGGATTTACACCATCAGGATTCTGACCGCCGGTATCATCAGCGCCAGGATCACCTACCCAACCCGCCTGTTTCTTATTTCTATATTGTTATGAGAAATATTATGAGGTACATGTGACTAGTGACACATCAATTGTTAAAAAAAAAAAAAGTGTAATATGATTTAGTTGCCTCACTTGGATCTCATATACTAGTGCACAATATAAAAAGAAAACCCTGTAGGATCAATTGTGAGGAAATGGAAGCTGCATCATATTGCCCAGGCACTGTCTAGATAAGTCTGTCCCTCAAAACTCAGCCTCAGAGCGAGGAGAAGACTTTTGATGGAGTTTGAACATTTACTTTAATAGATTACTAGTTCACAAGAAAATACTGTGTCTGGAACAATCTGTGCAAGCGTCATTTGTAATGCAGACAAATCTGCTAACCCCATTTTTATACACCCAAGTTGCATGGGTACGTGTCAGATTAATAAGGAACACATTGCATTCTGGTTAGAAGAGGACCACAAACAAACTGAATTATCCAATCAAATAATCAGGTAAGATTCTATGTGGCCCACAGCGGTGGCAAAGTTGAGCAAATAGGATCCAGAATAACCAAATCTCACAAAATAAAAATAAAAAATATATACATTTTTTATCTCAAGCTGGGTCAGCTAGCAAAATATTGATTTTTTTTTTTTATTACATAATGTCACATATTTACTGGTTTTCATTGCTAAAATGTAGAAACATGGAACCAGGGGCGTTTTAAGAGAGAAGGGGGCCAGTGTGCAGCATCCTTTTGGGCCCCCTCCTCTGTCAGTGCACTGAGCGCAGTAGATTCTGGCTTCAGAATCTATTGCACATGCGTAGGTCTTCGGGAAAATGGCGATCATTTTCTGAGACCAGAGCGAAGGACACTAGATAAAATTACAAGCCAGTGTGAACAAGGAGAGTGCACAGAGAGCAGCACATGGTGAAAACATGTTTTACAAAGACCCAGTAGCGGATTTACCGGGGCACACACTATTACACTGCCTGAGCCTGGCCCTGAGGATCGCTACAAATAGGGGGGGTGCACACATTATCACATTGTCCGAGCTTGGCCCTGAGGATTGCTACAAATGGGGGGGGGGGGGGGGGTGGCACACATCATCACCTTGTCAAACCTGACCCTGAGGATTGCTACAAATGGGGGGGCACACAATATCACAAATTAAAATATAGTGCTATGAATATTTTGAGGAGGGGGGCCCCAAATTGCTGTCCTGCTTAGGGCCCCATGAGGTCTAAATGCACCTCTGCAAAGACCGGATGAGGTAGCACTTTGAGTACACACTCCTCCACTGACAACAATTACAATTTTAGCCAGTGCCTACAGAACAAGTAGTTAGATGCAGAGATCTTAATTAGAACATTGGGGTCCCAGTTAGACTGATACTTTCTGGAGGAGTTGGAGGTTGGGGATCATGGTTCTTTAAAGGTAGAAAACCGTTCACATCACGGCAACGAACAGATAAGTATTATTACCTCCATCATTTTTAGGGGTTGGGCCAAGTGTCAATAGCACACACGCAAATTACCTCTACCACAGCAAAGCGGATTAGTGCAACTGCCTTTCCACAACTCCATATGCGACTGGTATTCTCCTTTGACATTTTAATGGCTTTAGAAATCTGTGCTACTAATGAACACATCCGTATAAATACTTTTTTGAAAGCTCTAAGACAGCGATGAATGTGCTGAATATACATACTTATCCGTTAATACAACCTTTCCAGACACAAATATGAGCAGCACAATCCTTGGTTTCACCATCCTGTAAATAAGGCCTGGAAACAATTCAGGTTCATAACTGTAAGCACACAATAAAAGCATGTAAAAGTTGAAAATACTAAGTACTATAGAACATAAAAAGAAAAAACATTTTAAATGTGTGTTTTAGTGAGAAACAAGATAATCATGGAAATTGCCACCACTTGCTTTAGTCGGCGGCAGACTTTTTTCATTACCAGCTGGTCTGTGCCATCCGGTCTTTAACGCAGTTGGTACCATGGCACCAATACGTAGCGTAACGAGGTGTAGACTGGGGGTGTAATATGAAATGTCGACATGGGGCCGGATTCAATTAGTAGCGAAAAGTGCAGTTTGGAGAAAAGTTTCAGTGGATTTGGACTTTCCACCTGTTTTCAAAGTATCTCCATATTCAATTCCAGGATGATTTCGCCTAATAGGCGGAAAAGTATCTCCTATGAACAGCAGGTGAAAAAAAGTGCAAAATCGCTATATTCTGGTGCAAACGTGGGGAAATGACTCAGAACCCTTGGGACAGCCCCCCAAAAGACAAACCAAAAACTTAAAAAAATAAAAATAAATAACCTCAGAACACCCCAAAAGTGTACTTTTGTTTTGGGGGCGAAAAAGTAAAAAGTGGGGGGACAAACATAAGAACTAGCAAAATAGACTTCTTGAAGTGCTGTAAGGAGGGGCCAAGTGTTTTTAAAATTGCAGGTGTATCTATGCAGGTGGTTTTTCAAAAATTCACCTTGCAGACATAAAAATATGCTAGCACCCATTTTCAAGTACCCCAAATTTGACTGGACTACTTATTTTCACAAAAAATACTGCTTTATGCCATTCTTCACCACTTTTGTAAAGATGCTAATAAGAAGCAATTTAAACTACTTAAGTACCCCAAACACTTTTATTAGGGATATTAGTACACATCTACATTGATTCCCTATGTTAGTGCATCTTTTTTTGGGGTACAGACTGATTTCCCCACTTCTGACAGTACTTTTCGCCTGTTCCGCATTCACCGCTTTCCGTTTTCACCTGTTTAGGAATTGAATATGGAGAAGAGCGGGGACGAGTGCCTACAGTTTCCGCCCCTGAAACAAGCGAAGGAGGCAGAAAGACGGACAGGCAAAACGTTTCCGACTGTTCGCCTCTAATTGAATATGGGCCATGGCCTAAATGTCAACACTGACATAATGTTGACATTTTCAACCTAACCCCAATTGTAGCCTACTGTAATTTCATGCGCAGACATCTAAATGTCAGCAGACTGTTGACATTAAGGTGTCAACTTTCTGATTAAATCTCGTAGACTGCACAATGCAGACCATATGCATCACAAATGGCCTGAGCAGTGTATATCTTCACAGTTTGATACACCCACATTTGTCCCGGTTACAATCATCCACATGCACCATTATGGTCATGCTCCCTGTCAGAACGTGAAAGGAAGTATATTACATCTTTCCAGTCTTCTTGTTGGAATAATGTGTCTGATACTTTTCTACCTTAAAGCCACTGACTAAATAGTATTCAGCCTGCCCACATTAAAAAGAGAATACAGCATAGCTGGTAAATGTGGCCAAGTTTATGATCATATTGATCTCCTGGCCCAAAGGCTGAACATCCAGACAAGTATGGCATGGGCCATCAACAGCTTAATAACAAAAACACCATGAACGAGTTACCTATATAGTGCCATCGTATTCTGTTGCACTTTACAATTTAAGCTTAACTGGACATTGGACAGAGAGCTGGTCATCCCACACCAATGCTACCATCTTGAAGAGGATGCCCATGTTAGGACAGTCCCTCCCCTTTACCAACTGCTCTTCCTGGACATTAATATTCCATGCCCCTCCCCTGGAGTCTCGACAGCTACAGTGTACTCCAAGACACTTACCAGCAGTGTTGGATACGAGCTTCCAATAGGTGTGCAGAGTTGTGCGAGTGCAGCACCCCATTACACAGTCCCTAGAACTTGTCCAATCACGTTTTGCGCTCCCAGCTCAGAGGGTTTAGTTACCCCCTTCCATCCCTGACATATATTGTCACAGACAGCAAGCAGCCAAGCAGAATACAAAATTTGGTTCCACTCTCCTGGAGCAAAGTAACAAATCACTTTTCAGGAAGCGGGGTGGTGGCACCTACTAGAGGGGACGATGCAAGGCAAAACCCTTACCAGATGTAGCACAATCGCAGGGGCAGCAAAAGCTATGTTCTTACCTCTTGGCATTTGAATGCCAGTTCCCTTTTCACAGGCAAGAGGTTTAGTTCAACTTTAAACCTCAAGGTTTTTATTTCATTTCCAACTGGATTACTACTTATTAGCAAATAGTGTTGAAAGTCCTAATAGACACTTCTAAAATAAAATCATATTTAAAATTGACTGGCTTATGATAAAAAAAAAAAAAAGTTACAACTATTATCTATTGAAGGGTATTTTACCTACTAAACTGTTGATGAGTAAGGACCAAGCCTTCAAGTCGTATTGGGAATTTCACATCACAGCTTGCCACCATGTTTTGAATTTTAAAGTGAAGGAATTTTGCTGGAAAGCCCAGCTTCTGTACAACACGGGCGTACTTCCTCGCTGCCAGCCGGGACTGCTCCTCACTGTAATACAATGACAACAAAAAAAAAAAAACCTCTAAAGAATACAACAAGAGCAAACCAGTGACAGGTTATATACAATGCAAGTGTTATTGCGGATTAACCAATCATCTCATTTATGCTGGCCATACTCTGCAACATCAAACTCAGTCAGACTGACTTTGCCATACACTGTCAGCAGTGGCGCAACTAGGGTACTTAGAGCCCAGGGCAAGGTGAACAATGGAGGCCCCCCCACACACACACACACACACACACACACACACACACTATGTGCACATGCCAAAAAGTGGGCATGTTCACATGTCACAAGGGGTGTGGCCACTGAAAAAAATGGGGCGTGTAATGACACCCTCCCTTCCTTTCTCGTCACTCTGGGAACATTCCTTATGCACCTTAATGCCCCCAGTAGTAGTGCCCCTTATGCAATGTCCCAAGTAGCAGTGCCCCATGTAGTAGTGCAACCTTATACAGTGCCCCCAGAAATGCACCCATTATACAGTCCCCCCCTATGCAGTGCCCCTAGTAGTGGTCCCCCTTTTGCAGGCTCCCAGTAGTGCCCCTTATACAGTACCCCCAATATGCAGTGCCCCCAGTAGTGGTCCCCCTTACAGTTCCCCCAGTAGTGATCCCCCTTACAGTTCCCCTGGCCAGAAGTGCCCATTACATAACACACAGACATACAAAATACACTTACCTGAATCCCTGCTCCTGCCCCGCCTGCCGTTGTCCGCTTGGTACTATGGGAGAGAAGTCAGGATGCCTCTGGTTCTCCTCGACATATACCGCGCCCCTGGACACAGAGGAAGGGAAAAGGGGAAAAAGGGGGAAAGGGGAAAAAGGGGGAAAGGGGAAAAGGAAAAGACTGTACACCAGAAACACTCATACAAGATGAGGGAATCCGTGACAAAGAAAAATTACCCAGTGCAGCCAGGTGCGTCAGGGTGTGTGCCCTGTGGACCCTATGGACCTCAAAGAAAATTACCAATGGTAAATCTACCATAATTCTTATTTTCTTATTCAGGTTCCAAAAGGGATCCACAGGGATACCATGGGAAATTCCTAAAAGCAGTTCCCCTAAGGATGGGGGACACTCCTGAGCAGAAAGGAGAACTCGTCGTCCAAAGGAAGCATCCTGAGAGGCAAACGTATCAAAGACGTAGAACCTGAGAAGACAAAGTGGATGCCTTGCACAATTGCTCAACAGAGGCACCACGACTAAACGCCCATGATGGCCCTACAGACAGAGTAGAATGTGTGGTCACAGTGTTTGGAACAGGCAGATCAGCCTGTAATACGTATGTAATAGTCATACGTAACCATCTAGCCAGTTTGTTAGCTGGCCATCCTCATTTGTGAAAACCATATAACAATAAAAAAAAAAAAAAAAAAAGGAGGGGAAGAAGAAAGGAGTATCCGATCGTCTAAAAGAGTTTGTACGCTCCACATAGATATGGAGAGCACGAACTTCATCCAGGGAGGCTTCACCTACAGAAAGATCTGAAGCCTGAAAAGCAGGAACCACAATTTCTTCATTCATATGAAAACGGGACACTACCTTAGGAAGGTAATCCTCCCTTGTACAAAGAACAGCTCTATCCTGGTGAAAAATAAAAAATGGTGAGTGACAAGAGAGCGCTACCAAGTCACAGACTCTGCGTGCAGAAGAAAGTGTCTTAGATGTCAACCATTTCAAGTCTACAGAGTCCAGAGGTTCAAATGGGGAGCTTGTAGCACCTTGTGAATGAAAGACAAATCCCATGGTGCTACTACCGGTGGGACAAATGGAGGCTGATCTCAGAGAGCCCCCCCGACAAAAAATTCCAATATCTGGTAAAGAAGCAATCTTACTCTGGAACCAGACTGACAATGCAGAAACCTGCACTCACCAAAGTGGCCGGACGAAGACAAAGATCTAATCCAGCTTGGGAAAAAAAGCCAGTACCCGGGGAACCCTAAACACCTTAGGGTCATATTTTCTGTGGGAACACAATATTGACTAAAAGAATGTCAAACTCTGAAATAGATGCGGGCATCATTTGAATCATAGAGCTGGAGAAACCCTTGGCTCTTAAGATGAAAGACTCAAGAGCCATGCCATCAAAGACAGGCGAGGCTAGTCCGAATGCAGGCAGGGACCCTGCGCTAACAGATCCGGCCACAGAGGAAGAGGATACGACTGTCTATGGATAGATTCTGTATGTCGGTGAACCAATTACGTCTGGGCCAAACAGGAGCTACTAGTATTACTGTTCCGCCTTCCTGCTTGAATTTCCTGAGGACCCTTGGGAGGAGGAAAATCGGAGGAAAGAGATACGCCAGGTTGAAGTCCCATCTTACTGCCAGTGTGTCCATGAAGACTGCTGATGGGTCTCTGGACCTGGGGAACTTATGGTTGTGACGTGATGCCATGAGGTCTATGGGAGGTATTCAATAAGGCAGCAAAAGTCGGAATCGGCGATAATTTAATCGCCGATGACCTCATTTTCACCTATTTCAATTATCCCCATATTAAATTTTCAAAGACTTTTCGCAGGTTGGAAAAAAAAACAAAAAAAACACGGGGATAACTTTTCACCACTGAAACAGGTGGCAAAAAAAAGTGCAGAACTGGGGTTTAGGGGTGCAGGCTTTAAAAAAAAAAAAAAAAATAGCCTGCACCCCTGGGAATGTCATTTGAAAATAAACGGTCAAAGTGAAAAATATAAAATAAAAAATATCAGTACACCCCAAAAAATTTACTTTAATTTAAAAAAAAAAAAAAAAAGAAAAAAAAATTAGGGAACACACTTCTAAAATAGCCAAATTAAATTCAGAGGGGTCCCCAAGTATGCGGCAGGTGTTTTCTTCATTGCGCAGAGGAGTGGCAGGTGCATTTTTTTGCAGAATTTTGAAAATTAACTTTAGGGACTTAAAAATATGCTTACCCCCATTTTCATGTACCTCAAAATTTTATAGGAATAACTAATTTTTTACCAAAAAAAAAAATTAAGTGCTATTCTTCATCACTTCTTCATAAACGCAAAACAAACACCTGCCGCGGCTATTTAAAAACCCCAATTACCTTCAGCAGGGAAAAACGGAGGTACCCACAGTGATCCCCCATGTCAGAACATCATTAGGGTGGTCCCAGGATGAATTCCCAAAAATTCCACTATTTTTCCTGATACCTTTCCGCAGGCTCCCGTTTTCGCCGGTTCCAAACTGAATATGGGGATAAAGCGGGCAGAAGGTCGTCCAGATATGGTAGTATTCTGATTCCCTGACGCCTGAGATAGGCAGTCATAACTGCCATTATTTTGGTAAAGACTCGAGGGGCAGTAGATAGACCAAAGTGCTGCCCCTGAAACTGGTAATGTTGTTGAAGGACAGCAAGCCGTAGAAATTGCTGGGATGGCGTAATAGGCACATGCAGAATGCGTGTGGCACATGCACACGCATACTGAATGTCCAGGGAAACCCTAAAATCCCCAGACTCAATTGCCAAAATAATTGACCGAAGAGTTTCCATATGGAACTTGGTACGCGGATAAATTTGTTGAGGGTTTTCAGATTTAGAATAGGGCGATGAGCCCCATTCGGTTTCTGAACCAAAAATAGATTGGAATAACTAACCCTTCCTTGTTGCAACACAGGAACCAGTATTATTACCCCTGCCTGCAGCAGGGAGTAAATGACTTACTGAAGGGCCAAGGCCTTGACCGCATCTGATGGAGGATTTGTGCAAAAAAAACTTCTGGGGAGGATGCCTCCGGAAAGTGAAGGCATACCCCTGAGAGACCACTTCTCGGACCCAGGCATTTGTTGTTGTTTGATGCCAGTCCTCCGCAAACTGAAATAGTCGGACCCCACCCTGGGATCCCACAGGAGAAGGCCCACCCCATCAGGCCGAGGGTTTGTGGTCCGGTTTAGATGCTGGACGTTTGGCCGGCCCAGACCTCTTAATTCGTTGCCTGGTTGTCCTGCAAAAACTAGACTTCCTGGAAAACTACTGTTCCTTTGCTTGTCCCCGAGGACGAAAGGACTGGAAAAAAAAAAAAACTGCCTAGACTTTGATGTAGCCGTAGATAGCAGATCTGAAGATTTTGAAGCTGCCAGAGTAGCTATTATCTTATCCAACTCTGCTCCAAAAAGTATACTTCCATAGAAAGCTAAGGATTCCAGAGCCTTCTATGTATCAGCTTTCCAGGACCTTAACCAAAAAGGACCCTACGAGCCACCACTGAGGCTGCAGATGCGAGACTCTTAGCTTTTAAAGCATCTATTGCAGCTCCTCCCAAATAGGAGGCTGCTTCCCGTATGTGGGAGATGTTAGCTGTTTTCTGGTAGCATCTGGTAGAGAATCCTCCAATGCTCTTCAACCACTTTGGCTACCCGAGTACCAGCTCCTGATGATGGAAATATCACATTCAGACATTTCGCTTTTCCCCATCTGTAGGATCTTTGGCCCGGATTCAGAGCCAGACGCTCTGACAGAGCGTTCGCACTGAATCAGGGCCGGTCTTTTTTTTTTTTTTTTTAGAACTGCCTCCTGGCCGCTCGCATAGCTGTGGGTGACCACATTCAGAAGCTGGGAAAGGATACAATGATGCTTATCTTTAAAGGGACATAAAACAGTTTATCCTGGTTACCCCATGCCTCTTCCATAAGTTCATTGAGCTGCTCGGATTTAGGAAACTCAGCTTTTACCACCTTCCGGTGTTTAAACACTGGAGTCTACTTACTAGGAGATGCTTCATCATCCTGTATACCTAGGATTGATTTAACCACCCTCACCAAAGATGAAACATCCACTGTAGAAGGATAGTCCTCCTCTCCCGAGGTAGACCCTGAAGAAGAACCCTGCGCATAATTTGATTCCTCCGATGATGCGTCCAAATCCATATGCTGAACAGACCAATAAAAATATAACTTCTGTGTAGGCGGCTTAGTGACTACCAGTTGCTTGCAACAGCTGACTGCACCATACTCTGACTTGAGTCGACATGAGCATCCATCCAGGAAGGATGTATAGGAGGTGCAAACAGAGCATGCTGTGGGTACCCCATACAAGGAGGCAGTGTGGGAGTAGCCATACGATCCACAATCTGCTTCATTACCTGAGACAAGGAGGACACCCACAATGGCTCCTGTATAGGAACTGGTATACTGGGTGAGGTGGCTCTTTATAACAGACAGCACACAAACCATCCTTTATAAAGTCCTGAGAGGACAAGCCCACCAAACAGGATTTACATGAAACCAGCACAGGGGCCTCCCCCTCCTGATTCACTTTACTTTTTGCCGTATCAACTATAAAAAAGGTAATAATGCAAAGTAATGTAATGTGATAGCCTTCATTAATAACAAATAAATGTATAAAGTATAAAGAAAAAACTCCCACACACCTGCAACAGAGGGATGAGGAGAAAAACAGTGATAGTTATAACTGACAGTCAGAAATAAAAGGCAGTATCAACACAGCAGCCAGCAAACAGTCACATATAATGCATATGCAATTTAGTTGCAATGGGCTCTGAATCAACTACTCAAAACACGATGCTTGGTAGGATATAGAGCATTATATACCTGACCCATGGGAGAGGTATACAAGGAGACTGACCCAAAGACCTCCTGAGACCAACAGCTACAGCAGCGCACAGATAATCGACTGAGAGTGTCTCATATACACGAGGCGAGTAGGAAGAGCAACCCAGATGTGCGAAAACCTCTGAAGGAACTGCATCTGGGTAGGTTTGCCAGGGGAGAGTCTACCTTCCCTAAGCTGCATCAACCAGCCGGGTATGATTGCCTCATGGCAGCAGAAGAGTCTACTGGAAATCCCCGGCGTCAAACAATAAGGCCCCGGCGATGTCGTGAGGACGCGGACACTTCGAGCCCTCACTGCAGCGGTTTCCGGTGCGTCTCCGACGCCAGAAACAAGAAATTGCCTTACCTGACATGTCTGTGCTTCCGGTTGCAGTCCGGGCCCCAGCATCGCTGCTAGCAAGCTCTGCCTTGACACACCGAAATCACCAGAGATGTTACTGGTGTTGCGGCCCGCTCAGATGCTCAGACTGCTAACTCAAAACATAGAAAATACAAGATTAGGACTGCCTGAGCAGTCCCCTGTTACAAATGTGTCTGAATTCTGCCGCACCAAACGAACAACTGAATGCCTGTGGCCAGGGGTGGGGTATATGTGGAGGAGGACCAGAGGCATCCTGGGAGCTGAAAGTTTTAACTGTTTGGTACCTGGATCACTCCAACCACATTATCCCATAGTATCCCTGTGGATCCCTATGGAACCTGAAGAAGAAAGGT
Source organism: Taudactylus pleione (assembly GCA_031769625.1). Classification (NCBI taxonomy): domain Eukaryota; kingdom Metazoa; phylum Chordata; class Amphibia; order Anura; family Myobatrachidae; genus Taudactylus; species Taudactylus pleione. The sequence goes on along the minus strand of JAUIMM010001397.1, from coordinate 360,233 downwards.
CAAGGCCTATTTATGACCCCAGAATGTAGATATTACTTAAGCTACGTAAACACTATGCAATCACTCAGTAAATCAGATAAACGCTCCGATCCTCAGAGCAATGATCTTATCAGTGTGACCCCCGTACACAGTGAGCCATTTGTAGCTCATTGTGCACGTTCCTCAATGGATCAGGAGGTTAGGCATCTTAAACTGCATATAAGATACGACCTCCCGATCAGACTGATTGCAGGTGTGTTTTTTTAAGCAGTTTAATGGCTAACGCCAATATCGGGTGATTGGCCCGATAATTGCATAGGTGCGTTACTTAGCTTCGGGGTAGCTTCTGCCACCAGCAGAAGTGCCTAATGCTACAAAAATTACAATACACTGTGTGGCAATATCATGGTAGGTGGCAATAGTGAGCCATGTACAGTATTCTGTGTGGGACCCGCCCACACAGGGTAGAACAAGGAATTGTGAGCACACCTAGAGGCTGACTTATGGAGAGAGCTCAGGTGAGAGCTAACGAGGAAGACCAGTCAGGCTACATGTGGAATCATTCCAAGGAGGACTGTGGCAGCTACAGAGCCCAGTGAGCCAAAAGGCCAGTGGGGAAAAGGCTTGGCCGATGTCTAGACCTGCAGTCAGGCAGGGAGTACCGCAAATCTCTGGGACGGTTTGTGTGGCTTTGTGGAAGTCAGGCCAGTGTCCAGACCTGCAAGCCAGGCAGGGAGGACCACAAGAGAGACTTTGTGTGAAGTCAGGTGGCTGTGTTTATACCTGTAAGAGACAGGCATGGGACTACAAAAGATTGTTATATTTGCAGACTAGCTGCCCAATATAGTCAGGGTTCAAGCAGTGAGGTAGTGCCCTGCATGAGGGGTTAGGTTGTTTATTATTTTGTTCCTGAAATGCTGACAAATAAAGCACCATTTATTTTCATTTAAACCTAAAAAAACTGCGCGTGGATCTTTATTATGCACCTACTCACTGCCTCAATACTGAGCTAATTACCCCAGATATATAATTACAGGTACAGAAACAGACAAGTTATATATTGTATATAGGGATGCTAAGGCTTTATATGACCAGATATGTACCAAACAAACCTCAATTATCAAAAAAAACAAATACTTTCGTTAGGGAAACCGTCCTGGTAAACTTTTAGCAAGAATGGTAAAATCTTAGACGTCTTCTAAGCCTATTTCTTTAATCAATTTGACCCCCTCCGAGTCCACTAGGATGCCTGATAAAATCGCAGAAGCATTTTTACAATATTATGAAACATTATACCAGGCACCTATGGATGACTCAGATAAAGGAATTAAGTTTTTGGAACAGGCAGGATTAACCAAACTTACACCATTAGATAGAGAGAGTCTTCTTTTATCTATAACAGAGCAAGAGATTACTTCTATTATAAAAGCGTTACCTACTGGTAAAACCCCGGGCGGAAATCCTGCACCACCTGCATTTAATACCGCACGCATTATAGTTATACCGAAACCCAATAAAGACCCTGCTTTAGTCGCCTCATACCACCCAATTTCTCTGCTCAGTCAGGACCTGAAATTGTTTTCCAAAATTATGGCCCAGCGCTTACAATCTTTACTACCTAAATTATTGCATCCGGCTCAAACAGGCTTCATTAAAGGACGTCACTCTACTCACAATATACGCACAATTTTAGCAGCAATGCATCAGTCACATATGGAGAAAAGTAAAAGAAACATTGTGGTGAGTTGTGACGCTGACAAGGCATTCGATAGAGTGTCTTGGTCTCATTTAATACGCATATTTAACTATCAAGAGTTTGGTCCCGATTTTATTCATATATTTGAAACATTATATCAAGATCCGAAAGCCTTTTTGACAATAAATCTCTTAAATACCAAACCATTTTGCCTAACTCGAGGCACGAGACAAGGTTGCCCACTTTCGACACTACTTTTTGATTTAGCCCTAGATCCCCTCCTTGCGTCATTTCGAAAAAGCAAGGGACTGGCGAGGCATTTTCTTGGCAAAACACGAGATTACATTTTCGGTATTTGCTGATGACCTCCTATTATATTTTGCCAACCCTAAGGAAGCTATTCCACTACTCCTACAAATTCTGCAGGTGTTCGAGGAGATAGCGGGTTTTAAAATTAACTATGGCCTTGGCCTTTTTTGGGGAGGCGAAGGCAGGATGGGAAAATTCCTTTCCCTTCAAATGGGCAGATAAATACATTACTTACTTAGGGGTCAATGTTCCTTCGCACCCTTCTCAGCTATATGAGGTTAACTATACCCCATTATTGTTAAAAACATATAATGATTTCAATAAATGGGCCCATCTTCCACTATCCTACATAGGTAGATGTCACCTTTACAAAATGATCAGTTTCCCCAGATTACTTTATATTCTCCAAATATTGCCAATTATCCTGGACAAAAACAAGAGATATGGTAAGAACTTACCTTTGTTATCTCTGTTTCTACGAAGTCCATAGGGTCCACAGGGTTGACCTTGGGGTATAGCTGGATCTGGATCCATGGTCACCACGCAGTTAAAGCTTTAGCTGCTCCCAGGATGCACTTGGGTCCATCCTCCTCTATACCCCGCCTCCGAGCCACAGGCACCTCAATTGGTAAGCAGCCCAGGCCGGAGGAGGAGACTAAACAGAGAGAAGGAAGACTGGAACACACAAGAAAACCATACTCGCAGAAATGGGAGACTGAAAACCGGTGACCAGCCACACAGCCCATTCGAAGCCAGGTGCGTCAGGGCGGGCGCCCTGTGGACCCTATGGACTTCGTAGAAACAGAGATAACAAAGGTAAGTTCTTACCATATCTCTTGTTTTCTACTTCAGGGTCCATAGGGGGTCCACCGGGTTGACCTTGGGGATGTCCCAAAGCAGTTCAACTAAGGGCGGGGACGCTCCTGTGCAGAAAGGAGAATCCTGCGCCCAAAGGATGAATCCTGAGAGGCAAAGGTGTCAAATGCATAAAATCTCAAAAACGTCTAAATGGAAGACCAAGTGGCTGCCTTGCACAGCTGAACAGCGGAGGCACCACGTCTAGCAGCCCAAGAAGGACCCACAGACCGAGTGGAATGAGCCTTAACAGAGGCTGGAACAGGTAAACCTTCCTGTACATAAGCCTCCCTAATAACAGAACAAAGCCAACGGGCTAAGGTTTGTTTGGTTTTCATAAGAGGGGTTGGCCTGCCAACAAAGAGGACAAACAACGAATCGGACCTTCTAACTGAAGCAGTCCGATCAACATAAATTCTTAGAGCATGGACAACGTCCAATGAAGCCTCACCAGCTGTAAGATCAGGAGACTGAAAAGCTGGCACCACAAGTTCCCGAGTGATGTGGAACTTAGAAACAACTTTAGGCAAAAACTCAGGACGAGTGCAAAGTACTGCTCAGTCCTGGTGAAAAATTAAGAAGGGGGGACTACAGGAAAGTGCCCCCAACTCGGATACTCTCCTGGCCGAAGCAATTGCCATGAGAAGCAGTCTTAAGTGTTAACCACTTGAGGTCAACCGACTCAAGAGGTTCAAAGGGAGGTCCCTGCAGGACCCAAAGAACCACCGCCAAGTCCCATGGAGCCACAGGAGGCACAAAGGGAGGTTGAATCCTAAGCACACCTTGGAAAAAAGTGTGAACATCAGGCAGGGAAGCGATCCGTCGTTGGAACCATACGGACAGAGCAGACACGTGAACCTTCAGGGAAGCAAGACGTAAGCCCAGGTCAAGACCTGACTGCAGAAATGCCAAAATCCTAGAAACCCTGAACACCTGAGGATCAAAGTTTCTGGACTCACACCACTGAAAGTAAGTGTGCCACACTCTGTGGTAAATCCGTGCAGAGGCAGACTTACACGCCCTCAGCATGGTACCGATGACGGAGGTAGAAAAACCGCGGGACCTTAAGACAGCTGTCTCAAGAGCCACGCCGTCAAAGACAGCCGACCCAGAACCGGGTAAAGGCAGGACCCCTGAGACAGCAGGTCCCGACACTGAGGCAGAAGGAACGGAGCGTCTACGGACAAGCTCCTGAGATCGGAGTACCAAGGACGTCTGGGCCACGCTGGAGCCACCAGCAGAAACGTGCCCCCATCCTGTTTGATTTTTCTGAGTACCCGAGGTAGCAGGGAGATCGGAGGGAACAGGTACGCTAGGTGAAATGTCCATTTCACCAACAGCGCGTCCACCAGGCTTGCGCCTGCGTCCCTTGTCCTTGAGCCGTCCACGGGTAACTTGTAATTGTGATGAGAGGCCATCAGGTCCAACTCCGGCAGTCCCCATCTGTTCACGAGAAGTTGAAACACCTCTGGGTGAAGCGACCATTCCCCGGGATGCACGTCGTGACGGCTGAGGAAGTCTGCCTCCCAATTTAGGACTCCCGGGATCGGTGGAAGGTGGCGCTCCGCCCAATCCAGGATCTGAGACACCTCTGACATCGCAGCTCGGCTGCGAGTTCCTCCCTGGTGATTGATGTACGCCACTGTGGTGGCGTTGTCGGATTGCACTTGCACTGCCCTTCCGTGAAGAGCGGTGCCTGACGACAGCAGAGCTCTGTACACGGCCCGCAGCTCCAGCACGTTTATGGGAAGAACTGCTTCTTCCGCAGACCAACGGTCCTGAAGAGACAACGAGCCGGTCACTGCCCCCCAACCCCGGAGACTGGCATCTGTTGTGAGTAGAACCCAGTCCGTGATCCAAAAGGGGCGACCCTCGATGAGATGAGCTGGCTGAAGCCACCAAGCTAGAGAGTGGCGCACATCCGAAGACAAGACCAGTGTCTGGGATCGGATCCGGTGAGGTAACCCATTCCACTCCAATAGAATCTGCCCCTGCAGGGGCCTGGAATGGAACTGGGCGAATTCCACCATGTCGAACGCCGACACCATGGACCCTAGGACTCTCATGGCAGAGTGTACCGACACCCTGGCCCTGCTCAGGCAACTGTGTATCCGCAGTTGTAGGCAAGACACCTTTTCCGGAGTCAGGAAAATCCTTTGCGGACGAGAATCCAGAAGGGCTCCCGAATGAACCATCCATTGTGATGGGATCAGAGATGACTTCTTCCAATTTATCAACCACCCGTGTGCCTGAAGACAAGCAATGGTCAGGTGGAGATGTCGAAGAAGTACCTCCGGGGAGCTCGCCAGCAAAAGAAGATCGTCCAGATACGGCAGCAGCCGTATGCCCTGGTCCCGAAGGTGGGCGGCCATAATTGCCATCATGTTGGTGAACACCCTCAGAGCCGTGGAAAGGCCAAAAGGCAACGCCTGAAACTGGTAGTGATGCTGCAGTATAGCAAACCTCAGATACCTCTGGTGTGCCAGTGCTATGGGCACATGAAGATAGGCGTCCTGGATATCCAGGGAGACCATGTAGTCCCCGGGTTCCATCGCCAGAATGATGGAACGTAACGTTTCCATCCTGAACCTGGGAACCCTGAGGTATTTGTTCAGAGACTTCAAATTCAGGATGGGGAGATGAGAACCATTGGGCTTCTGTACCAGAAACAGAGTAGAATAGTATCCCGTCCCGCGTTGAGACTGCGGAACGGGAACAATGACCCCTGCTTATAGCAAGGACTGTACAGCTACCTGCATCTGGGAAGCTTTGGTCTTGTCCAGAGAAGGACTCGTGCAAAAAAACTGGCGTGGCGGCCGGACCCGAAAAGACAGGGCGTACCCCTGAGAGACTACTTCTCGAACCCAGGCATACGTGGTGGTATTGTGCCAACACTGGGCGAACTGGAGAAGTCGGCCTCCCACTCTGAGGTCCCCCAGAGGGAGGCCCACCACATCAGGCCGCCGGTTTATCTTCCTGCTTGGAAGAAGGGCGCTGAGCACTCCAGGCTTGCTTCTTGGGTTTAGGGGTGGACTTAGTCACCGACTGTCTCAGGAAGGACTGACCTTTTGCCTTACCCTGAACCCGAAAGGAATGAAAAGCAGAGCTCCAAACCTTGGCAGGCGTTGCCGCTGAAGGGAGGAAAGCGGACTTGGATTTAGCCAGGGTGTCCACTATTTTGTCCAAGTCCGGACCAAACAGTAATTCCCCATTGAAAGGTAAGGCCTCCAGGCCCTTCTTTGAATCGGAGTCCGCTCGCCAGGACCTCAGCCATAAGGATCGGCGGGCAGACACTGCTGCAGCCGATACTCGAGAAGTCAGCAGACTAGCATCCAAAGAAGCTTCACCAATGTAGGAAGCAGCTTCCCTCATCTGTCCCAACAACGCCCTCTGGACATCCGGAACGTCGTCCGGAAAGGTATCCTCCAATGCGTTGGCCCATCCCTCAATGGCCTTGGCCACCCAGGAGATGGCCATGGATGGTCGGGCCACTGCCCCTGAGAGGGAGAAAATGGACTTTAAGCAAGTCTCAACTTTCCTGTCCGTGGGATCCTTCAGTGAGGACATAGACGGTAATGGCAAAGTAGCGCTCCGAGTTAAACGGGTGAAATGAGAATCTACCGCCGGTGGAGTTTCCCATTTTTTACAATGTGCCTCAGGAAAGGGGTAATTAGAAGCCAACCGCTTCTGAGGTAGAAATCTCTTACTGGGCGCCTGCCAAGCCACCGCCATATGATCCGTCAACTGATCAGACATGGGAAACACCGCAGAAGCCACCTTCGTTTTTTGAAAACTAGGATACTTCGACTTAGGAGCTGGTGCCTCATCCTCTATAAGGAGAATGGCTCGCACCGCCCTAACCAGTGCTCGCACATTAATGGACGACTTGGTATCCATTTCCTGTACCGATGTGTCCGAGTCAGTGTCATCAGGAACCTCCCCATCATCTGAGGACCCCTCTGAGTCCGATACATGAGCCGCCTGCGCCATTAATGTGCGTTTTGACGCCCTAGAAGGCATGTCAGTCTGCAACAGTCTGAAAAGCCAAAGACGCGGCCGCCAAATTTTGTACGGCACTGGAGAGCACATCCACCCAGGGTGGAGGAGCCGCCATAGGGGCCTGGAAGGGCACCACAGACTGCTGCGTCACAGGGGAAGCCTGTAGATACATAGGCAACCCCGCATAAGGATCAACAGCCAGAGACCCGGGAGGGTTCGCAATAATTGCGGGACACCCGGGGAATGGGTGACGGCCGGGTGAGGCAACGTCCTAGCAGGAACCGCAGTCGGGACCGACAGACGGTCCGCAATAGACACCAGCACCTGAGAAAACATCGCCCATGGTGGTTCCTGCGTCATAGGAGGTTTTGAGGGGCCAGGAACCACCTGGCACTGTTTACACAGGCCATCCTGTGACAAATCCTCCCTATCCACTCCTGCAGAACAGCGTCCGCAGGATACCAACACCGAAGCCACGGAGTGCTCAATCTCCTTGTCCGACATGACAAAATATATTACAGAAATAAATTTATCTGGCAACAGTCGAATCAAGCGCACTCACCAGTGTGCTGAACAACAGCCCACAATATGGTACGGTGTAGCACACAACTGTATGTGACGGACCTCACAAATACGTGATTTATATAGGTGAGGTTTATAGAAACACCCTTCCCCCGCACACCTGTAGGGCTTGTAGGAGAAGTAAAGGGATAGGTATAAGCTGACAGTAAGTAGAAATATGCACAGACAGGCAGCACTAGCAAAAGTCACATACCATGCAGAGAAGTTATACTCACTGCACCTTTTCCACTACAATCAACCTCCCAGATTCAGTGTCTGGGAGGGCTATAGCGCTGTGTACACTGTCCTTGATCGGGGGAGAGGTACACAGGGGGACCGGTCCGCGTGCTCCCTGAGAGATCTGCGCTGCCACAGAGAAGATGGCCCCCAGAGACCTCAGAGGAGGAGTGGCCGAGTAATCTGCAGCTCAGCGACGCCAGACTACGTGCTGAAAGGCGCGCTGAGCTGAGGGGATGAGCTGCTAAACAGGGAAGGCTTCCTCCCCTGGCTAGCCATTAACCCCAGGGCTGCCGGCTACCCGCTTGCCGTGTTAAATCCCTGGTGGTCTAGTGGTCTCACGGGGTATACCTCCGAGGAGAGGGAGCCCGCCGCCACTGCTAGCAGCCCCCGGTCTGTCCCCTAGAACCGGGGGCAAAGGACTGCATTATAGTAAAATCCGCGAGCCGCTGCTAATTGGCGACTCGCGGCTTACCTTCTCCCCGGCGTCTCCGGCAGTAGTCCAGGGAGGTCCCCAGAGTCCGGCTAGTACGGACTCTGGCCTCCTGCCGCAATCCCCAGTGCGATACTGGCGTCGCGGCGCCAGCGGGGAGTAAGAGCGGCAGCGTGGGCGTCTGCACAGACAGCCCTTCGCTGCCACTCTGAAGAGCTCAGTAAAAATAAAAAAATTAAAGGCTCATAGAAAAAATTAAAAAGCTTTGGGGGGCTGCTCCTGCAGCCCCTCTGCGCAGGGTGACCCGACTCCGGCCGAGCACCAACTCAAACTGAGGTGCCTGTGGCTCGGGGGCGGGGTATAGAGGAGGATGGACCCAAGTGCATCCTGGGAGCAGCTAAAGCTTTAACTGCGTGGTGCCCGTGGATCCAGATCCAGCTATACCCCAAGGTCAACCCTGTGGACCCTGAAGTAGAAAGAGACCTTACATTTTGTGATCAGGCCCTACAAAAATTTATATGGGCAGGAAAACGACCCAGAATTTAATTGTTTAAATTGCAACAGCAGACACATTTAGGAGGGGTAAATCTGCCATGTCTCAGACAATTTGCTATGGCTGCTAATTATCGAATAGCAACGGACTGGATTGGAGGTCACAACATTTACACCACATACTCTATGGAGCAGGCATTTATTCCCCACCACAACCTGATATCTCTTTTACATACCCATCCTCGTAATATACCTTCAGAAGCTAGAGAAAACATATTAATAAATACGACATGCATAGCATGGAGAGTTATTAGATCACAAACCCATTTATCCAAATTGTCCTCAATTTTTTTACCATTATGGAAAAATTCGTCTTTTCCACCTGGTAACTCCGCCCAATTTAAATGCTGGCACGCCAGTGGTGTTTGGTCGTGTAAAAATTGGTAAATGTACCGAACACTTCAACCTCTCACTCGTTCACAAATGCAGGAGAAATTTCCTCTGGTCACTATCCCTTTATTTCCATATCTACAGGCGATGAGTTATATATAAAAAAATGTGTCGCGTGGATTTTCGGAAGCCGATCTAAACTGGTGTCTAGATAGTGCACTACGCTGTAAACCAAAAGAACCCTTTTCAACATCTTTTATATATTCCTGTGCCCGACCACTTATTGATTTAGAAACAAGTACTACAGGACTTGCAAAATGGAAGGAGGTCTTCCCACAAATCCCCATAGAGTCTATTGCTCTTTCATGTTTTAAAATGAACAAACAACTGGGATCAGTATCTTATGCTGAAATGCATCTAAAAATATTACACAGAGCATACTACACCCCTAGATTGAAATACATTATTGGTGATGCGCCTGACGCAAACTGTTATAAATGCTCAGCGCCTAACGCTTATATCGTGCACTGCCTGTGGGATTGTCCACAGGTACAAGTTTTCTGGGAGGAACTTAATAATTATATTAAAGAAATTCTAAAAATTGATTTTGTGATTCTTAGAGAATGGGCTTTTTGGAATATATCGGAAAACACACATTCTCAGAGATTGACTAAGGGAAAAAAGCTACTTATGCCCAAATTGACGGCAGCAGCTAAAAAGACCATTCTCTCCCAATGGATTGACCCTAACCCACCTACTCTTACATTATTACACCCTAGAATTATATTTTTGTTTACAATGGATTGGACAGAGACGTCCACTAATAAAGAAAAGTATACTGAAAGTTTTTTTGGCACATGGTTACCCTATATTCGTACTCTTTCCCCATCACTTAAGGACTCCATACGGAAATGTTTCCAACTAACATCATGGTTTAATTTGGAAGTGCTTGATAATGGCCCCCCTTTTTGACCTGACTTGATCTATGATTTTGATCTATACCATTAATGGAAACCGATTTACTGACAGTAATAATATATGTAACGATGTATATAAATGTTTCTTATATGCGCAACTACAATTTATATCTGGATTTCCACACTGCAAATATTATAATTATTTTGTTGAATGATTGTGAATATATATTTGTATCACAATATTTTGTTGTTCTAACAATAAAAATTATTTAAAAAAAAAAAAAAAGTTATATACTGTAGTGCAACTTTGGGTTGTTTTTTGGAGCGTGGGTCCCCTGGATTGCTTTGGTTGGTCTGCTTCAGGGCATCAGATTATAACACATTCTTCCTTTTTTGCACATTTAAAACTTTACTGTTTGTTTTTATTTTCACTTCTATTCTATATATGCAGCCGCAGCTGCTCTTACCTTTCTTACTTCACACATCACTTATCTTATTAGAGCGATGCCCTTGGGTGGCTCGGCTGAGCTGATTTGGGGGTGTCCTGCGCTCTGGATTTGAAACTTAGTATGTTAGGGACCTACCATACAGAGGTTACCTGGATATGGTGGGTAGGCCCATAACCTTGGCCATGATTATGCTAAAAACCTATTTATTGCAAAAAAAAATAAAAAACAAAATGTATGGGTGTGCAGTCCAGGATTCTTTCCTATATCATTACAGGTATTCTGGACACTGGCTCTGGATGTAGTTGCTGGGAGAGACTTTGTGTGCCACTACAATACAAGTAAGACACCAATATATTAAAAAGTATGCAAGTCCGAGAATCACTACCCTTGGTGGAGCGTCTAAGTGGTTCCATGTGTCGCACACAGGATAGGTGTGGAGGACACATCTGTATGGTCCCTTTATTTATGGTATGTACAAATAATCTTGAATATCCATCTAACGTGAAAGCCATGAAATACATGCTGTCCTTAAGTGCACACAGAATAGAGGTTACAGTATTTTGTTTTAGGATTAAATATACAGGTTTTACCTACGGCAAACTAAAATTATATAGATCATACCAATATATGCTATATATCAGCCTCACCTCTTTGCCCCAGTACAGACCATTTTCCCAGAGCTGAATATAAGTGCTGTTGTCCTGGGTTCCCGGATTCTCATGATAACTGCTGCAAATCTCTAAAGACAGGATATACATACATACATACATACATACATACATACATACATACCCTACCTTTGGGTTGTATTCTGCATTTCTGGCATGCAAGGCAATTTTCTTTAAGTCAAGTTTACAGGCTAAATTCACAGTGGACACAATATTTCTGGAGAAATCAAAAACAAAGTGGAAAACACATTTGCATTTCCAGTAACCAATTTCATTCAAAAGGGATATCCAACATTAAGTCAGTGTTAGAATACATAGAAAAAGATTTGTTCAACATTTTCACATTTAGATTTAAGTGTTAGAAAATAAACAAAAACATTAATTTGTTTGTAATGGCCAAATATTTTGATTTGCTGAAGAGATTATAGGCCCAAAAACAAAAAAACCCACACTGGGCAACATGGATTGCTTGGGGGTGTGGTACAAGTAGTTTGGTATCTGGGATAAAGGCATCAGTGAAGTCTATGTAGGACAGTATTGGAGGTGCGTAGGACTTGTGTGCAATTAGCATACACTGTTGCTGGTCCATGGGGCCTATGCACTAAGCTGTGTTAGGAGATAAAAAGTGAACAGAGATAAGGTACCAACCAAACACAGCTTAGTAAATAGACCTCTATGTGAGCAAACATCTGCCAGCAACACATACTGTACATACCCCAAAGTGACTGGCCACTGGGCTGGAGCTAAGGAATGTCCATTTTCATAAACTAACTCTTTTGCTCATATGTATCTAGATTAAGATGCTGAGGGGCTTATTTAAGATCAAGGGGCCCCCGGTAATTAAGTATCCAACTCGCTGTAAGTTGCGATGTTTGACACTTATATACCAGAGAAATTCTGCGTTGCTCCAGTGCAAACGACGGCTGCTCTGAATAGCAGCTGTCCTTACAATACTTGCCACCATTCATATCGCCACTAATTAGTAGTGGCAGAATTCAATACTAACTACAAAAAAAGAGAAGAGAATCCCGCACTGGAATATATTAATTGATTGATTAAATACCAACAATTATAGTGATAAACCTTTAATTTCAGGTATTCTGATGTGTTGGTGGACCTGACTGTATATATATCAATCCCTAATTAATTTTCCGACTTTATTTTTATTATTATATTTTGGTCATCTTATCACTCATATTTCGATTATTATATTTATTGTTCTAGTAATTATGGTTGCTGTAATTAGATTACTATAGTTTCACATACTATACCGGTCCGTTTTAGGTTTTGATAGAATGAAGCAATGTGTGTTTGACTTAATGTGTCAGTTCCCTTATAAAAACAGTTTTACAATAACCTATTAAGTTTTTTTTTTTTTTTAAACCGCCAGCAAGGGATAGGTTAATAGGTATCCACAACAAGGGCAGCAGCTGAAAACGGACGGGCTCATTGAGGAATAAAATACTCACTTGCATTTCTGCTATACAATTAAGATCAATAGGATCTACCTGATACATTATATGTGTGGCTATTAACAGATTTGATATACACATTACTTCTCCTGCTTCTCTTCAAACAACCAGTGTCATTATTGCTACCATATGTTTTAGGAAACTGATGTACAGTGAATATGCTATACGATTGATATCTTTATACCAGTACTGATATCACCGACATTGACTTCCACTGTTAAAGCTAACAAACTATCATACTTATCTTTATGTCCTACATGCTTGGGATCCTTTTCAGGCATATTCATGCATTAAAATGATCAATTACACTGAAATGGATAAACTTAAGATATGCACTAATGTTGTTATGTGGGAACTACAATGCATCAGAAAGTTTCTGATTGTATCTGCATGAGGTTATACCTTTATTATTCAGTCCAGGTTTTCAGGATTCACCCGTTTCATTGTTTGTGAAGACATAACTGTAGTGATATATGCTTGTGAACTATTTGTAGTTTTGGCATATAAGGATTAAGTACATCTTCACTACACAGTCTTTGGAGAGTTCGTGATCTACGTATAAGGGGAACATATAAACCTAAGGTTTCACTGCCACAACACCATTTTGGAAGGGCAATCGCCGTTATTATTACTGTTATCTTACTTCCGGTTTTTGAGGGCTTATCAATATTATCGCCTATTGTTGGACACTCATGCAATTTAAATTCAGGTAGCAGATAGTAGTAGATAGAGAGCACTTTTCCGTCAAACTTAATTTGACAGGTACCACGCCCACTTCTCCACCCCCTGCCACTCCCACTTTTCCTCCCCTTTTTGATATCGTTTAATATGGTTTTGATATTGAGAGATATTAAAGCCATATAAGCTGATATCTTTTTTGATAGGCTTTTGATATAAAATTTGAAATCAAATGTATATAAATGCGATAGGCCTTGATATAAAATGAGTTCACTGTTTAATCAGACATTGCTGCTGTTAGATGAAGCATCATCAGTAAGATGTTTTGTCCCATAGCCGGTATTGTTGTTAACCCTTCGTGATAGCTATAAAAGTAAATACATCTTTATGTAGCAGGCAGCCATGCCTACGAACAAAAGAAACGGTGCGTCGCGCCGCTAATCGGAAAAAGCGGATGAAAAAGGCGTATTACACGGTATTGAAGCCCGGCAGTTATAGCGGCTTTGATAAGTTTTATAAGGCCAATAAAGACGCGTTTAAAAGAACAGAAATTAAAAAAAAAAAATGGATGCTAAAACAAGACGTGGGCTGTAAGCCTAACATCTAAGAGCGCAGCAAAACAATACCTGCAATAGGGTCATTTTAATAACCCTTAGATGGTGCAGAAGCTGCACCTCTAAATGATTAAAGTACTATTAAACTTTCATGATATCTATTAAAAGTAAATACAGCTTTATTTAGCAGGCCACTATGCCTATGAACAAAATCTTAGAAAAGAAAATGATAAATGCATAACTGCGATAGGGACATTTTAATAACCCTTAGATGTTGCAGAAGCAGCACTTCTAAATGTTTAATATTGAAAATAATGATAAAATGCATGTTTCTATTTCACCAGTGCTTGGGGGCTGTAAATTCTCACAGATGGCATTGCAATGTGAGAAACAGGAATCAGGGTCTTCCATTCATACATAGCTATTCATTTCATAGAGTTATTGTTTGAACGGCCGTTCACAGGGACACACAAAGAAGTGCTTTAGGGAAAGTATCTGCCTAAGGTCAGATGGCTGATTGTCACAATAAAAATACAGTGCAGAATACCTACAGATGTCAAAAAGATCAATGGCTTTGTATCGATTAGGAGTACCATCTGCCTAAGGTCAGATGGGTAATTGTTAGAAAGGTCATGGGAATGGAAGGAGGTTTTCGTACAAATGTGGGAATCTGAATTGATATATACATTTAAGAATTACAAATGTAAAAAAACCAGACAGAATACCTACAGATATATAGATGTTTTACAGAGCTTCATATACAAATATAACAACAAGTATCATAGAACGATTAAGCGTACGCCGTGTGACGCGATCGCCTCTAACGCATTGCGCTGGTTTAAGACGTCGTACGGCGAATACTTTAAAATAAAATACAACATCATCTAGCCGCCGGTGCGCACATACGCGTCTCCAAATATAAGGATGTTTTTCAGAAAGACTATGAACAGAATTATTCTGAGGAAATATTCGTCATACAATCTGTGCATACACTAAATCAGGCATGTCCAGACATGATAAATAAAAGTTTAAATCACCTCGCTGTTAAATGCAGGAATCATGCAACAGGTATGATTAAATTGAAATAGCGCTCGCATTTAAATCAATGATTATATATCTATATCTATATCGGCAATCAGGCGATTAAGTTTGTAAAAATTTTATTTAGATTTTTAATATTTCATTATATATATATATATATATATATATATCAGCATTCAGGCGATTAATTTTGTGAGACTATAGCATGTTTAGGCTCAAATTAAAGCTAATTTTCCGTACAATATAAAGACCTAAAAATTTTTAGTATATCATTTTCCAGAGAAAAATTATGTGATTATTAATAAATAAGTTAAAATCTGAACAGAAGATAGTGAACGCCCCCTATGAACATGCCCATAGAGGCGGCGCTTCATAAATTTAACCTTTAAAAGAGCAGCGTCTTTACTGCTGATATTCACATCTGTTTTGAAGACTGAGACAGAGCAAGCTTATACAGGCATATGTAAGTATATATGAATTTTTAAAAAGTCATAGTTGTGGTTATAACGGTTACTGCTATTTTTTATGATTATTAGCGGGTGTTGACCATGTGTAATTAAAATAATTGTGATTCATAAAATGTTTCAATTGTTCTTAAAAGTTGTTATATATATCGGTAATTGTAATATATGCGGGAATATACATTGATTAGATTATTACGGTTGTGATCCATTTTTTATTTTTTTTTTATTTATTTATTTTTATTTTTTAAAAAGTCATAGTTGTGGTTATAACGGTTACTGCTATTTTTTTTTTTGTGTTTCATAACAAGCGGATTATAAATGATTTATATTTTGTTTATACAAACATTACCTTCTTTTAATTGTGTTTTTATTACATAAATAAAGCTATGTGATTATATATATATATATATAGATATGTTAGTGATACTTATATTGCGTGAATTATACGTTGGAATTTCCTTCGTTCCACTCATGATTTACAGTTAACAGTGGGATGGAATTTGAAATTTTCAAAGATAGACGGTGTATTACGTATGATTTGAGCGGCATCTAGTGATGAGTTTTGGCATTGCAGATTGATGCTCTGATATTGTTTAAAATTCATGAATTAGCAGTTGGAGTGTCATTATGTTAGCTGACATGACTTGGTTTTAGCATGGTTTATTTATTTAATTTTTTAAATTATAAAATTAATGTTTTATGTCATTATTTAAAATAGATTGTCACAATTACAGGGTGCTGTGATTAGGCTTAATTAAAATTAAATTTACTATAAATTTTGTGGTTCATATGTAAATATGATTAGCGGTATCATGCGTAATTAAAATATATATTTTTAATTTGTCTTTCAGCATAACTTTTATTCCAAGGCACACCCTTAGAAAAAATAATAATGGAGGTATGTACAACACAGTTTTATCATGTAAAATATGCGTTAACGGTAAAAGATATAAACGATTTGCATATTAATATAATATTTTGTTTTAACAGTCAACAAACCAGAACATCTTTGAGATTTCTGACGATGATATGATCACGTGCCTTTCGCAAGATGAGGAAGATCATGTATATCGGCCTCTAACCCGTAAGTGGTCATATATTGTTTAACGATGTTTACATAAAGTTATTTATTTATATAAAAAAGGGTGCTGTATTTTTTTATTTATTTTATTTATTTATTTTTTGTAATTTATTTTACAAATGTTTATTTGTGCATAATTAATCAGAATTAATCTTATGCAGGAACATCCGGTCAAGATCTGAGAAGTGCTGACCCATACGGTGCAGAATGCGCATTTGGGGCTGATATCGGAACGTTCCAGAACCCTTACATGGGGTATGCGTTGTCACCGCAGTCAGAAAATAGCTGTAAGTATCCATGGGTATTTTAACGACAATACAAAATGTCTGTAAGTAGATCATGCGATATGTTTTTAAATTATGCATCTGTATTCCACAGACAGTCCTACCATACCATGTGGGCAATCAGCCATTGAAAATCTTATACGCGCTGCACCAGCATGTTCACCACTGGCGCCAGCGACAGAACTGCCCCGAGAGCATTCTATCGAGGGTAAGTTAATTAAACGACGCTATACGTTCATTTCACGCATCTAAAATGATCATTTTTCCACAGAGCAAAATGTATATCACCGCTGCACATCTAATTGGTTTTTTTATTTTTAATTTTAGCATTCGATGTAGATGCGCTATATAATACGGATCCGGCGGATTATTGCAACGCAATAACGGTTGATGAATCGCCTGGAGAGCCAGAGGCCCATACAACAGTGGACGGGATAACAACGCCACAATTGTCCGATGCTGACAAAGAGAACCAACGCACACCGGCGCCTCTGAACAGCCATTATCGTCTTGCCGGTTCTACACCATTGATAATGAACCAATTGTACAATAAAATCAAGCCACAGAGACGGGTGAGAGCTTTGCCACACACAATGCATTGGGTGCATGAACTTTTAAATCAAAAGCAATTAAAGAGGAGACTGAGTTATACTGACGAATCAGCACCTAAAAGAAGGCGATTGACGCCGCTGCGAAGTGTACAAGAAAGTTGTAACGGTGGTAAGACATACAGACACACAGGTCAGGATGATGATGATGATAATAATCAATCACCATGCCTTAGTGTAAGCACTGGCACAGGTTGCGCAAAGGTTAAGAGGACCAACAGGCGTGATGAATAAGTGCCGTGTGCCAGCGTTAACACTACCGCAGAGGTCAGCAATATCACCTCAAAAAGAAAGAGCAGGCATACAAAAGAACATAATGTTATAATATCACCATCTGTACGGGTCAGTCCTATTACAATATCAGAAATCCAATCTGATACAATTATCATCCCAGACACGCAGGTAGAGTCCATTTTGATACGGGATGATGATGATCTGCTTCAAGATGCCCAGGTGTTCTGGGCATCAGATGTAGAATCGCATGAGGAAGGTGGTGTTTCAGGCGCCCCGAGCATCGGGGTCAGTGTGTCTGTGAATGAGCCGCCTTCTGCTGCGCTGGATGATGCTGTCGCAGGGGCATCAGGCAACAGTGGTAGACATCATCCAGCGTCGCAGAACATGCTGGACGACGCTGTCGCAGGTCCATCGGGCGTAGGATCGACAGATGCGGGTGTTGGTCGACAACCCTCTACAGGTACAACAGCGAGGACAGAAGGCGTGAGTAAGCTATCAAAATTAAAATATCATGCTATGTTAGGCATGATTTTTAGAGAGCTCATATGCGTGAAACACATAGCGGAGGGGTTGTTAACGCGACACGCTGAAATAATGCGCAGCGGACAACATGACCAGCGCGTGCTTTTTGAATTTATTAACCATTATATGGATGGTGTAACAGAGCAGGATAGATTAGGTAGTGAAACTAATGCATTCATACAGGCCCATGCATTCGGTAAAAAAAAAGAAATGACTAATTATGACGGGTCGTGGATTGAACCGCCATGCAGCACAGTGCAGTAAAAATACATACAGACGTTTAAAAGTAAAGCGCGCTATTCAGACTTTAATAAACGCAAGACAGAAACAGCTTAGACTAGGACGGCATGGCATGTTTAGATTTAGTGACCAGAATGACAACGCAGCATCGCACCACGTAGATAAACAATCATCACAGATGGGCCATGCCGTAGCATCACCCGTACCTGTCGGTCCGGAATCTCCCGGTAATAACGAGGAGACACACCCTGTGTTTTTAGAATCCATCGACAGATACGAGCGAAACCACCCCAATTTCAGGGCATCTGAAATCCACCACCATTTCCGGTTTGTCAATTTGGATAGGGTTACATCATTTGTAGATGCTATGAGGGCAATACACGATGCAATACAGACTTTGCTCGACAGCTACATGGTTAATGTCGACCCTAATGATCGTGTGCAGTTAAGGTTAGAGGGCAGTAGTTTACACGACGCAATTTATTCACATCGCAGACCGCACGATACATTAGACGCCGTCAGTTTTTTGAATCAGATAACAAACACGCTGCAAAGCAATTCTGAGGTTTTAATTGATACAGAGTTGAAATTTGTGATCTCTGTTTTCAAGAATCGCGTAGGCGGTGCCCTGACGGGCCGACGTCTGCGGAGAATACCACACAGCCTTATTATTGAGAAACGCAGACGTTTGTTATACGATTTCAATAACAGCGGTAACAATGTGTCTGGCGGCTAGTCTCTGCAAACTTCTGGACAATGAAAATGTCACGGATATCGTTATACACAAGCGTGCTCTTGAGCTTCATAAAGCTTTGAATCTGCCCCTTGATAAGCCGATCAGCTTTAGTGACATTGCTTGTTTTGAAAATCACTTAAAAGCTACGATAAAGGTGCTGTACTATGGTACGGACTGGCATTTTTATTGTACAGACAGTCAACACAAAGACAACATACTGTTTATCTTATGGCATGATGACCATTACTACGGTATATTAGACATAAAAGCATTTGTGGGTGCCCGATTCTTTTGCAAGTTTTGCAACACAGCGTACCACCACAAAAATAATCACGACTGCCTCTTCTTTTGTAAGGCTTGATGTCTGTATTGCATCGTGTATTGCCCTCATAGCATCTACAAATGATGTAACCCTATCCAAATTGACAAACCGGAAATGGTGGTGGATTTCAGATGCCCTGAAATTGGGGTGGTTTCGCTCGTATCTGTCGATGGATTCTAAAAACACAGGGTGTGTCTCCTCGTTATTACCGGGAGATTCCGGACCGACAGGTACGGGTGATGCTACGGCATGGCCCATCTGTGATGATTGTTTATCTACGTGGTGCGATGCTGCGTTGTCATTCTGGTCACTAAATCTAAACATGCCATGCCGTCCTAGTCTAAGCTGTTTCTGTCTTGCGTTTATTAAAGTCTGAATAGCGCGCTTTACTTTTAAACGTCTGTATGTATTTTTACTGCACTGCGCTCTACGTGCTGCATGGCGGTTCAATCCACGACCCGTCATAATTAGTCATTTCTTTTTTTTACCGAATGCATGGGCCTGTATGAATGCATTAGTTTCACTACCTAATCTATCCTGCTCTGTTACACCATCCATATAATGGTTAATAAATTCAAAAAGCACGCGCTGGTCATGTTGTCCGCTGCGCATTATTTCAGCGTGTCGCGTTAACAACCCCTCCGCTATGTGTTTCACGCATATGAGCTCTCTAAAAATCATGCCTAACATAGCATGATATTTTAATTTTGATAGCTTACTCACGCCTTCTGTCCTCGCTGTTGTACCTGTAGAGGGTTGTCGACCAACACCCGCATCTGTCGATCATACGCCCGATGGACCTGCGACAGCGTCGTCCAGCATGTTCTGCGACGCTGGATGATGTCTACCACTGTTGCCTGATGCCCCTGCGACAGCATCATCCAGCGCAGCAGAAGGCGGCTCATTCACAGACACACTGACCCCGATGCTCGGGGCGCCTGAAACACCACCTTCCTCATGCGATTCTACATCTGATGCCCAGAACACCTGGGCATCTTGAAGCAGATCATCATCATCCCGTATCAAAATGGACTCTACCTGCGTGTCTGGGATGATAACTGTATCAGATTGGATTTCTGATATTGTAATAGGACTGACCCGTACAGATGGTGATATTATAACATTATGTTCTTTTGTATGCCTGCTCTTTCTTTTTGAGGTGATATTGCTGACCTCTGCGGTAGTGTTAACGCTGGCACACGGCACTTATTCATCACGCCTGTTGGTCCTCTTAACCTTTGCGCAACCTGTGCCAGTGCTTACACTAAGGCATGGTGATTGATTATTATCATCATCATCATCCTGACCTGTGTGTCTGTATGTCTTACCACCGTTACAACTTTCTTGTACACTTCGCAGCGGCGTCAATCGCCTTCTTTTAGGTGCCGATTCGTCAGTATAACTCAGTCTCCTCTTTAATTGCTTTTGATTTAATGGTTCATGCACCCAATGCATTGTGTGTGGCAAAGCTCTCACCCGTCTCTGTGGCTTGATTTTATTGTACAATTGGTTCATTATCAATGGTGTAGAACCGGCAAGACGATAATGGCTGTTCAGAGGCGCCGGTGTGCGTTGGTTCTCTTTGTCAGCATCGGACAATTGTGGCGTTGTTATCCCGTCCACTGTTGTATGGGCCTCTGGCTCTCCAGGCGATTCATCAACCGTTATTGCGTTGCAATAATCCGCCGGATCCGTATTATATAGCGCATCTACATCGAATGCTAAAATTAAAAATAAAAAAACCAATTAGATGTGCAGCGGTGATATACATTTTGCTCTGTGGAAAAATGATCATTTTAGATGCGTGAAATGAACGTATAGCGTCGTTTAATTAACTTACCCTCGATAGAATGCTCTCGGGGCAGTTCTGTCGCTGACGCCAGTGGTGAACATGCTGGTGCAGCGCGTATAAGATTTTCAATGGCTGATTGCCCACATGGTATGGTAGGACTGTCTGTGGAATACAGATGCATAATTTAAAAACATATCGCATGATCTACTTACAGACATTTTGTATTGTCGTTAAAATACCCATGGATACTTACAGCTATTTTCTGACTGCGGTGACAACGCATACCCCATGTAAGGGTTCTGGAACGTTCCGATATCAGCCCCAAATGCGCATTCTGCACCGTATGGGTCAGCACTTCTCAGATCTTGACCGGATGTTCCTGCATAAGATTAATTCTGATTAATTATGCACAAATAAACATTTGTAAAATAAATTACAAAAAATAAATAAATAAAATAAATAAAAAAATACAGCACCCTTTTTTATATAAATAAATAACTTTATGTAAACATCGTTAAACAATATATGACCACTTACGGGTTAGAGGCCGATATACATGATCTTCCTCATCTTGCGAAAGGCACGTGATCATATCATCGTCAGAAATCTCAAAGATGTTCTGGTTTGTTGACTGTTAAAACAAAATATTATATTAATATGCAAATCGTTTATATCTTTTACCGTTAACGCATATTTTACATGATAAAACTGTGTTGTACATACCTCCATTATTATTTTTTCTAAGGGTGTGCCTTGGAATAAAAGTTATGCTGAAAGACAAATTAAAAATATATATTTTAATTACGCATGATACCGCTAATCATATTTACATATGAACCACAAAATTTATAGTAAATTTAATTTTAATTAAGCCTAATCACAGCACCCTGTAATTGTGACAATCTATTTTAAATAATGACATAAAACATTAATTTTATAATTTAAAAAATTAAATAAATAAACCATGCTAAAACCAAGTCATGTCAGCTAACATAATGACACTCCAACTGCTAATTCATGAATTTTAAACAATATCAGAGCATCAATCTGCAATGCCAAAACTCATCACTAGATGCCGCTCAAATCATACGTAATACACCGTCTATCTTTGAAAATTTCAAATTCCATCCCACTGTTAACTGTAAATCATGAGTGGAACGAAGGAAATTCCAACGTATAATTCACGCAATATAAGTATCACTAACATATCTATATATATATATATAATCACATAGCTTTATTTATGTAATAAAAACACAATTAAAAGAAGGTAATGTTTGTATAAACATAATATAAATCATTTATAATCCGCTTGTTATGAAAAAAAAAAAAAAAAATAGCAGTAACCGTTATAACCACAACTATGACTTTTTAAAAAATAAAAATAAATAAATAAAAAAAAAATAAAAAATGGATCACAACCGTAATAATCTAATCAATGTATATTCCCGCATATATTACAATTACCGATATATATAACAACTTTTAAGAACAATTGAAACATTTTATGAATCACAATTATTTTAATTACACATGGTCAACACCCGCTAATAATCATAAAAAATAGCAGTAACCGTTATAACCACAACTATGACTTTTTAAAAATTCATATATACTTACATATGCCTGTATAAGCTTGCTCTGTCTCAGTCTTCAAAACAGATGTGAATATCAGCAGTAAAGACGCTGCTCTTTTAAAGGTTAAATTTATGAAGCGCCGCCTCTATGGGCATGTTCATAGGGGGCGTTCACTATCTTCTGTTCAGATTTTAACTTATTTATTAATAATCACATAATTTTTCTCTGGAAAATGATATACTAAAAATTTTTAGGTCTTTATATTGTACGGAAAATTAGCTTTAATTTGAGCCTAAACATGCTATAGTCTCACAAAATTAATCGCCTGAATGCTGATATATATATATATATATATATATAATGAAATATTAAAAATCTAAATAAAATTTTTACAAACTTAATCGCCTGATTGCCGATATAGATATAGATATATAATCATTGATTTAAATGCGAGCGCTATTTCAATTTAATCATACCTGTTGCATGATTCCTGCATTTAACAGCGAGGTGATTTAAACTTTTATTTATCATGTCTGGACATGCCTGATTTAGTGTATGCACAGATTGTATGACGAATATTTCCTCAGAATAATTCTGTTCATAGTCTTTCTGAAAAACATCCTTATATTTGGAGACGCGTATGTGCGCACCGGCGGCTAGATGATGCTGTATTTTATTTTAAAGTATTCGCCGTACGACGTCTTAAACCAGCGCAATGCGTTAGAGGCGATCGCGTCACACGGCGTACGCTTAATCGTTCTATGATACTTGTTGTTATATTTGTATATGAAGCTCTGTAAAACATCTATATATCTGTAGGTATTCTGTCTGGTTTTTTTACATTTGTAATTCTTAAATGTATATATCAATTCAGATTCCCACATTTGTACGAAAACCTCCTTCCATTCCCATGACCTTTCTAACAATTACCCATCTGACCTTAGGCAGATGGTACTCCTAATCGATACAAAGCCATTGATCTTTTTGACATCTGTAGGTATTCTGCACTGTATTTTTATTGTGACAATCAGCCATCTGACCTTAGGCAGATACTTTCCCTAAAGCACTTCTTTGTGTGTCCCTGTGAACGGCCGTTCAAACAATAACTCTATGAAATGAATAGCTATGTATGAATGGAAGACCCAGATTCCTGTTTCTCACATTGCAATGCCATCTGTGAGAATTTACAGCCCCCAAGCACTGGTGAAATAGAAACATGCATTTTATCATTATTTTCAATATTAAACATTTAGAAGTGCTGCTTCTGCAACATCTAAGGGTTATTAAAATGTCCCTATCGCAGTTATGCATTTATCATTTTCTTTTCTAAGATTTTGTTCATAGGCATAGTGGCCTGCTAAATAAAGCTGTATTTACTTTTAATAGATATCATGAAAGTTTAATAGTACTTTAATCATTTAGAGGTGCAGCTTCTGCACCATCTAAGGGTTATTAAAATGACCCTATTGCAGGTATTGTTTTGCTGCGCTCTTAGATGTTAGGCTTACAGCCCACGTCTTGTTTTAGCATCCATTTTTTTTTTTTAATTTCTGTTCTTTTAAACGCGTCTTTATTGGCCTTATAAAACGTATCAAAGCCGCTATAACTGCCGGGCTTCAATACAGTGTAATACGCCTTTTTCATCCGCTTTTTCCGATTAGCGGCGCGACGCACCGTTTCTTTTGTTCGTAGGCATGGCTGCCTGCTACATAAAGATGTATTTACTTTTATAGCTATCACGAAGGGTTAATAACAATACCGGCTATGGGACAAAACATCTTACTGATGATGCTTCATCTAACAGCAGCAATGTCTGATTAAACAGTGAACTCATTTTATATCAAGGCCTATCGCATTTATATACATTTGATTTCAAATTTTATATCAAAAGCCTATCAAAAAAGATATCAGCTTATATGGCTTTAATATCTCTCAATATCAAAACCATATTAAACGATATCAAAAAGGGGAGGAAAAGTGGGAGTGGCAGGGGGTGGAGAAGTGGGCGTGGTACCTGTCAAATTAAGTTTGACGGAAAAGTGCTCTCTATCTACTGATAGTGTGCATACAACCACTATTTAGTTTTTATTTGCTACAGGGAAGACTCACCATTTGGTCATAATATTTTCAGTCTTATTTATACCCCTGCTTTCTTTTAGTGGTATTTAACTAATAAAGATTATGTTTTAATTATTTTTCATCAATACACTATATGTAACTACTACCCCTTTTCCACCTAAATTCCGGGTCTGACCCGGAGTTGGAACAAAGGGCCTGATTCAGAGCCACTCGTAAGCGGCCGCTCGTTCGTTCTGACCGATGTTCGCTCATCTGCGCATGCGTACGGATCGTTATACGCATGCGCGAACCAGTCAGTGCGGCCGAAATTCATGTGCTCACAAAATAGCGAATGCCTGATAATTTGAGTGACAGGATGAGGCGTATGTGGGTGGTAACAGGGGAAGGTGTTTGAAAATGGGGAGTAGAGATCCGATCGCAGGCGTGCTTAAAGGTCAAAACGGGCGTTTTATGGGTGTGCATAATTAAAACAGCAGCGTCATTGACCAAGTCACTGGGATTTTTTTAGCCATAACTGCTCGCAAAATTGTGGTAGCAAAAACCAACCACAAGAATAGCGAGCAGCTCAGACCCTGTTCGATGTACTCGATTAATCTAATAAATAGCGGACATGACGTAGGATGCGAGCGGCCAGGGGGCGTAGTTTCCCAAAAAACGACCGCAAGTTTTGCTCGCTCGTTCAGACCTAGAGGCGTGAACAGACCGCAAACAGCGAACGGTTCATTTGAATAGCCACCCCTATTTGCTGGACGAGCGAACGCAAATAGCGACCGGCTCTGAATCAGGCCCAAAGTTCCTATCCGGATCAGACACGGAATTTTGCCGGCGCTGACTCGGGATATTCCCGAGTCAGCGCCTCTCACACCGCAGTCGGGTCTGCATAGACCCGGCTTTTGCGGAGTGAAAGTGGATGCTTGGAGATGACGTCATCTCCAAGCGCCACTGAAGCCGGACCAATCGGCCGGCTAGCAGCGCACTCCAGGTCATCGTGACCCGGAGTGCGCTGTTCCCATAGCAGGGTTTCACGGGCTACGCCAGTGTTAAACCCTGCTAGTTACCTGGGTTGGATTGCAGGGTCACTCGACCCGACGATCCAACCCTCTGCCCTTTTACACCAGGTAGCTGCCCGGGTTAACCCTTCAAAAACCCGGGTTTTAGCTCCGGTGTAAAAGGGGTATAAGAGTGCCCCAGACAAGGGAATTCTTTTCTAGCAGAATTCTATACTGCCAGGACCAACCCAGCAGAGGTCACGAATGTGTACAGCCGCAGGGCTAGATGGGGCAGAGGGAGAAGATCAGAACCATCTTCACAACCCATACCTCCTACCCATAGGAAAGAGCATGGCTTTGGGAACCAACGCCATGTTAGGATGGTGTAGGTTCCCGCAGGTAAACTGCAAAAACTCTTATGGCCGGTACACACTAGACCAAGGGTGGGTAATAAGGGGCCCCCCAGCTGTTGTTGAACTACACATCCAAGGATGCTCTGCCACAGTTTTGCTAATTTGCCATGCTAAAACTGGAGCAAGGCATGCTGAGATTTGTAGTTCAACAGGCCGCTTATTGCCCACCCCTGCACTAGCCGATATGTCAGCAACATAGCCTAGTGTGTACACTCTATGTAAATGACTATACGCGCTCCCACGCATAGTCAGCGACATCGCCCGTTGGACCTTCATGCAGGGCCATGCTGCAGGGAATGCAGCATGGCCACAATGTCGGTCCCGACATCTGCAAGTGTGTATGCACTTGCCGATGCCGGTAACCCCGCCAGGTGCCGTCGTACGATAGGTGGGATGGGTAAACATCGTGAAATGTGTACCCAGCTTTAGTTTTCTGAATCTTAAGCATGCCCCATCAGGCCCCTAATAATGAATTGGCCCACTAATAAAAACATGCAGAAGCTAGAGTTTCCACATGTGTAACTGGCCCATTAGTTATCATGACTAGGCCCATGAATAACAGATATAAATACATGAACATTATTGTGTATAAGTAGATGGTCTCTACCCACTAGATGACAGCAGAAAAGACAGCTTTAGAAGTGCATCTCACCAGACATAGTTATTTTAAATTACAACTCCCCTATCAAAACAAAATTACATGGGAAAAACACATGCATTTTTATTCTGGGTTCCACCAGCCCTGGTGCACATATGCTTTAATTAGAGATTTTTTAGCAAAAATATATCCTAAACTGCAATTTATGAACTTTAAAGCTGAGGGCCCGATCCAGAGCCCGACGCTCTGAATGAGCGTCCGCTCTGAATGAGGGCATGTTTTTTTGTTTTGTGAGGCGGCTTCGTGAACGCTCACATAGCTGTGGGTTACCACCCACAGCTTATGCGAGCGTCCATGATGATGGTCGCGATGGTCAAGACCATCGGGCTTGCGACGAGACCCTTGTGGTAGGGTCTCGTCTGCCGCAAGCCCTGGAGTGATTTTGGCTCTATCAGAGCCAAAATCACTCCCACTGAAATCACTAGTGATGTCAGTGGGGCCGGACCCAGACGGTAGGCGTTCCCATGGGAACGCCTCGGTCTGTGCAGCCACGCCCCCGGCACGCCCACCAAAGGGGGCGTGCTGTCAATCACCATCGACAGCACGCCCCCTTTGGTGCGAGACCCATAACGACGGCTACCCCGTCGTTATTCTGGTCTCGCGCATGCGCACGACCGAGGAGCCTCCGTCGTGCGCATTTGGGAAACATCGACCCGCTTGCGAGTGGGTCTGACTCTGAATGAGACCCTGAATACACACTGAGAGGATGTCGGCACAAACTGGCCGCATCGCTGAGTGTGTACGGCCAATATGTGCGTTCCCGAGGTCGCATGCAACATCGTCTGGTCGGCTGTGCTGCACGTCCAACAGGACAATATTGCATGCGGCCCTATTGCAAGTAATGGACGGAATGAGGGATCACCCAGTCGTTCATTACAACGTTCTAATGTGTAACCGTGGTACAATACGTCGACCCGATGAACCAACATATCGTACCAGTACACATCGCTCACTGTGCACCCGGCCTTAATCTACCACTAGTCATCTTTCACTGTGGATGGAAACAATATTAACAAAACTCCCTGGGGTTGACGTTACAGGTTGTAATGTCATGTAACAAATTACATCTGGCCTTAAAGCTCTTTCCTTCAATACTTTTCTTTCATCATCATGTTATATACTCACTACTAGGTGCTAACACCAGGATCTGTGGCCAACCAATAATTGGCACTGTAATTTGTTAGCAGCTGTGGTAGAATGAAGCTGGTGGCATCGGTTAGCCACTGAATCGGTGCAGTGATTATTACCCAAATGGGTGTGACCACACCTATCTGCTGCCCAGAGGTTACACTCTTGTGGAGCTACAAATCTCAGCACCTCTTGACAATGTTCAGACTTTAGACACGTTGGCCATCAAGGGCACATGGGACAATTCCATCCATGTGTCAAGGCAAGACTGATCTAAGAGCCCGATTCAGAGATGGACGCCAATGTGAACGCAGCTGTGATTTCGCACAGACTGAAGCTGCGAAATATGCCAATAGTTCCAAAGCTTACCCTGGCATAGGGACGCCCACTGCTGCCTTCTCATCTGCGTCTGACATTGCATACCAGTGTTAATATCGATAACATCGAAGCACATCGATCAGCCACGCAGCCCTTGGGGAAAGTCTGACCTCTCAAATGCAGTGTCTCT
This sequence comes from Taudactylus pleione, assembly GCA_031769625.1. Classification (NCBI taxonomy): domain Eukaryota; kingdom Metazoa; phylum Chordata; class Amphibia; order Anura; family Myobatrachidae; genus Taudactylus; species Taudactylus pleione. Next base: position 331,867 of record JAUIMM010001397.1, on the reverse strand, counting down.
CCTGGCACACCGAGAGCTCTCATACTGCATGTGAGATCACAATAGCTAATTTATGCACGCCCATGTAACGGCATTTAAGCGGTAAAACACCTGCTTTTTTCTAGTCGCTCCCACCCCCCCCTCCCCGTTGCCTCTCCCAGACATTAACTACCTGTTATTAACTTTGCAAATAGGTTATCTGTGTATGCGGATTCACAAGACAATCACTGCACGTGAGCAGTGCGACTTTAACGCATGCGCAAAAGCAAAAAAAAAAAAACGCTCGTCTGCATAAAAACCGCCATTGTGTACATCTCTGAATCAAGCGCTCAGGCAGCACGGTCCTAGGGGGTATCACAAACTAGGCTCTTGCGATCTCACTATCCTTCTAGCATATTTTAGAAAATTGAAATCAAGCAGCTAATTAGATACCAAGGATGACTCGGCTTCTTTCCTTTGCTTCTGTTATCATACGTCTCCTCCCACCCCAATGTGTATAGTTACTTACTGTAATTGAGGAATTATTCCAGACATCTCAGCAACAGGTGTCATGGGTGTCATTGGTGTCATGGGGGTAATGGGCATGGGGCAGAGATTAGAAGCATCTCTGCTTTCTGAGGGTGTGAATGGCTGACCAGATGAATCCATGCAAATGCCACTGTCCTGCATTTGGGACGAGTACTCCTGTCCTTGATAGTCGTCCTTGTCTTCGTGATCTGGATTGAGGTCATCAGGCAGAAAGCTGAGGTCCACTGAGGAGAAGTCCGTGGAGAGGTCTTTGGACTGATCCAAAACAGATGAATATGAAGTCCCGGGGAGTGGTTGTATATTTAGGTCATCATAAGGAGTCATAGGCGTGTATATTTGAGGAGTAGAGTCAAGTACATCCTGTGTTAGAGAAAGAAGGAGATATATACAGCTGCAAGAGACATACAATTAGGCATCAGGTGTGGTGTAGAACAAAATAATAATCTTTTGGGGTCTTTTTCCTTACTCACTGTGAATGACAGTACATCTCTGCTCATTTTGAAGCTCACTGCACAACGTCATATTTCACTAAAAGTGGTTTTCAAATCACTAGTCACTAAGGGGCCTATTCATCATCTCACTGCGAGGGAAACTTAAGCAAATTCATCATTGTTCCGGTGCGGGGACAGCTGCTCCAAAAAGCAGCTGTCCCCTTGGTTAGTATCGCAGTTACAGAAGTAGCTGCATTACTTACCTCCTCCCCGTCGTCCCGGCTACCCGAGGTCACAGATGCGCACAGCCGCCAGGGAGGTAGTGAGGAAGAATTCCTCTTCGCATCCCTGGAACTCCTTCCCATAGGAAGGAACAGGGATCCGAAAACAAACGCCGTATGAAGATGGCACTTGTTCTTGGAAGCAAACAGCGAAAACTTAGTTTTCGGAGTTTGCTGAATATCAGGGGTGATGATGAATTTGCTTAAGTGTAGTCCTTTAAAAGGTCTGACTAGTAGCAATGTACGATATACATCAATGAAAGTGATTCCTATCAGGGCACAATTTTCTTTCAATTAATAAATACATGTAGCAGAGCAGGCGTTTACTGGTTGTGGTTTTGCCAAAATATCTCAGGTGAGAAAATGGCCCAATGGAAAGAGGGATTATTTTTGCCAAGCCTGATGTCCTGCAGGGGTACAGAGGATGCTCAGAAGAATATAATCACCATAGCTGACTCTTTGGTTGATGGAGAAGATGTGGTTTCTTGAAACTTTTAATGACTATTGAACCGGGATACCCAGTCTGTACGGCAACATTTCTGAAATATGGGACTGTATCCAATACTTTATTTGATTTAAAACGTAAAAAAGCCCTGATGTAAGAGGGTGGGCTTCTTACAGAAAACCGCCACGCGCTTTTAAAAAGAGGACACACCAAGTCCGTAGAAGCTGGAGGCTGTAGAATGGATACTAATAGTATATATAAAATACCCTTCTGCTCCACGGGAGGTTTCTGTCCTCCCTGAGCTCGCCTTAGGACACCTGCGTTACGGTTTGACAGGTGTACAGCCCCAGTCAAACTTCCCACCTCCCCACCTGCCATGCAAACGGTCTTTATAATGGAGTTTTAGAAAGGATGTAATTCAGAGGAGAGTGGTTTATACAGGTCAGAAATCATTTATATGGGAAATGGATGAAGTTTTGCATAAGTTTACACTATGTTCTTTACGTTTTTCTTTTTGTAAACATGGTCCATGTATTGTGAATTGACAAATGCAGGAGACAATTCATATTGTTATGGGACCACAGCACAATGCTGCGATTCACTACAGGATCAGTTCCACCATCCATGAGGATTCAATTCACAGTGAATCATCAAGCACCTCCCTGTCCACTTGCTTTTTATTTATATATTTTTTCTTTTATATGTGTCCATGGAAAAAATAAACACTACCATTTAAAAGGAAACTTTCTAAACTGTGGGCACGGGTGATGACATCACTGTACTGCATTTCTGCCTAATTTGGGACCTCCCTCCCCCAGGAGGAGAGGTGGTAAGTGCAGGGAGAGTTTCCCAGTGAATTGCATCTTAAGGTCCCTGCATCCCTAATTAAGTGGGTGGGATCCAGGAGATAATTCCTTATTCTGTTTTACTTTTCATTAGGCTGCTAAAAAGTAAGGAACACATTTAACGAGCCATAACTCCTTTAGCGAGTGCTACAGGGGGTTATGTCCTCCTTTCAATATTTAACAAACAGCCGTAAACTAAGATTACCACTGTGTGTCACTGAATGGCTTACGACATCTATAGCTGGCAAGAATGATGCGGTCCACTGGGGACCAAGGAAGAGCCTCTCCAGTTTTAGAGAAGCTTTTCCAGGCCCTGCGGGTTGAAAGGGTCACGCATATGTGCCAACTGGCCGTCACGCATTGCTCCTGACACAGCAGCCCAACGCTGGCAGCATTTTCAAATAAAAAAACGATATTAAGAAAATCGCAAAATGGTTTGTTGACTTGTCCCTTACAGTCATTCATACATTTGTGTTAATTATCATCTGTGCACGGCAGCCATGCTCAGAAATCACATGCGAGTGGAGGGGCCACAGCCTGCCACTTTCGGTGCCTTGTCTTCAAATACTGGCCATGTTGGAAATCTAAGACAAGACCCCTCACATAAAACTTTAAATATTTGCTGTACCTATACAATATAGAATCATTGTATGGTAGTGGTTGTGCTGTGGGGCACTTGCAGGGGTGCCACAGGCTGGTGGTCCAGGACCAAATGAAATTATTGGGTGTGTGGGTTAGTGTTCCAGGCAGTAAATTGGGATGCGGGAGGTGTGAGGTTGGAGCTGACCTTGACTGTCTGGAGGCATTGGGACAGTGTCTGACTGGGAGATGAAGGGCCCACCGGGGGAAAGCAGTGGTAGGGGCCCCATGCTTAAAGGGTGTGGTCAGACACCACAGATGCTTGGCTACCCTATGAGCAAATCTAGATGTAGTTTCTATAGTAGAGAACCAAGCCTCCATGCTTATCAGTGTTCCTGGTAACTGACCATCTAATAGAGTAACAATAGTATAATTTGAGGTCTGGAACCTTGCACCTACAGGGAGGGGGGGTGGGGGGGTGGGCCCACAGTCACTGGGGCCCACTCGGGAATTCACCTGTGACCCCTAGGGACAGTCCACCTCTGCATTGGGACCAATCCCGACATAAAGGTAGAGCCATCAATGAGGGGGATGTGTATGCGACATGTAGTCTGCTTTTACTGGTTACTGCCCACTGAGTTATTCAGCTGAAAGCTTTTCACATTCAAAGTTCTAGCTTACAGGTAAGTACTGTATAATATATTCTACACATTTGTTTCAGTTTCCTACAATCATCAGTAGCGTTGAGAACGTATTTCCAAATTACTTTAGTTTACAACAATAAGAAATAATAATATAATCTGTTTAGCGCATCTAATTAACTGCCATTTTGTCTAGTAGGTTGAGACCTGTAGATGTTTTGGATATTTAGCAATAATAAAATTGGGGCGAACAATAAAGTTGTGCCTTGGGGCAGCCTGACCCTTAAAACCGCACCTGTATGACACTCGGTGCACTTTAGGAAACAAATAGTTATTTTTATATCTTTTAGAGAGAGAAATTCATCAAAACCTTCAAAGAGGACAAGTTACACATAGGAACCAATATAGAATTTTATAAAATGTACTAGATAAATTATAGCTAGAATCTGATTGGTTGCTACTTCTCCACTTGCCCTCTTTTGGAAAATTCAATTCAATGTAAACGGGTTAACGCAGCTAACTGTCCAAATTAAGCCGCGTTACTTTCCATAGGACTTAATGCAGCTTTTTTCCTTGCTGAACAGGTGAAATATCACTAGTTTAAGTTAAAAATATCGGGACTTGGTTCAGAACTCATGGGATACCCCCTAATGATTAATTATGAACTTAGAAGTTATTAGCTTAATTTTGCCAATAATGTCATTTTGGGGCGATAATCTGCAAAATGCAGAATAATGCGTTAATTGATGTGGGACAGGTATACGAAATGTTGTATTCATGGGACAGGTGTTTTTAGACTTGCAGGCGAGAGTTATGCTGCATACACACTGTCAGATTTTCTTAAAGATATGAACAATAACGATTGTAAAAATCAGATAACGATATCGGACATCAACTGTGTTTGCAGTAAGATTTGGACAATTTCATTCATATAATCGTTCAAATCATTGATGATGTCTTTCAATCATTCAACGATAATGATGATCTAGCACAGGGATGGGGAACCTCGGGCCCGGGGGCCATATAAGGCCCCCAGAACTATTTAGTCTGGCCCAATGAGCTATTTTCTGCTAGCCTCATCTGGCTAGCAGGGTGCCTAGAATGGCACACTGCAGCCAGAATCTATTCAGCAGTGCCGCCTGGAGCACTCTTAGGACGCTTCAGACGGTCACACCGCTGCACTTACAGCTCCCTCAAACATCCTTAAGATGATCTGGGCATTGCTGTAATCACTGGCGATTGTGGCCTAGCCCCGTGTGACTTTACACATAGGGGGCGCAATATATATATATACACACACACACACTCAAAATGGCCCTCGGTAGAAAAAAAAAAAAAAAAAAAAAAAAAGGTTCCTCACCCCTGATCTAGCAAATCTGACCGTGTGTATGCACTATTTTTTACCAAGTGGCTTAAATTGACGAAAAATACATAAACTTGCTTGCATTTTTATACAACCCAAATCAATCTATAACATTTAGGGGTCTATGTACTAAGCAGTGATAAGTGACAGAGTGAAGAGTGATAAGTGATAAGGTACCAGCCAATCAGCTCCCAACTGTCATCTCACAGGCTGTGTTTGAAAAATTACAGTTGGGAGCCGATTGGCTGGCACTTATCACTGCTTAGTACATAGACCCCTTAATTTGCTGCAAAACACTTTCCTTCTATCATTTTTATCAATGTTATAAAAAAATTTATACAAAAATCAGCCAATTGACACCTTTTAAGAGTCACAGTTATTTTGCTTTTGACCACTATTAGGACTTATATACTTCAATATTAGTTTGCACATCTTTGGGTCAAAGGCTGATTTCCCCACATTTATCATGGCCATCATCATTGAAAATTACAGCGCAACTACCTGGGTAAACGAACATTTCACCACGGTTAATGGAATTCCCCCTTAAAATTGCTATAAACATCAATCCTTATTAGACCAACTAATGTAGAACAGTCACTACAAAAGGTCGTCATTAGTGCATGTGGTTAGGCTAGACTATGTATTTCTTTTTATCTTCTGCTTGGGTTTCAATAAATAAAAACTAAGTACAAAACACAAAGTTATCAATTTTATTCTAAAGCTATTTTACTGAGCAACTTGCAGAATCCCCTCTAAACCTCACTAATAATTTACCATTGTCAAAACAGATTATAAGGCCCATTTATTAACAATCACATTTGCAATATATTCTGGGCGTGTTACTAGCGTCCATAATTATATTGTAAGATGCGTTCTTAATGCCAGCATGCATCAAAGAGCCCCCCACAGATACAGGAGCTTCGAACCCTCTCCCGGCTAGTATTGCGTTCTGTAGCCCACAGACTATAGCAGCACAATACCATCTTTAGCGGGTGTTTACATGCTGGGGCCAAGCACTGGAATACTTGCATTCCGGAGTTTGGTAAATCTGACAGCATCGCATCACCCATAGAAACTTAAGGGGGTTGCGCCTGCTGGCAGAAACGGAGGGACAGCAGCCGATATCGGAATATGCTGCAAATAGCTAATGATAAATGAGATCCTTAGGGCTATTGCGCACACACACCGGTTTTGACCAGCCGGCAAAAAAACGGGCGATTTTTTTTAACATGTACTAATTTGTAATTAGATGGGTCCTTTCAGACAGCACGGTCGCCATGTTACAGCCGGGAATATCCACCGACAAGGACGGCTGCCAACCACGGTTTCAGTGATTGGAAATAAAATCATACACACGGCAAAACCATCACACACGGCACAAAACCGTTGTGTGTTAAAGGGACATATCCACAGGAAAGCAAAAAACACCTGTTTTTTTTGTCGGCCAGTCAAAACTGGTGTGTGCAAAATAGCCCTTAGGCCAGTTACATCAGGCTTGCCTACCCTTCCGATTTGGCCGGGAGCCTCCCGATTTTCGGGTGCCGCTCCCAGCCCCCCGGAAAGGCAGGCAGGCCTCCCGGAAGTCTCCGACCTTCCCGACCTCCCCCCTGAAAAAAACAGAAACACACGCAGTGGGGGGCCCGGTGACGCAATTCGCGCAGAATGGTGTCACATTGGGGTGGAGCCGGGGGCGTGGGCACAGAATCGCGTCATCGTGGCCCCGCCCCCGGCTTCACAATGCCTAAAATAATGGCATTGTGAAGAGGGGGCGGAGTCACGATGACGCGATCATGCGGCCACGCCCCCGGCTCCACCCCAATGTGACACCAAATGGTCAGCCCCGCCCCCGGCTCCGCCCCCAATGGCCGCCCCCGCTATTAGCCGCCAATCAGCTCCCTCCCGGAAGGCTGGAGCTGATTGTCGGCAAGTATGAGTCACATACCCAGGGGCAGAACTATGGGAGAGAATGGAGGCGCCTGCCGCCGGGCTCCAGCTCTGAAGGGGCAACTCCTCCATTGTTCACAACATATTCACCCAATTTAGGGCTGTAGCTATGTACCCGGAGGGTACCGTCACGATTGCCCAATACACGGCACCCCTTCCCGGCACCTGCGAAGCCACCGTAGACTAGTGGAGAGCTCCGTGTCAGACCATCAGCTGCTGCCTTCGTCTGTCTATAGCCTGTCTGCATGCAAATGGCTACATTACTGTGCCAGCAGCTGTGACGGGGAGGGGCACCAAATTATACCTTGCCTCTGGGCATCTTGGATGAATTTACGCCACTGCACATACCTGCTGGATTTGGCCGGCCGGGCCAGAACCTGGCGGTAGCCAGATAAGTCTTTTCACAAGCAGCGGCTTTGAGCCGCTTTAATGTGTTTTTTTCTTTATTCTAATGGGCATGTGCAGAAGCAGCAGCTGCACAAGCCCGGCCAGCACAAGCCCGTGTGTGTGTGAAATGAAACATGGTTTCCTATACACCACTGGTGTGCAGTGGATCCTTTCGCACAGCCTAGGCACGGTTGCTGTGTAACAGCCGGGAGTATCCACTGCGCAGGACGGCTGCCATGCCCGGGCTACCTGAAAGCAACCACCACTTCCCTGTTTCTCTTTTTTTCACACCCACCAAAAAACCAGCAGGTGTGAAACTAGCCTTACACTACTACTGTAAAGGTGCCCCAGCCACTAGAAGACAGGCAAAGACTGCACGATTATGACATTGTAATCGTGCAGTCGTTTGTCAGTCTGATGTGCCTACATTGAACAAGCAGTCGTTCAGTGTAGGCACAATCAATCATCTGCAAACATGCTGAACCTGACATTATCGTCAGGTTGACCAGCATGTTTGCACGATGATAGATGTCTAAAAGACCAATTTTTGAAACAATCTGCAAACGATTTTTTAATGATATCGATATTGTTCAATCGCTCATTTTAATCATCTAGTGCAGGGGTTCCCAACCTTGGTCCTCAAGGCACACTAACAGTCCAGGTTTTAAGGATAGCCATAGTTGTGCACAGGTGACTTAATTAGTAAGTTTAGTTATTTTGATTTAACCATCTGTGCTTAAGCATGGATATCACTAAAACCAGGACTGTTAGTGTGCCTTGAGGACAGAGGTTGGGAATCACTGATCTAGTGGAGAGGCACCTTAAGGTAAGTGGTCGCAGAGCATACTTGCCAACCCTCCCTGATATAGTAGCAATCTCCCTGATTGCACCTTATCCCCTTTATGAAGCTGTTCCCAGCGTTCCCAGTCATGCAGTGCAAGTACCGTACTTGCACTGCAATAAGGGGGCCTGCATAAAGGACACTGCAACAGGGGGAAGGGGGCCTGCATAAGGGGCACTGCTACACAAGGGAGGCTGCATAAGGGGCACTGCTACAGGGGGGGCCTGCATAAGGGGCACTGCTACAGGGGGGGCCTGCATAAGGGGCACTGCTACAGGGGGGGCCTGCATAAGGGGCACTGCTACAGGGGGGGCCTGCATAAGGGGCACTGCTGTCAATGTTAGTTAAAATAAGACCTACCCCGAAAATAAGCCCTATGGTGTTTTTTGGAACCAAAAAAAAAATAAGACAGTGTCTTATCGGGGAAACACGGTATGTACATTCAAATGGGATCATTAGTATCATTTCCCTGCATTGGTTATAAAGGCACTAAGGAGATAAAGTGAATGGTGATATGATACCAGTCAGTCAATCAGCTCCTAACTCATTTTTCAAACACAGCCTGTGAGATGGCAGTTAGGAGCTGATTGGCTGGTACCTTACCTCCATTCACTTTATCTCCTAGCACAGCTTAGTAAATAAACCTCAATGAACCCTATGGCTACATGCATTTTCTGAAAAGCATTAGTGTGTTTTCATCAACAAGTAGATCTTCCATCCAAATGTAAACAAGTCCCAAAGCAGTGTCAGTATTATGACACGCCTCTCAGATGTAGCAGTAGGCACCCATAGGTGCTGCTTTCACTATCTTCCTGAAATGCTTTTTCAAAAGTAGGTAAGTATGGAGCAGAGTGGTTTGGGGTAAATGGAGGGTCTGGATTTTTACACACACAAACCAATCAAGATTTGTTAAATTGACACACTCAGTACATGTTGAAAATAGGTCACTTAACTGATCATTCACTCTCATCATACTGTACATTGAGATGTTAGCAAGAACTGGAGCAGTTCACATTTTATGGACCTGTACAATCTCTTTAAAAAAAAAAAAGTCGTGACAATGCCACACATATGAATAATCATAGTCTCATTGGATGGATTGCAAGGAACATAACAAACTTTCCAAAAACCTACTGCCTGAGATAACTTCTGACTATATAGGCAAAACACCATACATACACAATAGCTTGTTGTAATATTTTCTTTATCTAAATATATAATGCTGGGCTTACCTTAGCTTCACATTGATCCAAGTATCTCTCCAGGGAAGATTCTCCATCCATTCTACAAGTATTCTTCTAAACCCTGCAAAAATCCAGTCACATTGAATAAAACTCCCATGATGCATCATTTCAATCCTTGCCTGCAAAGGTAAGCACAGGAATTGCATCATTGGCCCATTGCAGTATAATTACACAAAAGCAGATTACTTGCTAGCTTCACCTGGACAGAGCTGCTTCTCGGGGCAGTCCAAACACTCTAATTGAAAAAAAAAAAAAAAGCCAGCAATTTGTATCAGTTAAACAGGGGAAACAACGTGCAGTACTCCCTGACTGACTTGATTGATTCAGCTGCCTTGAGATAAGTATTTGTACTGTTCCTGGGGCTTCTGCTTTGGTTTACCAAAACTCCATCATGGTGCTAGAATTGGTAGCAAACTGTGTATGTGTCAGAAAAAATTACAGATTAATACCAAAAATGCCAGGTTAGCCATTTACATGATGTGTTTACATTATTAAACCAAATGAATGTGCATTTTAGTGGCCTATGAAAAGTATATTTTCTGCATTTTGGAAAATAAAATATGGGTGAAAAAATATACACTGTATGCTGTATACTCTGGTGTATTGCATGCTCCTGTATTGCTATCATTGTATATACAATTTGATCTCTTATTGCAAATCAAATCCTAATATTTTAGTACCACATATAGAAAGAATAATAATTATTATTTTTACTATATGGCTGTGAAACTATGCAAAGATAAATATGTATGCACTATTAATATTCCTCCAGTAGGTGGCAGAGTAGCCACATGAGTTTCATATTACAACTTAACCTCTAGTAGAGTGGTTCTCAGGGCCCCAGCCCACATAGTTCACAATTTCCAGGTTTCCTTTTAAAAATTCCACAGGTGGAGCTAATTATTTCATTTGGGATTCTGTGAGGAGACCTGGAAAAAATGCACTGTTTTGGGTCCTGTGGACCGAGTTTCAGAACCTGTATATTCTATTGCTTATTACATGCAAACGAAAGATTCATTTTGAAGGGGAATAGTTTTATAATCTTTTTTTATTGCCCCCTTTAATTCTTTTTAATGGTTGGCCTGGTTTACATGGTTGCCAACCACTAAAAATAATTAGTGGTCAAGGATTTAAATATTGAGCTTATTAACTTCGATATAAACCATTGTTGGTTTAAATACTATAAATGAGCGAGTTCGGATCTCAGAGATCCGAACCCACCAGAATTTCGGCGATCTGAGCCAAGCTCGGATCTCCCTGCCTGCCCCGGATCCCTCACCCAGGGGCGGATTGGCCATTACTTTTTGCGGGAAGAATCCCGGTGGGCCGATTGGTTGTGGGGCCGCTTTTCAATTGTGGCCCCGCCCCCCGACTCACGTCACCCGGCCCCTGTACAATGTGTGTTTTACAGTGTGCCTGCGTGGCTGAGCTTCTCTCGCGAGAAGAGAGGCCAGCCTGTTAAAGCTCCACCCACCCAGCTTGCCCACCGTCAGCGATGGCGTCATCGAGGGATGAGGAGTGAGGCAGTGGTGCGGGTCCGCAGGTGAGTGACAGACAACTGCGAAGCCCAGGCTGCCTATACGGTAATGTGCAGGGCTGGCAAATGTGTGTCCAGCAGTAAGCACTGAGCACATACCTTCGGGCTCATTACCGTATAGGCAGCCTGGTCGGTGTTAGTTGCGGGGGCTCAGGGGGGATTACCTTCTGAGACACATTGAAGAGACCAGTGCTTTCAGACAGGGGGCTTGGTGTGGGCGGAGCCGCACTCGATGCTGTATGGAAGCACTGATCTCTTCAATGTGTTGCAGCCAGCTCAGCAGATGATTCCTGCCTCCCCCCCCCCCCCCCCCCCCCCCCCTGCGTCTAGGTGACATCTATGGTGAGGTCTGGAGGGGACATCTGTGTACAGAGGGTAGTTGAACTGTGTTAGTGGGGGGCATCTATGTATGGTTAAGCGCTGTGTGTGTGTGTGAGGGGGGGAGCTGAGGGAGGGGAGTAAAGATCAGTATGTGGGGGGGTCTGAGTAAGTGGGGAGAGTGTGGGACTATGCTGTGAGGAGCTGTGATATGGGGGCCTGTGCTATGAGGGACTGTGATGAGGGGGGCTGTGCTGTGACAGGCTGTAATGACGGGTTTTGCTCTGAGGGGAGATGTCATATGAGGGAGACTCTGCTGTGAGCGGGCTGTGCTATGCGGGCGATTGTGCTGTGTTGAGGGGGGTTGAGTTGAGGGGGGCTGTGATGTGAGGAAGGCTATGTTATGAGGAGCTGTCATATGAGGGAGATTGTGCTGAGGGGGGCTGTGGTGTGGAGGACTGTGCTATGAGGGGGCTGTGATGAGGAGGGCTGTGCTGTGAGGGGCTATGAGCAGTGCTGTGAGGGGAGAGGGTTTTGCTGTGCTGCGGGAGGATGCTGTGATGTGGGGAGGGGGTTGACACTGGGAGCACAGAGGAGATGGTTCCGGGGGAAAAGGAGATGGCCCCAAAGAGTAGCTGCAGCTGGACAGTGGGATGTATTGGAGAGACCCAGGAGGATGGTATTGGAGAATGACAGGGGAATGATGCTGGTGAGATACAGGGTGATGGTACTAGCGAGAACCTCTGTTGCATGTTGATGACATTGGCTTTATTCCTACGCTAACAGGCGGCTTCCGGACCATGTGATCTCCTGCATGAATAGGGAAAACTGACTGAGGACACTGCCTGTCCAGGGAGGATCAATTTCTTCAGAGCTGCAAAGAAATCATATAGGTAAGAAAATACTTATTCACATGCTGTGTTTATTCTCTGGTGAGAGGGACTGGGGGCATATCCATCAGCTTGAGAGGGAGCAGTGGGCATGTCCACAGTATGATGAAAACAAGGAGACCAGCTTGCGGACATAGCATTTCACACAAGGCCACACCCCTTGCCACAAAGCCACGCCCCTTGTCTCAAAGCCACACCCACTTTTTCAACGCGCGCCTTCGGCGCGCACGCATAGGGCCTCTTTTTTTTCCCAGGGCCACTTTCATTTCCCAATCTGCCCCTGCCCTCACCCAAGGCAAAACCTTGCAATCCCGCTGTCGGGTCGCCAGGGCCGGTTCTATGGTTACACGTGGTACGCGGCAGCGTAAGGCACCACATAGTGAAGGCCGCCGCGGCCGTGCAGATTTATCAGAGGCTTACCGCGGTGCAGACTGTGTCTCTGTGACACAGCTGCACCGCGCGTGTAGCGCTGACCGGCAGCTGTGTGTTTGTTTCAGCAGCTGATGAGAGTCTGTCAGACTCTCATCGGCTGCTGCTGCTCCCACTGCTAGAGCCATCTTCCGGCTCCCGCAGTGGGTAATGGGAGAGACTTCATGACGTCATGAAGTCTCTCCCATAATGCAAAGCGGCCCTGGAGAATGGTCGGGAGTAGCTGATAGCGGTGGCGGGAGCAGGAGCTTGGGGTTCAGGTAAGTGTTTTTTTTTTTTTTTTTTATTACGTGTGTCTCTACTGGGGGGGCTACAAGGGGGGATTACTACTGGGGGCACTAGAAGGGGGGTTACTACTGGGGGCACTTGAAGGGGGGCTACTACTGGGGGCACTTGAAGGGAGGATTACTACTGGGGGGGACTACTACTGGGGGCACTACATGGGGGGGAACCTCCACTGGGGGGACTACTAGGGGCACTACAAGAGGGGGGATTACTACTAGGGGCACTACAAGGGGGGGACCACTACTGGGGGCACTGCATGGGGGGGGACTACTACTGGGGGCACTACATAGGGGGACTACTACTGGGGGCACGATATAAGCTTACTAATGGGGGTACAAGGGGCACTGCACAGGGGGGACCACTACCGCGGGAACTGCATAGGGGGGGGGGGGTGCCAAAAAACCTACTCTCTTACCAAAAAATTTGGGCTGCGGGTCGCGAGGTTTTGTACTGAGCTGGCTTAACGCTGATTGGCTGAGTAAGCCATCTGTCACGGCTCTCAGCCAATCAGCGTTAAGCCCATTTAATATGCACAGTTGCACATAGTCAGGTAGCAAAAGAAGATGTCGCCCGCCATCCCCCGCTGCCACTGCCGACACCACCGGCACCCCCACTGGCAGCATCCCCCGCTGCCGACACCACCGCTGACGGCACACCTGCATTGCTGCCCCTCGTGCTAAAGGACACCGTCAGCGACCCCCACACTGCTGACACTCCCACACTGAGGACACCACTAGCACCCTTGCACTGCCGACACTGTCAGCACACGCGCTCTGAGGACACCGCTGGCACCCCCGCTCTGCCGACATCGGCGGCACCCTGCATTGAGAACACTCCTGCACTGCTGACACAGTCAGCAAACTTGCACTAAAAACACCACTGGCACTGCAGACATCACCAGTACCCTTCACTGAGGACACTGCCAGCACCGCAGCATTGCCATTCCATGTACTGAGGACACCGTCAGCAACCCCCGCACTGCCGACACAGCCAGCAAATTTGCACTAAAGACAGCACTGGCACCCCCGCTCTACTGACACTGCCGATACCCTGCACTGAGGACACTGCCAGCACCGCAACACTGCCATTCCATGTACTGAGGACACCGTCAGCAATCCCGCTCTGCCGACACTGCTGTCACAGTAAGTGCACTATTGGTGTATCCAACCCAGACTGTATAACTCACTGTATCTGTGTTGGAAATTGGAAGCTGAACTGCCACATGTTACTGCCGCCCACTGTGTCACTTAGCTTAGTTAGCCAGCTAGCTGGATGCAACCTTTTGGCCTTAACTAGATAAAAAAAATAATATTGTGAGGTGGTCAAAATTGATTGGAAATGACTGGAAACAAATGTTATTGAGGCTATTAATACTGTAGGAACAAAAAAAAGGCCCATTTTATGTGATTTTTAGCTGTTTTTTTTATCTTTTAAGAAAAAATCCAGATCCAAAACCCGAAAACAAAACACTAAGGTGAGGTTTTGGCAAAACCAATACAGATCCAAAACCAGGAGAGATCCAGATCCAAAAACCAAAAAACGGGGGTCAGCGCACATCCCTATTAAACAATATGGGGTTTATTTACAGCAGCTGTCAAAAGCCAAATATTTAGCCATTTTTAATCATTGCCATTTTAAACCGCAGCTTTTGCAAACCACCACTTATACCCCTTTCACACTTGCTGCAATAACCCGGGTTACCTTGTCATTTGGTTGAAAACTCGAGTCAGGAGCAGGGTTAAACATGGGTTCAACCCATTTTGCAAGGCAGTGTAACCCGAGTTGATGCGACCCTGGTCCCATTCACAGCATAGGAAGTGTCGGTGCTTCTAGATGATCACTATGGGTGGTGACACCTGTTGCGGCACTCAGTTAATACTCATGCACACAAAAGGGAGTGAAGCATTGTACCAGTGAAGCCATACCTCCTGTGTGCCATTTTGGAGGCATGACCATGCATCAAGTCCCCATTTTCATCACGCTGGGGAACTGCAGGGTAATCCCCAACCTCTCCAGAAATGGGGATGTGGATGACGTGCACATCATCCATCACTGCTTCTGCTGTGCTGCCCGGTGACACCAATATAGCAGTGCTGCTCTGCTTATTGGGTGTCACTCCCTCAGATGTCATACGCGAACGCAGGGGGGGGGGTTTCCGAGTACCTAGAAACCCCCCTGGCCGCCGCTCCATCGCTGCGCAGCTGAATTAGAGAAGGAGCAGCCGGAGTTCAGCTAACTTGCAACTGGCTGGGCTGCTGGCTGAATGTAGGGGGCGCTGTAATGGCAGCGCGCAGCTCCTTCTAGGCAGTTCCGATGGGGCATTGCGTTGTGAGAGGCTCTCTATTCCCAGCGCTCTATCTTGGAGCCGCAGGTGCGGGGGTGTTTCTTTAATAAATGATGCTGTCATTGTTTGCCTAGATGTGTGTGTAGTCTGTGTCGGTGTGTGTGTATATTCTTTGTGTCTGTCGGTGTGTGTGTGTGTGTGTAGTAAGTCTGTGTCACTGCCGCCATCAGGGGGGTACAGCCGGAAATTATGTACCGGGCTCAGCGGGGGCCCCGCACAATGCAGATGATCCTGCCTGGGAACTGCTACAGGCAGATGTCTGCCTGTAAATACAGAGCAGTTTGCGGCTAGGATCAGCACTGTGACTAGCGGCATGCAGGAGGGCAGAGCACTGCTCCATTAACAAGCTGTGAATTACGTCTATGCAAGGCCACCTGTTCTTCTTTCTCCCCTGCAGGGGATGAGTTAAGTCCCCTCTCCCCGCCCCCTGAGTCCTGCCCCTCCTCGCTCTCTCTCCTGCTATGCCTGGCCTGTCTCTCTCTATGGCAGGTGGAGTGTGAGGGCCCTTCTCTCTGCTTTTTCCAGAGTCTACTCCCCTCTATGAGGCCCGCCCCCTCCTGCTATGACGGGCCTGTCCATGTCCCATGCAGGCAGCAGCCGGAGTGTGAGGGACACATAATGCTGCAATCAGAGGTAAGTACCTTAGGGTGAATGATGTACTTATTCATGTTATGTGGGTGAGGTGGGGGTATATACTTATATTACCTGGAGCCTGGTGAGGTGGGTTGAGGGGGGCAATGTATGGAGGGGTAAACATTGTCTGGGGGTTGAGAGGTGTAATGTATGGGGGGGTAAACATTGTCTGGGGGGGTATAGTAATGTATGAAGGGGTGAGGTAAATGTATCTGGGGGTGTATAGTTATGCATCAGGGATGGGAAGGGGGTTGAGAAGTATAGTAATGTATCTGGGGGTGTATACTTATATATTATCTGTGAATTGAGATAGGCTTAAGGATGTAATATATCAGGGGGTGTGTGCACCTATTTTATCAGGTAGGGAAGGTAGGTTAGGGTGTGTAGTATTGCATTGTGGGGAGTTTGTATACTAATAGTTTTTTTGAGATTGAGATGGGGGGGTGTGTGTGTAATAAATATAGGGGGTAGCTCAGTGTGTAGAGGAGGTGGGGGGGCCTGCTTTGTTTGTTTGGGCCCCACAATTTCTGATGGCAGCCCTGTGTGTCTGTATGTGTGAGTGTAGTCTTTGTGAGTGTGTCTGTCACTGTGTCAGTGTGTGTAATGCTGAACAGTCCAATATATATATATATATATATATATATATATATACACATACACATACACACACACACCTGGTGGTGATTCAGTTCACGTTCCTGTGTTGATCTTTATTTCTACTGGGAGTGCCGCCTGTTTGCTATATTTATGAATTTATGTGGATTTATTTCACCCAACATCTGATCGGGTACATACCGGGGTTAGTTACCCCGGTATGTACGAAGAAATGCGATTAAAATCACAAAGGACAGCTCTCCCGATAACAGCTATCCTTTGCGGTACCCATGAATAGAGGGACTTTTGGGTTTAACACCTAAAAGTCCCTCTGGTGTCCT
Organism: Taudactylus pleione; assembly: GCA_031769625.1. Lineage (NCBI taxonomy): Eukaryota > Metazoa > Chordata > Amphibia > Anura > Myobatrachidae > Taudactylus > Taudactylus pleione. The sequence goes on along the minus strand of JAUIMM010001397.1, from coordinate 314,988 downwards.
TCTACACATGCACAGAAGGACGCGCAAGCGCCGAGGGGGGAACTGGGATGGATCCGATTGGATCTCTCTCAGAGGGTGTCCCGATAAGAAGCCCATATGCTCCTATTGGGTAATGTCATCTGAAGATGGCGTTACCCAACGAGACTAAGTACATATGGGAAATGTGGTAAACCCCCCCCCCCCCCCCCCCCCGGGGAATCCAGTCTTTTTACAGAGGAGGTGACTCCTGATTTGGAAACTGTCTCTGCCTATAGGCAGCGTCTCCTTTCTCCTACACAGAGACAGTGTCAGACACTTTAGGTTCATGACGCAGTGTTTTCCTTTCACAGGGAGCAGTGTCTCCCCCCCCCCCCCCCCCCCCCCTCTCCCTTAATTACTCTTACCTGCATGATCCGGGCTCCGGTGATGTCCTCCGGTCAGGTGGCATCCCATACTGCACTGGGACCCTGTCAGGTGACGACCGGGCCGCAGTGTAGCATGGGAGACCAACTGACCGGAGGGAGGACATCACCAGAGACCTGATCACCGGTCCCTGGAGTCAGGTAAGTTTTTTTTGGGGGGGGGTTTTGGCGTTATTATCACAGGGCTTTCCCCGGTATTTTTTCACAATTTATTTTTAGTAACTTTGGCCAGATCACATTTCCCATTACTATTATGGTAAATGCGATCTGCTTACTAAAAATAAGTGATAGGGCTTGGAGTAGAATTTTACGAATTCTACTCCAATTGCCCTTTAGTAACTGTAGGTGAAACTAAAATAATGTGAAAAGGGTGTGAAAACACCCTTTTTCACTTTATTTTAGTAAAAATAATGTTAATAAATAGAGCCCTAGGTGATGTTCTTTTAAGCTGTAATAGGAAAGTGAAGGATTATTGATGAGTTGTAAATTGGTTATGTTAGTATGTACTCATGTATCCAGTTAAACTGTATACTTCTATTTAAAATGAATAGAGGTACTCAAGGTATCACTTTATTGTTTATTCTAAACAGGGCTGTAACTAGGGGTGTGTGAGAGGTGCGACCACACAGAGCGCAGAGATCTTCTGCGGCACCGCCGCTCACCTACAGCTCCTGCAACTGGCTAGCAGGGTGCCTGTAACGGCACCCCGCTGCCAGAATATCTGCAGCAGTGCAGCCTGGAGCATCCTTAGGAAGGTCACAACGCTGCCCTTACAGCACATCAGAGCATCCTGAGGATGCTCAGAGCATTGCTGTAATCACCCGCTCCCAGTGCTGGGTGCAGGCCACGTCCTTTCAGCATGACATCATACGAAGGAGGCTTGGCCTGCGCTGGGTGCCAGGAGCTTACGGCACTGATTCTAAATGTTTATGTTAGTAATATAGGGGTAGGGGCTGATTGTGCGGATTATATGTATATATTGTGGTATATTTAGGCACTAAGGCACTAGTCTCTTGTAGAAAATACTGGTGTAAACCTGTTTAGTGCCTCCACCCAAGCTAAGTGTAATAATAAGATTGTTTTTAAAGTGGGCCTGCTTGGGTAGGCCCCAATGATCATATAAATGATTTGATTATTTATTTCACTAATATAGGCAAATTATAGCTAACTAACCTTAATACTGTTTTTTCTTTTACAGGGCTTACACATCACATTTCTCTCTCTCGTCGATCCTGGTATTCAGGTGAGTTTCAACTTTGTAAATTCAATATACCGAATAAATGTAACAATTTATTTCAACATTTGTATTGGGTTTTATTTTCACATTAGCCATTAAACATTAGGTCAACAAATAATTAAATTTCCCTCAATACAGTATATGGTGCATCAAACTATTGTGACGTATGACATAACATTGAATGCCTTTCTATTCAAATGTGAATATAGCAGAGCATCACATGGAAATATATTTATCACAAACATGTAGGTTACTACTGGAGCATGGCATAGCACCCAGCAGCTGGGATTAAAGTAGTCACTACTGTATTAGGATGGCGGGACAGTCCCATAATATATCCATTTTTTATCAGGCTGTATATAGATGCTAAAATGTAACGCACAATAATTAAAGTGCTACAACTTTATTTTGTACATCTCTCATGTAAATTACATATAATCAAAATCTATTTTCTGTCATAGAGATAGATGAATGAATGACATAATTTTGACATAACATCAGGTCATCTTAAACACACACATAACGCAGCACATATCCTAACCCACTGCTCCATGCTCCTTCCTCACTATCTATCCTATCTGTGTCGCCCCAGTCTGTCTGCCCCTCCCCTTTAGAATGTAAGCTCTCACGAGCAGGGCTCTCGTCCCTCGTGCTTCTGCTATCCCTACTTATAGTATCATGTACTCCTAACTCCCCAATTGGCACCTAACACTTGGTTGCTGACGTCCTGCTGCTTGTGTTATGCAGCTATGTTTATAAACCATGTCGTTATCCTACATTGTTTTGTATTACTATTAACTGTGTCTTGTGTGCTCATTTATATACTGTGTAAGGCGCTGCAGAACCTTTTTGGCATCATATAAATAAAGGATAATAATAATTATAACTCACCATTTCCCTTTCCCGCATGAAACTATTACATAACATTTAAAGCATATGACACCTGTTAGCATTTCAGTCCTGTCTGAGCAAAAGTTGCAAAAGGCTATTGGTTATATCAGTCTATGCTCCTCAATGTGGTCCCATTGGTTACAGGGTGCCTAGAAGTAATCCAACCTTTATCTTTGGGTTTTCTTTATAGAAGTTCCTAGGTTTGATCTAAGGGCCTGATTCAGAGCCGGACGCTCTGAATCGGGGCCCTCCTCCATTAAAATGGAGCGTCCTCCTGGACGCTCGTATATGCTGTGGGTGACCACCCACAGCATATACGAGCATCCAAAAAGAGCGCTCAGCGCTCGCGAGCGGTTCTGAATTAGGTCCTCTATTCATAAGAACCTATATGTTTAAATAGCTATCTTCTCTAAACAATCCTAAAACTATAAGGGCAATTGAAGGTGGATTATAATACCAGAGAGTGGTTTATAGAATAAGATAAACCTAGACCAATTCCACCCCTTCACATTTAATAAGTATCTACTATTTGTATAGTAAATTCCCCTTCCTCTCCTGATATTAGGCGATGTGACAAAGTATCTCACTTGCTCACCACTCCTGGCCGATGGGGCTTTATCAGGTTTACTTCACGTGGCTGTGATGTTAGGCTGGCTACTATCAGTAGAGCCTGCTTCTATACAGTCGTCAGACTTATGCTGGTGTCAAAGTCGAATAATTAAATAACTGTCCGATTTATGTTGGTACAATCCATGACGCACCATTACGTGCACAGGCACCCAGTGTGCGCAAGTAGCCACACATTCGCACAACACTAAATAGCGAATAATATATAACACCGTCACACTGACAAACACAATATTCATGCAGGGTTTAGTTAGTAATGCGAAACAGCTTCTGTATGCATCTTTGAGAAAAGTAATTCAAAAATATATACACCAGGATACTGTGAGTGTTTTACATATAAATTGAGAAGCCCCGCATACAGACAGGCTGTGGCAATTCGAATGAGAAGTTAGAAACAATGGTCGGAGGTTTGCTTAAGAAGTACTAACAAGTGTATTCTAAATAGGCAGAGGAAAACCTTTGAATTAGCTATCAGACGAAGTGGCAACGGCAGTCAGCTGGGGGTCTCTACCCTGCTTGAAAGTGAACCTAGCTGCTTGTAACACCTTGCACTGTAGTTTTAAAATGTGTTAGAAAGGGATAAAAAATATATATTAAATCCATCATAAATACACTGAATTGCATAACACACACACATAGACTTACATGCATAACACACACACATAGACTTACATGCAATCACACATTAAATAAAACATAAATATATCAAAGCACAAAACACATAAACGTACCACACATATTAGCGAAACTACGCAATATTCTTATACTTACACATTGCACACTTACATAAAAAGGTTCCCTAGCATTAAGGTTAATATTCAAGGTTTATTATTAATTATGTAATTAAGCGACTATTTAAGATCTCAGGTTTAGTACATGATAAGCAGACCGTGTTTGGTGCTATTCTAAACCACTGTTTATTTGCAGATCTTCGGTTCTATCGGCAAGGAGATCGCAGCAGGCATTCGCAAGATATGAATTATAGGTTAGAATGTATCTCTGTATGTAGTGTCTGTTGATTAGTTAAAACCGACACAAAGAAGCTGTTGGAGGCTGAACTATTACAATACAAACTGACCTATGAACTGCATCGTAACAGGAGAACCAGGAAGACGAACCAATGGGATTATGTCAACTTGTTCTATTGTATTGCCTATCTTTGCAAGGGTTTATATGCAAGCTCCGTGAACCTGCTAGGGAGTCATCATATTCTTTCTGTTGACAGAGGCTTTACCTTTGATGCCGGAAATCTGGATTCAGAGCGCCTGCGTAATGTACCTTGTTTATGTATAATCTTTTGCGCTAATTGTATTTAGATCACAGCGTGTGACTATCTGCTTTTTGGTGAATAATATCTTTTTGTGCTTCGGAACTACAATCCAAGTCTGGAAAGCAATTATTTCTTGTGTGACCTATAACGCTATTTATCAACATTTAGAGTGTATAGATAGGTAGGAATCAATACTGGGTACACAATGGGTGATATATTGGCCGATCAATTGATCGGCCAATATATTGTGCCCCCGTCGGCCAGTGTGTACCGTACACAGGGGTGCAGAGAGAGGGGGGGAGCTGTGAGTGGGTACTACTTACCCGTGTCCGGCACAGCTCCCCATCCACAGCAGCCTAGCGCACACAGCAGCCAGTGATCATGCTGATCGCCCCCCCATTGGCTGTGCGCTGGGTGAGGGGCACACAGTGCCTCCCCTCCCCAGCGCTGCAAATTGTTGTTTATTTTTTTACGAAGGGGGCGTGGCCATGTCTTACATGATTAGGCCACACCCCCTTACCCGCCCCCCAGCCACCGGGACCCGATACAGCATGCAGATGATGGTTGTTCAGTTTGTATGAACGACCATCATCTGCAGATATATCTGTCAGGTGTGTACTCACCTTTAGCTCCACCTGGCAAGAAGATCTCACAGAAAACTCCGCCTCCCGTCTCACACTCTGTGCCACTGGATCAGCCCCTGCCCTGGCTCCGTAGCCTGGCTTCCATAGCTGACTGCAGCCGAGGTTTACACTACCTCCGTCACAGCCGCCAGCCGAGGTTTGTATTTCTTCCGTCACTGCTGCTCATAGCGATCCTGGGCTTTAAAGGTGGGTTAATTCCTGTCACTGCTTCAAGTTTCTTATTTTTCCGTGAAACTCCGGGAAGCAAGCTTATAGGACCCGCTGGTGGGGGCCCGTAGCTCTGTCTGATTGCCGTTAGTCCTCCAACTGTCCAGCTAATGGTTCTCCCCACTGCTCCCCACACAAGGCTCCCTCTCTCCCATGCGCCCCTTCTATCATATTCCCATTGAAATTAATTGAATGGGGCATTTTTAATCACCCTCTCTGAGGATACAATCCACCCTCTTACATATAGTATGATACACATAAGGATATATAATCACATATATAAATCTGAGGCAGCTCGAGCTCAGAGCAGGAAGCCTGTCAGGGGGCTGCAAGGCAGTTAGTGAGGGAGAGTATAAATAGAGAGAGCGGGCTGGAGCAGTTAGTCTGCAGTTCCCCCTCGAGTGCCCACCACACAGAATTACCGGCGCTGCATCTGGTCAGAGGGCACGGGTAGCAGCGATCGCCGGAGGTCATCTGCATACCTCCCAACATGACCCTCTCCAGGAGGGACACATTGCTCTGGTCCTGGACTTCCCTGGTAATTTATGATTGGTGGCGGCTCCAGGGGGGGGGGGGGAGGGTTTGCAGCACAGTCCAAAATTTAAATAGGGGAGTCACACCAACTGCCAGTGAGTCCCAGCCAGTGATGTTTGGCAGTGTGTGAAATGACAGTTGGTGTGGCTCCCCTATTTGACTTTTGAACTGCGCTGCAGCCCCACCTCTTACCAAGGAAGTCCAGGACCAGAGCATTGTGTCCCTCCTGGAGAGGGTCATGTTGGGAAGTATGCATCTGTGGAAACATATACAGAGTGAGGCTCATAATGTTGGATGTACATCTTTTGTTTTGGGTGAGATACACATTTTCATACTGCATCCAGTAGCAGCTCCAGGCACGGGCAAGCCGGTCCGTCGCCCTGAACGCTACTGTTTCCGGAGGGCGCAGGAAACTCCCACCTTCCTCCCAGCGCTATGGGCTATATTTAAGCTCAGCTGGGAGGGAGCGGAGGAGGGAAGGGGCGGCAACACAGGACGGTGCTGGGCGCAGCACAACCTAGCGCCTGCCCTGACTGCATCTACATAACATAAACAGTGCATATATGTCGTATTCAAAGTTTGACACCTCTTACGCTTATGCTTTATTAGGCCCTGGAGCAGTAACATGAGGAAGGGAAGGAAAGGGGGCGTGTTCTCATAATTATGACTGATGCAGACCTGAAGGTAGATACACCTGCCTGGAGATGTATCTCTTGCAGTGGCTGGAGTGCTGGCGCAACCATACACAATGATGGTGACAACCAGCAGCACCAGCTGGTCACTTCTGATTGGCTGATTGTATACTGAGCTCTCCAGCTGATAGACCTTTAATCCATGGGTGTATTATAATGAGTACAGGGTGTACAGTGCACATGGGCCCCTGGGCCTGGGTCCAGGGAGGACCAGCACTGCACACCCTGCACTCATACTTTTTTCTTTTTACTTACCTCTCCGATGTCCCATGGAGTAGCGCTACAGAAAACACCTGAAAAATGGCCGTCGCAGCCATTTTTCCGGTGATCTGTGCATGTGCAGTGGACTCCGGGCACACTCTAGTGCCCAGAGTCTACCACTGCTGTCAGTTCGCTGATGGCAGCCAGGGAGATAGGAGGAGGCCCCGGACAGGGAGTGAACATGGGTCCCCTCCTCTCTTAATACGCCCCTGCTTTAATCATTAGTACCTCAGTTATGTTATATCAGGTCATTAATTCACATTACTTATACTGGGCATACACTATATAATTATCTGTCCAATCTTGCTGGTTGGAATGAAAATCTGGTAATGTATGGGAGCAAATGACAATCGGCCATTTGCTTACAAACACTAGAAAACAGACAAAATGGTTGTTCAGACAAATTGGTTAAATGTAACGAATTTAACCAATTTGAACAATTGTTTTTGTCTGTTTTCCATTGTTTAAAGTAGCGTATCCACTTGCCGAATAAAATGAGCGATTGCACGATAATGATATCATTATCGTTCAATCGCTCATTAATCGGGCATGAAAATGTCAAACAACCTGCGATGCGCGCTCCTGCAGGTTGTTTTCGACATTAATCATCAAATGAACATGCTGGTCAATCTGCCGATAAGGACAGATTGACCATGTTCAGGGATGAGGAAGGGTGCCTGCACTGAATGACATATCGTTCAATGTAGGCACTGCAGGGGAAAAGGAACAACTGTACAATTACAATGTTGTAATTCGGGGTGTGCACTGGCCACTTTTTGTGTTTTGGATCCGGATCTTTCTTCGTGTTTTGAATCTGCCTAAACCACCCTTCCGGGTTTTGGTTTTGATTTTGGATCTGTATTTTTTTGGAAAAAAAGCATAAAAACATCTAAAATAACAGAATTTTTATTTTTTTTGTTCCTACGCTATTATTAACCTCAATACCTTAATTTCCACTAATTTCCAGTCTATTCTGAACACCTAACACCTCACAATTTTGTTTTTAGGCCAAAAGGTTGCACCGAGGTAGCTGGATGACTATGCTAAGCAACACAAGTGGGCGGCACAAACACGCGGCCCATCTAGGAGTGGCACTGCAGTGCCACCCACTCTTATGTTGTATAAACAGGACATACACACTTTAACAAACCAATCATTTCAGCGCCAGGGTCTTCCACATGACTGTGGCTGAAATGATTGGTTCGAGGACACAAAGGTATGCAACAGGGTTGACACACCAGGAGGGGTAAAACAAATGATTGATGATCTAGGTAAACTAGAGGAATGGTCAAGAACGTGGCAACTACAGTTTAATGCCAAAAAATGCAAGATCATGCACTTGGGTCTCAAAAATCCAAAGGCTAAATATAGTATTAATGGCACTATACTGGAAAGTAGGGATGAGCGGGTTCGGATATCTGAAATCCGAACCCCCCAGAGCACCCCCCCCGATCCGAGCCGGGAACCTAGTCCGGCTCGGGTGTTCCCGCCTGACTCGGAACTGAAATCGTGGCAAAACGTCATCATCCCACCTTCCGGATCTCGCGGGTTTTGGATTCTCTAAAAGGTCCCCGCGTCGGCGCCATTTCTCACTCCGGCTGTGGACAGTGAAGAGGGAGGGTGGGAGTTAGGGGGAATCGGCATGGCCGGCGGTTCGATTCCCGGCAGCGCCTGGCCAACCAAAGCAGAGTTCCCGGCAGCGGAAACCCGACAGCGCTGGAAATCCCAATCGTCTATAGGGAAGTACTGACTAACCTAACCGCCTACCTAACACTCTTTAGGGGTGCCTAACCTCCCCCCCCAAGTGCCTAACCCTAATCCCCCCTCTAAGTGCCTAACCCTGCCCCCCCTTCCCCACTGCCTAAACCTAAGGTTTAACCCTAAGTCCCCCCCGGGGGTGCCTAACCCTCCCTTCCCCTAGCCTAACCCTCCCCCCCGCGGCTGTCCGCTCGCGGCGCACCGGCATCCCTTCGATTGGGATGCCGGGCGCCGTTCTCCCGGCGTCGGGGAAATGTCAGGCATCTACATCTAGACGCCTGGCATTTCACCCTCGCTGGGATATGACAGTCGGGAAGCCGCAGGTCACCCACAGCTATGCGAGCGGCCAGGAGGCCGCTGTAAAATCAGGAAGGACAGACCTGATTCAGAGCGAGCGCTCTGTCAGAGCGTCCGGCTCTGAATCAGGGCCTGTGTGCGCTGTAGCCATACATGCATCAACAAAGGAGCAGCGCCAAGCGTGCACCTGTGTCATAAATCAAGGGCCGGCTGGCTCGTCTGTTAAAGGGTGGTGTAACCCCCAAAGTGCGCTCCACAAAAAAACCAATTCTTTTTTTCTGTGTGTGTGAAATGTGTGCGCAGTAGCCAAACGTGCATCAACAAAGGAGCAGCGCCAAGCTTGCGCCTGTGTCATAAATCAAGGGCCAGCTGGCTCATCTGTTAAAGGGTCGTGTAACCTCCAAAGTGTACTCCAAAAAAAATTAAAAATTCTTCTTTTCTGTGTTTGTGTGCGCCTTAGCAGCACGTATATATCAATATAACATAAATCTAGGACCAAACTTTGTCCGATAAAAATAAAATAGGGAAAGATCAAGAACCACTTCCTCCTAGTGCTGAAGCTGCTGCCACTAGTCATAACATAGACGATAAAATGCTGATGGCCAATGTCATAGTAGAGGGCATATAAAATCCCAAATGACAAAGTTCAGGAAAATGACCTTAAAAAAAAAACCTTTATATCATCTGAGGAGAAACGTAAACTTCACATGACGATGGAAGCCCTCCTCCCGCTACAAAAATCAAACGAGTCAAGCTGGCAAAAGCACAGCAAAGAACTGTGTGTTCTGAGAAGATATCACAAATCCCCAAGGAGAGTCAAAGTGTGGTGGCGGTTGCGATGCCTGACCGTCCCAGCACTGGACGGGAAGAGGTGGCTCTTTCCACCATTTGCACACCCTCTGCAAGTGCTGGAAGGAGCACCCATAGTCCACTTGCTGATATGCAAATTGAAGATGTCACTGTTGAAGTACAACAGGATGAGGATACTGGTGTATCTTCTTAGAATGCACAGTTCTTTGCTGTCCTTTTGCCAGCTTAAATCTTTTCATTTTTCTAGCGGGAGAAGGAGGGCTTTCATCGTCATGTGAAGCTGAACCACTAGTCATGAACATAGGCCAGGACCTTAGCCATTCCTTGCCACTGTGTGTCGTAAATGGCATATTGGCAAGTTTACGTTTCTCCTCAGATGATTTAAATTTATTTTTTTGGCTCATTTTACTGAACTTTGGCTTTTTGGACTTTGCATGCCCTCTACTATGACATTGGGCATCAGCCTTGGCAGACGACGTTGATGGCACTTCATCATCTACATCATGACTAGTGGCAGCAGCTTCAGCACTAGGAGGAAGTGGTTCTTGATCTTTCCTTATTTTATCCTCCAAAATTTTGTCCTCCATTATTTTTATGGAGTAAATAACCCCTGTAAAAATTATATGGATGAAGGGCAGTGTACACCACACAGGACAGCCCCTGTAAAATTATTTGGATGAAGGGCAGTGTACACCACACAGGACAGTCCCTGTAAAAATAATTTTTATTTTTGGGCAGCAGCCCCTTGACAGACAGGAGCACAGCACCCCTGCGCACCTACGCCAATGGCAAAAATTTTCACACTGGGGGTGGGTGAAGAGAGCACCCCTGAAGTACAGAGCACCCCCTGGACAACACAGCACTACAGCCAGCCCCTATGGACAGGACAACAGCCAGCCCCTATATGGACAACAATAGCCAGGCAGCCCCTATGTATATGGACAACAGTAGCCAACCAGCCAGTCCCTATGGTCAGTGTCAGCAACAGCTCCCTCCCTCTTCACAGTAGCCAGCCAGCCCAGTATGTAATGTATATAATATAAGTACTTTATTATAAGTTTGTTTAACACAGTGACACAACAGTAGCCAACAGCTCCCTGCTCCCTCCCTCTGCACGCTCCACAGCCGGAATAAAAAATGGTGGCCATTATAGAATCCAAAATCCGCGAGAATCTGACAGCGGGATGATGATGTTTTGCCTCGTTCCGGGAACAGAGTCTGATGGGAAAATTCGAGCTGGACTCGGTTCCCGGCTCAGATCGGGGGGACTCAGGGGGGTTCGGATTTCGAAAATCCGAACCTGCTCATCCCTAGTATATACATATAACAGTGACAGCTACCTACCAGAGAGAGCATGTCATGTCACATAACATGTCACGCGCCACAGGGTATTTAGGGCCTGATTCAGAGTTGTACACTAAGCCGATATTTTCGCAGTTGAGCGATCAGTAAACCGCGCATGCTTCTGAGTCACACTGTACATGCGTCACAGACCATCACCGTAGTCACCCACAGCTACTATTTATTCGCAGTGTGACTGACAGTCGGTAGCACTCCCCTCAATCAACAGTGATTGACAAGCCGGCAGCACCCCCCTCTTCCAGCGCGGCTGTTGTGCAGCCATGAATTCAAAAGTTGCAGCAGCCCTGGCTCCTGGTAGCCGCGGCTGCTGTTGTGTCCTGATCACTGTGGCCAGCAGTGATCGGGAAGCCGGCATACCCCCCCACCCACTGCAGCTACAGGGCAACCGTTAACCTCAATGAAAGCAGGAGCTGCTGGATGCAAACCGCAGACTACTGCGGTATCCAGCTGTCGGCACCCCACCTCCTCCTTCCAGCTGTTGCTGTGTCCCTATCACTGTGGCCAGTACCTGACAGTGTGGTGGCAGTGCCATGGCAGGATGAATTTAATAACTACTAAAATAATGTAAAATTTACTGGTAAACAGTCTGCATGGTGTATGTCTTGTGTTTCCACTTACCAAATCAATGCTGCAACTTTCTCCCACATCTTCCTCCTCATCTTTGTGTGGTTTCCCCCAGGTGCTTTGTTTCCTCCCACAGGTTGCATACACGATCCCAGCACATGCAATGCCGACATTCAGAATCCCGGTGCTGAAATCCTGACGCATGCAGGTAAGTATCATACCCCTAACCCACCTTTCCTCTAGCTTAACCCTAACTCCTCGCTCCCAAAGTCGAACACCAACCAACCCCCCACCGCAGCCTAACCCCAACCCTCTCCCCCACAGCCTAACCCCAACTCTATTGCCTGCAGCCTATGCCTTACCCTCCCCTTAGTGCATAAACCTAACCCTGATTCTGACTCCTGTCGGGATTCCAGCGCCGAGATTCTGAGCAGCGGCAATCTGTGCTCCGGGATGTTGTCTACATTCCTCTCCCACAGTCCAAAACCTACTATACTGTATATTAGTGTGTTTGTAGGGTGGGAAATGTAGACCGTACGATCCCCAGGGCTTAAGCTGTAAGGGAAAGGCAGCTTGCTAAAAGGTGAAGACCTCAATTTCTAATGTTTTATCATCTCTCTACTGTTACTGCCCTAACTTATGAGATCTAATAATAATGTTACAAATGAAATACAATAAAATAAGGGTAAAATAAAATTACTGAAATGTAATGAATTGAAACCACTAAAATCACCAATGATGTTTATTTACTTGGTAAGATGTTATTTTATAAATGGCCGATGGTGTTAGTGGACAATGCAGCAAGGTGACAGCCTCGGCCCAAGCGGATCTTTTCATCACCTGCTATGGGCACATTTCAGATGGATGACAGAACGTGCGCTACAACGAGCTGTAGTCTTGATCTAAAGGGAATTCAATTAAAGTTTCAGATCATAAATTCAATAGGAAGAATTAAACATTTCTGTTTTAACAATAGTGAGAATACTCTAAAAATAACAGCAATGACAGGGAAAATGTAACCAGAATACAATTCCCCAAAGAATTCTAATGAAAATTATGTAATGACAAAGTGTAAGCAATCAGAGTTTCAGTCATGTAAAAAAGTCATTTTATTCCAACTTTTAATTTGTAATCCAATGGGATTGTGTTATACAGTACATGGAATCCACAGGAATACATTTTAAATATTATTTTTATCTACAGGAAAATCTTTTTAATTAGTAGTCACATATATTTTTTATGCTTGTAATGTATGAGTACTCTTCCTAATGTGTAATCCACAAGAAATAAAAAAAAAATGCTATGAGGCGCCATTCCTGTCAATTCATTTCCTATAGATTTCAATAGAGTATCTATGTGTAGCACACAACTCCATTGCAAGAAATGGGCCACTAGAATGTCCATTGACAGGAATTGCAAAAATACAGCACAATGTTGGTATAACCAACAGCATATACAGATGCAGGATCAAAGGGTCTCTACCCAGCCTCTTGTCTTATTGTCCCGTCCCACCCCCCACTGATGAACCTGAATAAAGTGGAGATGATAAATTAATAACCCATCTTTGAAGCCTGTTTAATGCACAGACTATTAAATAGGATATCTACTATACATGAGCTATCAGATTATGGGACTGTTTTATACAACACATACCTAATTGAGTATCTGATTTATATGCTAGCCATCAGATTGGGGTCTTCTTAGTATACTAATCACCAGACTGGGGTCTCCTTAGTATACTGGTCACCAGATTGGGGTCTTCTTAGTATACTAACCACTAGACTGGGGTCTGCTTAATATACTGGTCACCAGATTGGGGTCTTCTCAGTATACTGGCCACCAGATTGGGGTCTTCTTAGTATACTAACCACTAGATTGGGGTCTGCTTAGTATACTGGTCACCAGATTGGGGTCTGCTTAGTATACTGGCCACCAGATTGGGGTCTTCTCAGTATACTGGCCACCAGACTTTGGTCTGCTTAGTATACTGGCCACCAGATCGGGGTCTTCTTAGTATACTGGCCACCAGATTGGGGTCTTCTTAGTATACTGGTCACCAGATTGGGGTCTGCTTAGTATACTGGCCACCAGATTGGGGTCTGCTTAGTATACTGGCCACCAGATTGGGGTCTGCTTAGTATACTGACCACAAGATTGGGGTCTTCTTAGTATACTGGCCACCAGATTGGGGTCTGCTTAGTATACTGGCCACCAGATTGGGGTCTTCTTAGTATACTGGCCACCAGATTGGGATCTGCTTAGTATACTGTCCACCAGATTGGGGTCTGCTTAGTATACTGGCCACAAGATTGGGGTCTGCTTAGTGTACATATATATATATATATATATATATATATGTAATTTTTTTTTGCAACACACATGCTAATGTAGTTACAGTTATCGAGAAATTAAGATCTGCAATATATTTGTGACTGAGAATTTTTAAATGAAGGGGTCCTGCATAGTACTGACCAGAATGGACTCTTTTTGGAATAGTAACCAAAAGGAAGGAGGGCCCTGCTAGAGAGAGCTTACATTCAAAAGGGAACAGATTAAAATAGTGGCACAAGGGGGTGACATGAAGAGGGTAAGGATTTGGGGAGGTGGGAAGGGTAACTACTCTCATATGTTCAAGGGCAGTATTAATTAAATAGAGATAGAGCATATTTTACTACAAGCATAGCTTCATTCTAAAACATTATAATGAATGACTAGATATATTATATATTATTGGAATATATCAGTTTTTCCAGTTTTATCTGGAGGTTTTCCACGCTTATGTTCACATTTCTTAGTTTTATAAATTTAGCTTATCTAACGGACTTGTCCACTGCTGCTTTATTTTGTTTACAACTATAATGGACTATAGCGTCCGGCTCTGAATCAGGGCCGTCCTTCTTCATTTGTAGAGCGGCCTCCTGGCCGCTCGTATAGCTGTGGGTGACCACCCACAGCTATAGCGAGCAGCCAGGAAGATGGTCAAGACCATCGTGACCATCAGGCTTGTGACGAGACCCTTGTGGTAGGGACTCGTTACCGCAAGAGCCAAAAGCACTCCCACTGACATCACTTGTGATGCCAGTGGGGCCGGTCCCAGACGGTAGGCGTTCCCATGGGAACGCCTCCATCTGGGTAGCCACACCCCCGGCATGCCCACCAAAGGGGGCGTGCTGTCACTCACCATCAACAGCACGCCCCCTTTGTAGCGAGACCCATCCGGGCCTCGCGCATGTGCACGACAGAGCCGGGTCCGTCGTGCGCATGCACACTGGGCCAACATCGACCCGCTTGTGAGCGCTCAGCGAGAGAGGGTCTGAATTAGGCCCTATATTTCTGCCAGGTCATTTCCATTACAAGAAACTTATTTTTCCTTTCTCCAAATTGTGTATAAATTATGATACACGAGGAGTAATATGAGATGCAAATGTCAGTGTAATAAGAATAACATTGGTAAGTAGTGGGGTTAGGGTTAGGCACTAGGGGGAGGTCTATGTTTAGGCACTAGGGGGGAGGCCTAGGTTTACAGTGCCAGGTTGTATACAGTTGTATAAATGTAAAGTCATAATGAAAGTGAAAGCAGACACAATAACACTGAGAGCACTTACGGTATTGCCAGATGTTTCCTTGGCATAGAGATCACAGGGGCAATTTATGCCACAAACCCCTAAAAGAGAAAACACACCATAGTACCTAAATGACTCCATGAGAACATTATACAACTTAATGAGGCTGAATCAATTCATTGGGACATTGTCCTCCTCATTTTATACTCATCAGTTATTCTACATTATTATACAGAAATATAAATATATTACAATACATTTAAATAAAATGTAATATGCTCTATGATAGTTACTGAGATACAAAAATTAGTTTATGAATGGAATCCATGACTAGATATTATGGCAGAGCCGTAACTAGACATTGTGGTGCCCTGTGTGAGAAGGAGCATCAGTGCCCCCCCTCCCCCACCATGTAATATTTTGATATTACTGTTAGTTTGAAACACTGGAGGGGCCATGGCAAATGATACTGTACCAGTCTGGTCCTGGGGCTCTTGGCTGTTAATATTGTTTGTCCCCATTTTGTGTGTTTAAATGTTGGAAGGTATGTACATAGTAGGGATGTGCAGGCTTGGATTAATTCGGATTTTCCTGCCAAGTTTGGATTTTTCCCGCCAAAAATCGGGTCTCAGAAAGAGGCAAAAGTCATCTTTCATGGACTTTTGTCCAGGAATGATGACATTTTGCCTCCTTCTGAGACCCGATTTTTGGCGGAAAAATCCAAACTAATCCGAGCCTGCACATCCCTAGTACATAGGGCCTGATTCAGCTTGGATCGCAGTTGATAATACACATGCAATCGGCCGATTTGTTGCATTCTGTGAATGTGTACGCATCAAAGTGTGCGTGCCATCCACTGCGATCAGGACTGTGATCGCAGAGGCTACGCAGACCCAGCACAGAGTGATTGACAGGAAGTGCCATTTGTGCGGGGTGGCGGGGAGGTTGTCGTGGAAATGCTGGCGTGCCAGTGCATTCACACGCTGTTTCAGGGGCGTGCATAAATTAGTCACTGTGAAGTCATATGCAGCCTGAGATCTCATAGCGTGCGTGGCTGTTAGCAATTTCTGAGTAAGGTCAGGGCTTGTGCCAGTGTGTGTATGGGTCCGATGGTACTTGTTTGTACCGATGGTTTTGCTATTCTGCTGAGTATTATGGATGTGCGTATGGTAAAGTGGGCGTCCTTATGTAGTGCTGAGTTTGCATTGTGATCGCAGTGGATTAGCGTGCTATCACAGTTGAACTGTGTGTGTACTCCGTATTGCAATCTGTGGTGAATCAGGCCCATAGATTGAAGAACACAGTTGAACACAATATATTATTCTCTGTAGGACACCATTCCCTAATAGTAGAGGCTGGCAGTAGTGTCCTTAGATTAGATTACTGACATGAAGTCTGTTGTGTAGATGAAAAATATCCCCATGGTGTAAAGTAATATAGTATAATATATGTGGTTCCAGTGAGTTCCTGAAACTGCTGCATACATACTTAAAATTTTCTATATTAGCTTTACTATTGGTAAAATGGTATAAATGTCAGTATGAGGACACTTTGATATGTGTAACCTATTTACCTGCTGTGACTGTGCACTAGAGTCCAGTGTGTCAAAGTGACACTCACACTGGGCCCTTCTATGTAGGATACTGGTGCCGGACCTGTCACGGTCCTGCCGCTGTCTCCTGCACGCCCATGTTCTAATTTCCAGCGAACAGCTTCTCTTGGAACTGTGGGAGCTGAGGAGACGTCATGACATCTCTCCCGTCCCTGCAGACGGGTCAGGAGGCGGAGCAACCTGAGAGTGACAGGCAGGGGTGCAGCTACAGTAAAATAGCCAGGTGCACCGCTACTAATACATAGCAGTGGGCGCCCAGTGGCATATAGAGATTGCGTCAGGCAGCCGGTTCCACCCTCAGGGCATGTTACATCCTAGTTACTGCCCTGTTATGGTACATGATGAACATTTAAATAGCACTAGCTAAAAATATTTCAGAATAATCTATTCTTCTCTATAACTAACACTATTTTTCATTATGTTCAATTTTTATCCATAATTCCCATTATTACATATTGTTCATGTGATATCAGCACAAAGTACGTACGTGCATCTCATAAGCACAATGGCCTTCATTCAGAGGCGGCCATATGGTCTACGACCGTACGGCCGCCTCGATGTTTGTCCAGTGTGCATGCGCACGAGGGAGCCGGCTCCTTCGTGCGCATGCGTGAGACCCGCTACGACCGACAGCGCCGGTCGTAGCGGGTCTCTTTCCAAAGGGGGCGAGCTGTCGATGTTGATTGACAGCTCGCCCCATTTGGAAGGCGGGCCGGGGGGGTGGCTGCCCAAATGGAGGTGTTCCCATGGGAATGCCTGCCGTTTGGGGGAGGCCCCACTGACATCACTAGTGATGTCAGTGGAGAGCTTCCGGCTCTGACAGAGCCAGAAGCTCTCCGGGGCTTACGACAAGTGAGACCCTACCCTAGGGTCTCGTCGTAAGCCCCGATGGTCGCGATGGTCTATGACCATCGCGACCATCACCCTAGCGGTCGTTAGAGCTGTGGGTGTAAACCCACAGCCTAACGACCGAAACAGAGGCGGCCGGTCAGGATGCAAGCGGCCGCCCAGTTTCTGAGCGACTGCTTGCATCCTCCGACCGCCTCTGAATGAGGCCCAATGTCCCTGGAACTGAGGCCCTGATTCAGAGCCAGACGCTCTGACAGAGCGCTCGCTCTGAATCATAGCCGTCCCTCCTACCTTTTGGAGCGGCCTCCTGGCCGCTTGCATAGCTGTGGGTTACCACCCACAGCTATAGCGAGTGGCCATGATGATGGTTGCGATGGTCATGGCCATCGCGACCATCGGGCTTGCGACGAGACCCTGCGGTAGGGTCTCACTGCCGCAAGCCCAGGAGTGCTTTTGGCTCTATCAGAGCCAAAAGCACTCCCACTGACATCACTAGTGATGTCAGTGGGGCCGGACCCAGACGGTAGACGTTCCCATGGGAACGCCTCCGTCTGGCCAGCCACGCCCCCGGCACGCCCACCAAAGGGGGCGTGCTGTCAATCACCATCGACAGCACGACCCCTTTGGTGCGAGACCCTTAACGACGGCTTGGCCATCGTTATTCGGGTCTCGCGCATGCGCACGACGGAGCCGCCTTCGTCGTGCGCATGCGCACTTGGGCACCATCGACCCACTTGCGAGCGCTCGGCGCTCACGAGCGGGTCTGAATCAGGTCCTGAGCCTGTTCTCCTTCCAGTCCGGCCCTATGGAAAATAATACAGAAATAGTACAGTTACAATTTTGTCTGGTTACTGGTATATGTTGTGCATCAGTTATTCAATGGATTATATCTTGTAAGTATAAACCTCTATTTGTTCCAATTGTTCCCAGGTCAGTCGCTTCCTTTGCCTAATCTGTATTCCAGTCCTATGTAATATACACTCCTCCATTACAGCATACCCCAAGGCAGTCTTTTTTATGAATATTGCACAGCTGTAAACACCAGCATATGTACACATGTCCCAGCATGGTAACTTGTGGAGTAACTATAATTTGTATGGCTGTGATAAGCTGTGATGCAGATTGTTAGTCCGCAACTATGATAAACAGACCCCTTAAACTTTTAAATACATGGTACAAAAATACCTGGAAGACGAGTCTCAGCTGAACATTGGTTGCTCTGGCACCTTCAGGGATCTTGTGGGCCAGACTCAGATATTGCTCCTTCACCTGCAGGAGGAAGGGTGACAGCAGAGAGTTAGTTACTGGGTACTGGCACACTCAGAGACAGGAGATCATGGATGGGTAACCTACATGTCCTCACACAGACATGTAATACCACAGGTGTAGCTTTTATGACTGATTGAGCCTTTAGTAGATATTTTTAACATAATTTAATTGGCAGCTGAATTTCTAATAGAATTTCAGTATTTAATTCTATAATACTACAATGGATGACTAGATATGTTATATATAATTGGAATATATTTGTTTTACTAGTTTTATCTGGAGGTTTTTCATGCCTTTGTTCACATTTCTTAGTGTATATTTAGCTTATCTTATTGTCCGTGATTCAATTCAGCGCACTGTTAAGTCGGAGAATGAGGTTCTCGTGACTTTACATGGTTGTTTAGTCGCGAGAATTGCCATTCTCCAACTAAAGTGCCAGCCAGGAGGGTGCGAGAAGAAATCCTTTAGTTGGGCCAACATCAGGCTGAATTGAACAGCTCTGATAGCTCCCTCCCAGGGCTATTCATCATTGCTTTGATTTGAATCGTGGCCATGGACTTGTTCACTACCAATTATTTTTATTTAATTTACCACATATAAGATGTAAATGTCAGTGTAATAAGCATTACATTGTATGACAAAGAAATATATAAATACTAGGACATAAAGGGAAAGGTAAGTAACCAAAATGACACTGAAAGCACTTACCTCAGGTACTGCTAGGTGTTTTCTTGGCATGAGGATCACGGCCTCAGGTACTGCCCGCTGTTTCCTTGGCATGGGGACATGGCCTCAGGTACTGCCAGGTGTTGTCTTGGCATAGGGACCACAGGGGGCAGTTTCTGCAGCGAAGCCCTAAAGAAAGAAAACAGACACATTTGCACCTAAAGGACTCCATGAGAATGTAACAATAGCTAAGATTAGTACAATATAATAATGTAACCATATCTACATATTATGGTGTATTATGATTAACATTTATATAGTAATAGCTAAAAAAAATACTTCATCACAATCTATTCTTATCTATAAATTACAGTAATTTTCATCATTTTACATTTCTATCCATAAATCATATTGTTACTTATTATTCATGTGATATCTGCACAAAGTACTTACTCAGAACGTCTCTTAGGACCAGTGTTATTGGAACTGGGCGCTTTGTCTTTATGGGCTGGCTCTATGGAAAAGAATATCAAATAGTACAGGTCCTACTATGTCTGGTATATGTTTTGCATCAGTCAATGGAATATAGTTTGGAAATGTAAACCCTTATTTGTTCCTATTGTTCCTGGGTCAGTTGCTTCCTTTGCCTAATCTGTAACTGTAAAGATCAGCATATGTACATACCTCCCAACCACCCAGCATGGTAACTTGTGGGGTAACTACAGTATGTATTGCTGTGATAAGTGGTGATGCAGATAGTTAATGCACAACTGTGATAAACCAACTCCTCAATCTTTTCATTATAAGATACAAAACTACCTGGAGGATGAGGGTCTTTCAGCTGCACTTTGTCTTCTCTTGCACCCTCAGGGATTTTGTGGGGGGTACAAACACAGTTCCTCTCCACCTGCAGGAGGAGGGTAAACAGCAGAGAGTTAGTTACTGGGCACCGGCATACTCAGAGAAAACAGGGAGACAGGAGATTATGGATAGGTAACCTACGTGTCTTCACACTGGGGCCTATTCATCAACCGATAAATGGCCCAATAACCATGCAGAAACGCTAGTTTCCATATATTTAGGCTATTCATTATCATCAGGGGTCCCAAATGGACCACCTGATATTCAGCAAACTCCGAAAACTGAAAGTTTTTAGAGTTTGCTCCCAAGAACAAGCGCCATTTTTCAGTTTTTAGAGTTTGCTGAATACCAGGGGGTTCCTATCAGACCCCTGATGATGAATGGCCCGGTAACTTAAATATGAAGAAACTAGCATTTCTGCATGGTTACTGGGCCATGTATCATTTGATGAATAGGTCCCTTAAACTTTTAATTACATGGTACAGGAATACCTCGGGGACGAGTCTCAGCTGGACATTGATTTTTCTGGCACCCTCAGGGATCTTGTGGGCCAGACTCAGATGGTGCGCCTTCACCTGCAGGAGGAAGGGTAACAGCAGAGAGTTACTTATTGGGCACCAGCACACTCAGAAACAGAAGCATATGGATGGGTAACCTATGTGTCCTCACACAGACATGTAATACCACAGGTGTAGCTTTTATGACTGATTGAGACTGTAGTAGATATTTCTAACATAATTTAATTGGCAGCTGAATTTCTAATAGAATTTCAGTATTTAATTATATAATACTACAATGGATGACTAGATATATTATATATAATTGGAATAAATTAGTTTTACTAGTTTTATCTGGAGGTTTTTCATGCCTTTGTTCACATTTCTATAGTTAGCTTATCTTATTGGCTGCAATTCAATTCAGCGCGCTGTTAAGTCGGAGAATGGCTGTTCTTGCAATTTAAGATGAGTGTTCAGTCACGAGAACCGACTCACGACTAAAGTGACGGCCGCAAGGCTGTTAGCGCACTTTTGTCGGGTTTCTCCTAGCACCCCCAGGAAGGTGCGAGAAGAAATCCTTTAGTCGGGCCAAACATCAGGCTGAATTGATTAGCTCTGGTTGCTCCCTCCCTGGGCTATTCATCATCACTTTGATTTGAATTGCGGCCATGGACTTGTTCACTACCAATTATTTTTATTTTATTTACAACATATAAGATGTAAATGTCAGTGTAATAAGCATTACATTATAAGATGTAAATGTCAGTGTAATAAGCATTACATTGTATGACAAAGATATATAAATACTAGGATATAAAGGAAAAGGTAAGTAACCACAATAACACTGAAAGCACTTACCTCTGGTATTGTCAGGTGTTTTCTTGGCATAGGGATCATGGCCTCAGGTACTTCCAGGTGTTTTTTTTTACATGGGGACCACGGCCTCAGGTACTGCCAGGTGTTTTCTTGGCATAGGGATCATGGCCTCAGGTATTGCCAGGTGTTTTCTTGGCATAGGGATCATGGCCTCAGGTGTTGCCAGGTGTTTTTTTGGCATAGGGATCATGGCCTCAGGTACTGCCAGGTGTTTTGTTGGCATGGGGACCACAGGGTGCATTTTATGCAGCAAAGCCCTAAAAAGAGAAAACAGATACATTTACACCTAAAGGACTCCATGAGAATGTAACAAAAGCTAAGATTAATACAATATAATAATGTACCCATAGCTAAATATTATGGTGTATTATGATTAACATT
This sequence comes from Taudactylus pleione, assembly GCA_031769625.1. Classification (NCBI taxonomy): domain Eukaryota; kingdom Metazoa; phylum Chordata; class Amphibia; order Anura; family Myobatrachidae; genus Taudactylus; species Taudactylus pleione. Next base: position 292,859 of record JAUIMM010001397.1, on the reverse strand, counting down.
TATATAGTAATAGCTAAAAAAAATACTTCATCACAATCTATTCTTATCTATAAATTACAGTAATTTTCATCATTTTACATTTCTATCCATAAATCATATTGTTATTGTTCATGTGATATCTGTACAAAGTACTTACTCAGAGCGTCTCTTAGGACCAGTGTTACTGGAACTGGGTGCTTTGTCCTTATGGTCCTTATGGGCTGGCTCTATGGAAAAGAACATAGAAATAGTACAGTTACTACTATGTCTGGTATACGTTTTGAGTCAGTTAGTCAATGGAATATAGTTTGGAAGTGTAAACCCGTGTAAACCCCTATTTGTTCCTATTGTTCCTAGGTCAGTTGCTTCCTTTGCCTAATCTGCAACTGTAAAGACCAGCATATGTACATACCTCCTAACCACCCAGCATGGTAACTTGAGGGGTAACTACAATATGTATTGCTGTGATAAGTGGTGATGCAGATACTTAATGCACAACTATGATAAACCAACTCCTCAATCTTTTCATTATAAGATACAAAACTACCTGGAGGATGAGGGTCTTTCAGCTGCACTTTGTCTTCTCTTGCAGCCTCAGGGATTTTGTGGGGGGCACAAAAATGGTTCCTCTCCACCTGCAGGAGGAAGGGTAAAAAGCAGAGAGTAAGTTACTGGGCACTGGCACGCTCAGAGAAAACAGAGAGACAAGATATTAAGGATGGGTAACCTATGTGTCTGTTATGTTCTGGGTTGTTTGTGGACCCGGGGTGGTAGCAGGAGCGATCACAGAAGCGGGTTTGAATATAAAACTAGCTTCTTTAATACGTGCTTGAGTAAACATAAAATATGGCAGTAAATAAAAGTCCAGGTATATATAAACGTGCACTAGAGTTCTGTGGTGGGAGTAATGGGTTAATGTCCAAGTAGAAACAATTAGAACTGTCCAGGTGTGCAGGTAGTGAGACTGGAATAATCAACCAGGTATGCAGGTAGTGATGCAGGATATAATAAGCCAGGTATGCAGGTAGTGAATTAAGGCAAATGAGCAGGATGTCAGCAGGCTCAGGCACTCAGGTATGGGCAAGGGTGGTGGAGGAAGCGGGGTAGTCCAGCGGAAGCTAGGAGCTGACAGGCAGACTGGCAGACAGCAATTCACAGGAACAGGATAAGCACAGAGAACTTCCTCTCAGCTAGGCTGAGATACACGTTGCACTGGCAAAGAAGGAAGGCACTGAACCTTCCTAAATACCTCATGCCGTGCTGTTACTGGCCAGAGGGAACATGTGACTCACCAGGATTGGCCAGCCGGATCACATGGCCAGAAGGCAAAATGGCGGCGCCCATGCCAAATGGAACGGAGACACCACCAGGCCTTACCAGTGCAGAGTGACAACAGGCCCGCACAACAATGCGCGCAGCCAAAGCCCCCCGCCGGACACCAGCTCCGCCACCAGACAGCCCGTGCCACAACGACCTCACAGGTAACAACTGCCTACCTGCCTAGTGCCATGCTGAAATACCCTGGTCGTGACAGTACCCCCCCTTTTGGGGTGGCCTCAGGACACTCACCAGGCTTCTCCGGATGGGCAGAATGAAATCTCCTGATGAGCGTGGGAGCGTGGACATCACGAGCATCGGTCCAGCAACGTTCCTCTGGACCGTAACCTTTCCAGTCTAGCAAATACTGTAGATGACCTCTGCGTAGACGAGAGTCCAAGACCTGGGTGACCTCAAACTCAACTTCTCTCTCCGTCTGGACTCGAGGAGAAGCAGGTAGAGCACTGTGGAACCTATTCAGAACTAGGGGCTTTAATAAGGAAACATTGAAGGAATTAGGGATTTTTAGGTATGGGGTAACTGTAGACGATAGGCCACTGGATTAATGACTTCTGTTATGGTGAAGGGACCAATGAAGCGTGGTGCAAATTTCATTGAAGGAACTCTCAGACGAAGATTCCGGGTGGACAACCACACCTGGCTTCCAACTTGCATGCGTGGAACTATTCTACGTTTCCTATCGGCCTGGGTCTTATAGCGAGAGGATGCCTTCAGCAAATCAGACCGTACTTGAGTCCAGATGGCAGCAAAATTCCGCACCGTGTCCTCCACGGCCGGAACATCAAAAACAGGCAGGCTTCGGAATTCGGGAACACGAGGATGAAGGCCATAAACAACCTGAAATGGCGTTTGGTTAGTTGACGAGTGGTAGGAAGCATTATGTGCAAACTCGGCCCACGGCAGCAAGGCAGCCCAATTGTCATGGGAAGATGTCATAAAAATTCTTAAGAAAGTCTCTAGATCTTGATTAACTCTCTTGGTGGAGCTGTTGCTTTGCGGATGGTAGGCCGTGGAAAAGTTTAACTTCACTTGAAGAACATAACACAAAGCCCTCCAGAATTTTGCAGTAAACTGCACACCACGGTCAGAGACAATTTCAGCAGGAAGGCCATTAAGACGAAATATGTGTTGGACGAACAACTGTACCAGGTCAGGAGCAGAAGGTAACTTCCTCAAAGGTATATAGTGGACCATCTTACAGAATCAGTCTATTACAACCCAGATAGTATTGAAGCTTTGAGAGACTGGCAGGTCTGTGACGAAATCCATGGAGAGATGAGTCCATGGACGTGATGGAGTGGGTAGTGGAAGCAATTCCCCAGCTGGAGCTTGTCGTGATGATTTATGCTGGGCACAGGAGGAGCAGGAAGAGATAAAATCCATTATATCTGCCTTCATAGAGGGCCACCAATAGTGGCTTTTCAGGAACTCCAAAGTCTTCTGAGTGCCTGAGTATCCTGCGAAGCAAGAGGAATGTACCCAAGTGAGAAGCCACTTCCTTAATTCCGGGGCCACAAACGATTTTCCTGTAGGAGGCTGAACCTGTAATGTGGCGAAGACTCTTGATTCCAAGACAGGGGTATTGCTTTGATTTTCAGATTGATCATCACAGAGGAGAGATCTCGATAGGGCAACGGCGTTCTGATTAAGTGCTCCAGACTGGAAGGTCAGGGTGAACTGAAACCTGGTAAAGAATATTGCCCAGTGGGCTAAACGAGGACTCACAAATTGAAGGTTTTTGAGAAATAGGAGATTTCTATAGTCCGTAAATACAGTAAATGGAAACTTAGCACCTTCTAGTAAATATCTCCATTCCTTCAACGCCAACTTTACAGCTAGTAGTCCTTGCTCACCTATGGCGTAGTTCCTTTCGGCAGGTGAGAATTTTTTAGAAAAGAACCCACAAGGATGAACTCGATTGTCCTCAAAACGTTGAGACAGGACTGCTTCCACAGCTTCAGATGATGCGTCTACTTAAAACAAAAAAGGCCTGTCCAGATCTGGTTGTCAAAGAACAGATGCTGAGATAAAGGCCTGTTTTAGAAGATGAAAAGCAGACTCTGCCTCAGGTGACCATTGGGCAGGATTAGCACCTTTGCGGGTCAAGGCTGTAATGGGAGCCAGCAATACAGAAAATCCCTTAATGAGGCGTCTATAATAATTGGCAAAGCCCAACAATCTCTGGATGGCTTTCAGTGTCTGAGGTCGGGTCCAATCCAGAATTGCTTGTACCTTCTTGGGGTCCATTTCCAAACTGGAGCCAGAAATAACGTAGCCGAGAAAAGGTACATTGGGCACTCCAAAGACACACTTCTCCAGTTTGCAGTAAAGGTGGTTTTCTCTCAAATGGGTCAAAACTTCTTTAACATGTTCTTGATGTTTAGCCACAGAGGGTGAAAAAATCAGTATATCGTCCAGATAGACAACAACTGAAACATATAACAGATCCCGGAAAATCTCATTAACGAAACTCTGAAAGACAGCAGGGGCGTTGCACAATCCAAAAGGCATTACTAAATATTCGAAATGTCCATCTCTGGTATTAAAAGCGGTCTTCCATTCATCGCCAGCTCGAATACGAATGAGATTGTAAGCCCCTCTCAGATCTAATTTAGAAAAAATGACAGAGCCCTTGACCCTATCAAACAACTCAGTAATCAGGGGAAGAGGGTATCAATTCTTTACAGTAATGTCGTTAAGGCCTCGATAATCGATACATGGTCTTAAACCACCGTCCTTCTTGCCAACGAAGAAAAACCCAGCTCCGACAGGTGAAGTAGAGGGGCGAATGAACCCCTTAGCCAGGTTGTCCCAGATGTACTTGGCCATGGCTTGAGTCTCAGGCAAGGATAGCGGATAGGTACGACCATGAGGTGGTATCTTATCAGGTATCAAATCAATTGGACAGTCCCATTCCCTATGAGGAGGTAAGATATTTGCTTGCTGCTCAGAGAACACGCGGCGAACATCAGATATTCCTTGGGAATGGCAGAAGAAACTAATGGAACTATCTTTCTTACAGGTTGAATTTTTGGAAGACAGGATTTCTGACAGTCCATACCCTATGAAAGAATCTGCATAGAACTCCAATCAATCCTGGGATTATGTTGACGCAACCAAGTTAGACCAAGAATAATTTCTTGGGAGGCCTCTGATATCACCAGGAATTTTAAGGACTCAGAATGAAGTGCCCCAATTCAGACCAATACTGGTTGAGTCTCCTTGGTGACTATCCCATTAGTTAGAGGACGTCCGTCTATAGAGGTCAGAGAGATGGCATGATTAAGAGACAAACAAGGAATCTGAAATTTATCTATGAAACTAGACGCTATGAAATTTCCGGCTGCTCCCGAGTCAAGTAGAGCAGTATCAAAGACAGGTTTGGGTTTAAGATCTAAAGCTAGGGTAATCGTGAAATCTTTAGATTTTGGAGACGGGCTCATAACTCCTAACTTGATGTCTCCAGGGTCAGTTAGGATTTGGCATTTCCCAGTTTACGGGGGCAGGAGATCAGCAGGTGACCGGACTCTCCGCAGTACAGACAGAGGTTCTTTTGCATTCTTCTCTGACGTTCTTCTTTGGAGAGGTGTGTATGATTCAGCTGAATAGGCTCCTCTTCAGTAGGAGAAGGAATGGGACGGGTGGAAATGGAGGGGGCAAATGACCTTTGCCGGTCAGTTCTGTGTTTTTCAGCCTGACGTTCCCTGAAGCGTAGGTCAGCTTTGATACACAACTAAATCATGTCGTTCAGATTAGTAGGAAGTTCTCGAGTGATTAGATCATCCTTTAGTCGGTCTGACAACCCATGCCAGAAGGCCGAGGTGAGGGCTTCCTCATTCCATTTGAGCTCTGATGCTAAAATTTGAAATTGCACGGCATATTGACTGACAGGACCGACTCCTTGTCTCAGTGTCATGATGTTTGATGATGCTGATACAGTACGCCCAGGTTAATCGAAAATCCTCCTGAAGGATGACACAAAGCCTGCGTAATTATCCAGCAGCGGATCTGAGCGCTCCCAGAGTGGGGAAGCCCATTCCAAGCCCCGGCCGGATAACAGAGAGACTATATAAGCCACTTTAGTTCTTGCAGTTAGAAAGTTGTCAGGCTGCATGGTAAAATGTATGTCACACTGATTTAGGAATCCTCGGCAGAGTTTAGGGTTGCCGTCAAGTTTACTTGGTAAAGGAAGATGTAAGCGGGGAGATGATCTGCCTCCTGTATTCCCAGATGCTGATGCGGATGTAGTTGCTGGTACTCCATGGGTAGAAAAGGAAGTTTGCAAACTATTCTGTCGCTTAGACATCTCTTGCAAAAATTGAGCCATCTGATGCTGTATGTTTTCCAGATTTTCTAAACGACCAGAAATGCACCGGAACAAATCCACTCCTGACTCCTGATCCGTGGCCGGCTCCATAGGGCCAGTGCAAACTGTTATGTTCTGGGTTGTTTGTGGACCCGGGGTGGTAGCAGGAGCGATCACAGAAGTGGGTTTGAATATAAAACTAGGGCCCTCATTCAGAGCCACTCGCAAACAGCAGTACGCTCGTTGCGTTCCGATGTTGACTAACCGCGCCTGCGTCGGTGTAACACTGCGCATGTGCGTACGGCAGATTGCGAGTTTTTTTGGTCTCGTTCGTCAAATAGCGTACAGGAAGTGACATGTCAAATGTGATTGACAGAACAGGGCGTTTTTGGGTGTTGACGGGGGTGGAGATGGAAAAACGCAGGCGTGGCGAGGCGTTTTTTGGGCCTACATACATTAGCAGATGCGAGCGTAAAATGTGTACGGACCGACTCATACGTCACTGGATGATCCTCTTTCCCTTCAAAATGCTCGCACAGCTTAGGGTCTGGATTACTCGACCACATTGGCGATGGCCTTCACCTCCATCCCGGCACTCCTCGATGTTGCTGCGATTAATCGCGGGTGGTCTGAACAGCAATTAGTGGTGGATTGAAAACCGGCTTGGTATGTGTTTTGAAAGTAGTTTTTTGTGTTAGCACAAAAGCGTACGCAGGTGGAAATCATAGCTGCTAATGTGATGATTACACAATCAATTTACGTACATTTGTGGTAGTTTCTTTTGGGCTCAATTTGTTGGTTAGGGCCTATTGTAACAATAATGTCATCATGTTTTTTTGGTTTTTCCCTTTTTCTTTCGGCCTGTTGAATTTGCCTCGTTATGTTAAATTTGAAACGTTCCTTAAAGAGCCCTTTTTTTGGGGGGCATGTAAAATGTGGTTCTTGCCAGTTTGTGCCTTTTGGCCCAGGATTAAATGTAATCCATTGTGACAATAATGTGAGAATACAATGTCAGTTTTTTATTATTTTTTTATTGCTCAAACAAAAAATCACAATAAAAAAAATTTTTGCCAAAGTTTTTTTGCAGGGTTCATTTCCAAAGTTACAATAATTGGGCCAAAATAAAAGATTTATGAAATGTAGAACACAAAATTAAAAACAATTCACAAGAAAGGAGAGGGAAGTTTTGACCAGAAAGGAATATGAGCCAAGCACAGAAGGAGTGTGGGAAAAGTCGCCATTGCTTTCACCGTTTTTTCACCCGTTTGGCTGGGGGAGGGAGGGCGCCAGACCGGGTCCGGGATGTCATCGGGCTTGCCTGTCCAGAGGCAGATGTTGTGGCCTCTGGACTAGGCACAGGGCTAGGCACATTTGGAGGATTGGCTGATGTTGTGCCAGAGGTGGAGGATCCTGATGTTCCGGCAGGAAGGGAGGTCGGCTCCACCATGTGCTGGCGAACAAGCTACTCCAGGGCATTGGCGATGCGGATGTTGGCCCTGGTATTTTCCGCCAGGGCCTGACCAATGGTCACATTGGCCGCAGCATTTTGCTCCAGGGCCTCAGCCACCCGTAGCAGACTGGCGTCCATCCTCTGCAGAATCTCCGTATGGAAATCCGATTTGAAATTGAGTTCTGTGAGGAGGGCCACTGCCTGCGAGGGGGATTGCCCTGGACTGGCTTCTGCAGGGTCCTCAGCCGGATGTACTGGTTCCTCCCCTGCAGAGCCAGCAGAAATTCGGCGGCCAAGGCTCCCCTCTGGAGCAGACTCATCCGCCTGTGTCTCTGTTAGGAAAAATGAGAAAAGACTCACATTAGAATCTACATATTGGCCCACTAACATTTCAGAGTTGGTGACATCACAAGATTTACCTGGGACAACATGAGGAGCCGCAAAGTCTGGCATGTCCGTATCCATGTTGGACACGCCAAACACCTCCACAGGCTGCACACACCCCTGTGCCAGCTCTTCTAAATCCGTCAACTCCAATGACACAGGGGTGGGACCCCCACCTGTCCCCCTTGCATGCCTAGCCCTGTCCGCGAGTTTTTGCTTTAGGCAATATTTGAAGTCGCTCCATCTGTGGGATAAAATGGAAACCATTATCCTTTTGTTTAAAATGGTGTTTGTTTTTAGGGGGGGCAAGTGTTTACTTACCGCCGTTTGACATCCCGGGCTAGACGGACATAATCACCCACCCTATTGACAGCAACGGCTACCTCTTCCCACATTCTCCACTTCTGGCTTGTACTCATATTCCTGTCTGCCTGTGGCAGGATGTCCACACACTTCTGAATCAAAACCTCCATCTCCTTTCTTGTGAAATGTGGCTGCCTTTTTTTTTTTGCAGCTTTGGCCGGAATACTGGGCCCAGCAGCCTCTTCCATGTCATCCTCCTCACCTATTTGTGTAAATATTCAGATTTCTCAAATTCACAACTTGCCCAATCTTATGTTTCAAATTAATCATTGAGACAAAATGCATGAAAGACTTACCGCCTGACTCTTGTCCATTGTTTCCCTGGTCTGTAGCCATGTCTGAGGTCCAAACAAGATATACACCAGAATTTAAATGTGTTTTCGTGACGTATTTATACATGCGTCCTGATTTTGCGGCCGCATCATTGATTGTGCGTTCCTATGATCCCTCCTTAATTTGTGCGGGAAACGAAACACTATTTATGGCTTGGTGTGTCTCGAGTCGAGGTGGCGTTTTTGGATTGTTGGAGGTTACCTTGGTTGGAGTTTCTTGTTTGCGGATAAAGGAGTTGGCGCTTGGAGTTTATTTTGTTTGCTAGATTTGCGTTTTTATTTTCCGTTCGCTTTTTTTTTTTTTTCTTTTTTGGCCTCGTTTCTTGATTTGGTAAGTTTTGTGAAGTCTAACTTTGGTTCAATTGGTGTCTCATTGTGTTTCTTCTTGTTTTTAATTTTTGGATCCATAATTTCATCTCTTTTAGCTTTTTTTTAATTTCGGACCCAAAGATCTTTTGATTTGGAATCTTATATATTTGCTCTTGGTAAGTCCATTTTTTATCTTGTATTTGCGAACTAATTAGCGCATTTTTCTCTGTTTGTATAGTGACTTGTATTTGCGAACTAATTAGCGCATTTTTCTCTGTTTGTATAGTGACTTGTATTTGCGAAATAATTAGCGCATTTTTCTCTGTTTGTTTATTAACTTGTATTGGCGAATTAATTAGCGCATTTTTCTCTGTTTGTTTATTAACTTGTTTTGGCGAACTAATTAGCGCATTTTTAAATGCTTATTAATCCTGTAAAATTGTTTGTGGTTGCCCTTTCGCTTTTTTGGCTTACATTTCAACCCATTTTGATGTACTGTGTGCAATGTCGTTTTGCTCTTTGGCCAAATGTGTGTTTCGCCTATTTTATGTTTTGTCTAGCACAAAATTTAGAAACATAAATGCACAGACTAAACTTTTTTAAATTATTTTTGGGATTAATTTCAGTTTGGACGTATCATGACAATACCCCGGCATGTAAGCAGCAATGGATGGTATCATCAAGCTAAGTTGTTCTTAATTTTCTTTTGGGGTGGGTCCAAAGCCTTACATTCAAATCTTGCCATTTCAGGTTGATCTTGGGCGGATTGTTCTGGCCATGCTCCCGGAAGCCGACCAACCTCAATCTCGTCCCAGGCGTAGGCATCGTAGGCGTGCAAGGCCCCAGATATTTCGAACACGTGTCACCCTTTTTGGAATGCCCGATGATGAGGTTTTAAGACGCTACCGTCTTCCTCCCAAAATCATCATAGACACTCTCTCATTAATAGAGAGTGATCTTGAGCGGCAAATTGACAGTCCAACAGCAATACCACCACTTACGCAATTTATGGCGGTGTTACATTTCTGTGCCTCAGGATCGTTTCAAACAACGGTGGGAATAGTGGCGGGCATCTCACAATCCTCCTTTTCCAGGATCCTGAGGGCAGTGATGGAGGCACTTTTCAAGCACCTCCATCATTTTATTAAAATGCCTTTGGATATGGGTGCCCTTAGTGTGGCCAAGGCCAATTTTTACCAAATAGCTGGCTTCCCACACATCATAGGGGTTGTGGATGGTACTCACATACCACTTCAGCCTCCAGCACGGCTGGAGGCAATATTTCGCAACCGGAAACACTATCACTCCCTGAATGTAATGGTGGTATGTGATGCCTCCCTCCAGATCCTGTCCCTGAATGCAAAATTACCAGGAAGTGCACATGACTCCTTCGTCATCTGGCAATCAGGGATATGGCACAAATTAAACAACCTACAAGCTGGTAATGCGTGGCTTCTGGGTAAGTGGAGACCTTTAGTACATAACAATGTTAAGCTTGATACACAGTGATCCTGATGTTGTCTATTCTTTTTCACAGGAGACAGTGGATACCCTTGCATGCCCTGGCTGCTCACTCCTTATTTGGCTCCCACACCAGGTCCACAAAGTGAGTTTAATACCGCACTTACAGCCACCAGGCAAGTGGTGGAGCGCTGTATCGGCCTTTTAAAAGGCCGATTCAGATGCCTCCACCGCTCTGGTGGCGAGCTCATGTATTTGCCGGATATGGTTTCGAAAATTGTGGTTCTGTGTGGGATCTTTCACAACATCGCCATAAGGAGTGGTGTTCCAATGCAGCCAGAGGATGCCTTACCTGAGGATGGCCCCCCCGAGGTTGGTCGGAGGTCAGTATGTGGGGGGGCCATACGCGATGATGTGGTGGCCCAATATTTTAGGTAATTATTGACCAAACAACAGTGTGTATACCCAATGTGTTACGGTTTTTTAGCGTTCATCTTTTTTTATATTAATTCTTGCACCATCTTCTGTTTGTTTGCATAATCTTTGGCACTCCCACGATGACTACTTCCTGCTACCCTTCAAAAACCTTTATGTGGAAACTTCTGGAATATATTCTGACACCAATATTGCAACGCCATATTTTTGAAATCATGTGGGCATGGACCTTCGTCAACCAGTTCTTGATTTGTTGTGTGTTTGTTTCGTGTTTTTGGTATGTGGTGTATTTCTGATTATCACTGTGTGTTTTGTTTGTGAGTGACCACTTTGTATTTTGATTTCTGTTGTGAATAAATATTTGGAGAGTGTAATTTGTTTCCTTTTTGGGCACGTTAAAAGCAAGTGTAAACAAACTCCCAAACGTTAATTTTACCTAAGGGGTAACCCAGTAATGAAGCAAGTGGAGCTAAAATGTAATATGTTTTCGGGGTACTAACCAACACACCAAGGAATCCTGTACAATCAGTTGCCTTCGTAAGATTGTCCTAAGCAGTTGGCCACCAAATAGGAACCTGAAAAATGTTGTAAACTATCATGTTGGCCACCCCAAAAAAGGAAAATGACATTGGTACTGGGAGGTGTTTCTTGTGCCTGTTTGCATTCAAAATACAACACACAATCTGTAGTGAGATTCTGTGGCAATCCTTGCTTGAAGAGTCTACTTATGTCAGTGTAAAGAATCTTGGATTTACTAAAAACGCATGAGACAGAGCTTGAATTAAAACTGATTTATTAGGAAACAATTAGAAAAAAAAAAAAAACTAAATTCCTAAGGAGGACCAACAGATGGTCAAGGCCCTGCAGAAGCCCGGTGACCTGCTCCCGCATACGGGCCACACAATGACAGATTTCTGCCCGACGCCTCTGTTCCTCTGTGGGTGACAAAAGTTTGGGGATTAATAAATCTATAATGAAGCAACATTCTAAAAAATCACAAAACAAGCAAACCAAAACTTAAAAGCTTGTGGCCAAAAAAAACATTACACGGATAAAACCCAGCACCCCAAAATGTCCTAGGCCAAAAATACAAGGGCCCTAAAAAAATGCACACAGGTGTGATATGTGTATGGTGACATCAGCAGGAACAGGTAAAGACAACCCCCAAAAATACCCTAAGGCGACAGAAAGCCAACAAAAATGGGGACGACACATGATTACATACAAACAGTTTGTGGTGCCCAAAATAAAATTAAAAAACATACCGTTCTCCAAAACGCCAGAGCCAGAAGCCACTCCCTGGACCACCTCGGAGGTGGCTACATTCCCCAAACCTAGGGGCAGGGTGTTTGACGAATCCTGGGAGGGGGTATTTGGAGAAGGGACGGATGGAGGAGAGGGGGAATTGGGCTGGAGGGGAAGTAGACCTGAAATCTCGGCCACAGGGTCTGGGGAGGAGGGGGTAATTGAGGAATTGGGGGTTGGAGAGAGGGGCCGGGACCGGCGTCTTGTCTGGCGATGACGCCGTAGTCTTTGCTGTGCCCCTAAAAAATGAAAAAAATATTGTGGTTAGTTTCAACAGGAATCCAAAATAAAAAAAAAATAAAAAATACAATGACTAAATAGGACAGACATGAAAACATGCACATGCAGATATGACTACAATGACTCAATAGGACAGACATGAAAACATGCACATGCAGATATGACTACAATGACTCAATAGGACAGACATGAAAACATGCACATGCAGATATGACTACAATGACTCAATAGGACAGACATGAAAACAAGCACATGCAGATATGACTACAATGACTCAATAGGACAGACATGAAAACATGCACACGCAGTTAGGGCCCACAAGATAAACTTGAAAACCACAGTCCAGAAAACTTACTTTCCGCAATCTGAATGCGAAAGCATGCCAGCAAGCGGGGCGTACGCCGGTGCAGGTCCGACCACCTGCGCTCCAGCTGGCCAATATGTTGGCGTGAGCCGAAGGAGCGCAGGCGGCGACGTACCTCCGCATATGCGGAACGCTTTCGGCTATTTGAGATGGGTGGAGGCTGACTGGTGATCCGCCTGTCCATCACCTCAGTCAGCACCAGCAGTTCGCGCCTGGTGAATGCGGCGGATCTCATGATGGCAATGGAGTTTTTTTGGCTAAATATTTTTAATAAAGCACCCCAAAAAAATTTGATTGGCTAATGTATTTGGGAAATTAACAGGACAAATTCTATTGGTTAGTGTATGAGTCATGTGTTCGACAGGGCCACAAATCTCTTGAGAGTTATGATAGGCTTGATGCAGTGACATGCGTAAGCAAATTTAAATAAAGAAATGAACCACAGAAAATTTGTGGGGATACAAACAAATAGAACAATTGTTTAATTGGGGCTAACATGTCTTTTGAACAATAAAAGCGAAGATTTCAGCCGTACGTATTCTGCGAGCAAACACAAACACGGACAAGATTAAAGTTTATTGCATTGTGTTGAAAAAAAAAAAAAATTAAGCTAATTGATACATTGATTGGCATGATACGATTGAGGGAGGTAGGCAGAAAAAACGAGCAGGTAATCGGAATCTGACAGTCCCACTTCCGGTTTGTACTTGTGCGTGCGTTCCCTTCAAGCCATTTCGGGGATGTATGCTCGCTATTTGGCACGCTCGTTAGTTAGAGGAGGGGTCGGCTGAGTTTGGGGCGGATTTTTTGCTGCGTACGAAAATACGAGCGAGTGCTTGAATTTAAATATTTTTTTACGTACGCTGAACGTACGTACGCCCAATTGCGAGTGGGTCTGAATCAGGGCCTAGGTTTTTTAATACGTGCTTGAGTAGACATAAAATATGGCAGTAAATAAAAGTCCATGTATATATAAACGTGCACTAGAGTTCTGTGGTGGGAGTAATGGGTTAATGTCCAAGTAGAAACAATTAGAACTGTCCAGGTGTGCAGGTAGTGAGACTGGAATAATCAACCAGGTATGCAGGTAGTGATGCAGGAAATAATAAGTCAGGTATGCAGGTAGTGAACTAAGGCAAATGAGCAGGATGTCAGCAGGCTCAGGCACTCAGGTATGGGCAAGGGTGGTGGAGGAAGCGGGGTAGTCCAGCAGAAGCTAGGAGCTAACAGGCAGACTGGCAGACAGCAATTCACAGGAACAGGATAAGCACAGAGAACTTCCTCTCAGCTAGGCTGAGATACACGTTGCACTGGCAAAGAAGGAAGGCACTGAACCTTCCTAAATACCCCATGCCGTGCTGTTACTGGCCGGAGGGAACATGTGACTCACCAGGATTGGCCAGCCGCATCACATGGCCAGAAGGCAAAATGGCGGCGCCCATGCCAAACGGAGCCCCCTGATATTCAGCAAACTCTGAAAACTGAAAGTTTTTAGAGTTTGCTTCTAAGAACAAGCACCATCTTTCAGTTTTTGGAGTTTGCTGAATACCAAAGGGGTCCTATCAGACCCCTGATGATGAAGAATGGCCCGGTAACTTAAATATGAAGAAACTAGCATTTCCGCATGGTTACCAGGCCTTATATCGTTTGATGAATAGGTCCCTTAAACTTTTAATTACATGGTACAAGAATACCTGGGAGACGAATTTCAGCTGTACATTGATTTTTCTGGCACCCTCAGGGATCTTGTGGGCCAGACTCAGATGGTGCGCCTTCACCTGTGGGAGGAAGGTTGGATAGCAGAGAGATACTTACTGGGCACTGGCACACTCAGAGAAAACAGGGAGACAGGAGATTATGGATGGGTAACCTACGTGTCCTCACACAGACATGTAATACCACAGGTGTAGCTTTTATGACTGAGCCTGTAGTAGATATTTCTAACATATTTTAATTGGCAGTTGAATTTCTAACAGAATTTCAGTAATTATATAATACTACAATGGATGGCTAGGTATATTATATATAATTGGAATATATTTGTTTTACTAGTTTTATCTGGAGGTTTTTCATGCCTTTGTTCACATTTCTTAGTTTTATATATTTAGCTTGTCTTATTGGCCGCGATTCAATTCAGTGCACTGTTAAGTCAGAGATTGGGGGTGCTCACCACTTAACATGGGTGTTTAGTCGCGAGAACCGGCATTCTCTGACTAAAGTGCAGGCGCAAGGCTGTTAGCTCACTTTTGTTGGATTTCTCCTCGCACCCCAGAAATTGAAAAGCTCTGGGAACTCCCTCCCGGGGATATTCATCATCGCTTTGAATTGAATAGCGACCATGGACTTGTTCACTACCAATTATTTTTATTTAATTTACAATTATAATGGACTAGATTTTGCAAGATCATTTATATTACAAGAAACCTATTTTTCCTTTCTCATATTGTGTATAAATTGTGACACTTGTGGAGTAATATAAGATGTAAATGTCAGTGTAATAAGCATTACATTGTATGAGAAAGATATATAAATACTAGGACATAAGGAAAAGGTAAGTAACCCCAATGACACTGATAGCACTTACCTCAGGTATTCCCAGGTGTTTTCTTGGCATAGGGACCATGGGTTTAGGTACTGCCAGGTGTTTTCTTGGCATAGGGACCATGGCCTCAAGTACTGCCAGGTGTTTTTTTGGCATAGGGACCAAGGCCTCAGGTACTGCCAGGTGTTTTATTGGCATAGGGATCATGGCCGCAGTTATTGTCAGGTGTTTATTTGGCGTTAAGACCATGACCTCAGATACTGCCAGGTGTTTTGTTGGCATGGAGACCATGGCCTCAGGTACTGCCAGGTCTTTTCTTGACAGGGACCACGGATGACAATTTAGGCAGCAAAGCCCTAAAAAGAGAAAGCAGACACATTTGCACCTAAAGGACTCCAAGAGAATGTAACAATAGCTAAGATTAGTATAATATGATGCTCCTTGAGATAGGCGGAAGCTGAAACGCGTTGGAGACCCACAGCATCTACACAAGACAGACGGAAGAATTCTCACAAGTTTTTTTGGACTTATTCTTACAAGCCTGAATCCTTTCACTACACTCATCTGGATTGCGACCACGTGACTACAGGCAGCGCTTGCGTGCTGAAGACAGAAGACAGAGGCAGAGACGGGAGACGGAGACTGAAGACACCGCTAGCCGGCAAGGGACAGGAGCGGCCATCTGGGACATGCAAGGGGAGGTAAGTGCCGTATTAGGAGAGGATCAACGGCAGCAAGCTCCGTGAGATCCCACACCGTTACATCCACTCCCCGGATGTGGTTGTTACCTGCCTCCAGCGCATTCACTGGTGCTGTTCTGGAACGCCCAGGCCAAGCGCCAGTGTAGTGCTCTCTACAGGGGGGTCCACATCACCTCTAAGGCCTTCCTCCTACCTTGCACACCCAGACTTGAGCTGTACTCCTGCCCTGGGAAGAATACCCCGGGGCACCACTCTCATATACATCACCACTAACTTTCAATACTTCATCCAGTCAGACAGCGGGACGCCGCAAATCTGACACACTAACATCAATCAGAATTCTCAGTCTGTCTAATTATCAACAGAGAAGATTAGTGACCATAGTGTTCCCAGCTATTTGTCATCTTATCCCCCATTCACAACCCCTCACCATCAATTGCATTGTTTGCATGCATGGAAGATAATGCATAGTTTACATTGACTTTATATATTTAAATACTTTGCTTCTTTATTTTCCTTTGTTTCATGTTTCCTATATGTTCATGTAATTATTGAATACTATTGGATTAAATAAAACATTTTTTTGTAATCTTGATACATCAGTGTGTGTTTAGTACATATATTATTGATCAATATTAGACAGCAACATTGCATGGTGTAGCGCTTCAGTACTTCCATAATTATATTGCCAATTTACCTTCTGGAGATGGGACATCTCTAGCTTACTGAAGCAGCTCCCTTACAATAATCACGATTCATCACAATTAAGCGCTGGTTCTCTTCCATTCCCCCTCTTAAGATTAGTATAATATAATAATGTACCCAAAGCTACATATTATGGTGTATTATGATTAACATTTATATAGTAATAGCTAAAAAAATACTTCATAACAATCTATTATTTCTATAAATTACACTAATTTTCCTCATTTTACATTTCTATGCATAAATCACATTGTTACTTATTGTTCATGTGATATCTGTACAAAGTACTTACTCAGAACGTCTCATAGGACCAGTGTTACTGGAACTGGAGGCTTTGTCCTTATGGTCCTTATGGGCTGGCTCTATGGAAAAGAATATAGAAATAGTACAGTTACTACTATATCTGGTATATGTTTTGCGTCAGTGAATGGAATATTGTTTGGAAGTGTAAACCCCAATTTGTTCCTGGGTCAGTTGCTTCCTTTGCCTAATCTGTAACTGTAAAGACCAGCATATGTACACACCTCTCAACCACCCAGCATGGTAACTTGTGGTTAGTGTCGGACTGGGGAATGAAGGGCCCACCAGGAAAATGCAGTGATAGGGGCCCATATTTAGGGGTGCGGTGAGCCTCTAAAGGGGGTGTGGCCAGCCTCCACAGAGAATGCATGGACTGAGCTCCTTAAAAATGTATATATAGTGAATACTTCTAGTGCATGCATAATAATGTACCAGATTAATAACAGCAGTGCATTGTAGAAAATACGCCATAGTCCTGTGCAGTATAATGTAACATATAACATATAATGTAACAAAGGTATAATGCATAGTTCAAGTGCACAGTCTTGAACCTGAGCCCTAGAGAAGGGGGTGGGCCCACAGGCAGTGGGGCCCACCGGGGGATTCCCCTGTACCCCTGTGTGCCAGTCCAACTCTGCTTGTGGTGTAACTACAATTTGTATTGCTGTGATAAATGGTGATGCAGATTGTTAGGTCACAACTATGATAAACAGACCTCTCAATCTTTTCATTACAAGAAAAAGAATACCTGGAGGTTGAGGGTCTTTCAGCTGCACTTTGCTTTCTCTTGCAGCCTCAGGGATTTTGTGGGGGGCACAAACACGGTTCCTCTCCACCTGCAGGAGGAGGGTAAACAGAGAGTTATGCTGGGTACACATTGGCCGATCAATTGATCGGCCAATATATCTGCTGGCTGTTGGTCAGTGTGTACAGATGATATGTCTGTGAACCGTGTCGTTCACAGACCTATTGCATTGGCTGTGCTGCACAGCCGATGGACAGATATGTCTGCAGACATATCTGTCCATCGGCAAGTGTGTACAGACCGCCCGTACACACAGCGGCAGCCGCGGGGAGGGGGTCGGCCCCAATCCGCCTATCTGCCAGCGAGACCAGTGGCTGCCAGATAGGTGATGCCGTTTAGTGTGTATGAACGACCATAATCTAAATATATATTTGCAGATCATTTGATCTGCAGATATATCTTTCAGGTGTGTACCCACCTTTAGTTAGTGGGCACCGGCACACTCAGAGAAAACAGGGAGACAGGAGACAATGGATGGGTAACCTACGTGTCCTCACACAGACATGCAATACTACAGGTGTAGCTTTTATGACTGATTGAGCCTGTAGTAGATATTTTTTACATATTTTAATCGGTAGCTACATTTCCAATAGAAAGTAAAAGATCACATCAACCAATCTTCTAATAAAACCGATTTTGAACGTTCATGATGTTTGTTTTATTTAATAATAAATCCCTTGTTCCACCACAGTTATACCCAGTAACAGATAAATATGCAGTTACCCCTTGGGGGCTTCTCACCAGTGTTTTGATGTGCTTGGCCTTGCTCCCGTAGGTGAGTGTGCTGCGAGAGTCTTCATAGGCAGCATCCGCAGGGCTGATGTGTGTGATCATCACCATTCTGCTCCTGCCACTCAGTGCACCCTGTGATAGATAAAGCTCTGGTTATAGGGGAGATCACTGAGGAATCCTTACACATTGTAACAAGCAGTTTAAAGATCTACTATTATTGTTTTATACTATGTTTGTGAAAAACAAATGATTGCACCAATTACTAATATCATGGTTGATTGCAGCTAATATCTGAGATAAAACAATAGAACATTGCGTTAGGAACAATATTCCCGATGACTGGGGTTCAGGCATAGATGCTGTGGCCAAATTCCCTGTACACAGGACCTCAGCATTTACAATGGGGGTTGGCCACACCCCCATACACTAGACCACACACCCCTTTAGTATCAGGGCATAATAAAGTCTCTTAATGGCCCTCTTTGATAACTCACATTCATATTCCCAAATGCTTATATCCCAAACAGATATCTACGAAGTGACTAATGCTACTTATACATCAGCTATGGGTGTATCCAGGGGCTTATTAACCACTTAACTGACAAATTCTTTTTCCAAAAACCGCTCCAAAATTGTCGGTTTCTTTTATGATTGAATTAGGTCACGAACATAATTTTAAACTTATCCATCACTATTTTATTTTAAAAAAATATTTTTTTAAAACACAGTATACCATAAAAATAACAATTTTTATATTATACTGTAGTGATGGCCATTGACGGCTGTACCATCGATGGTTCAACCATTGTTAGAAGCCATCAATTGTTTTGCGATTGGTCGAGGAGATCTGTGTACACCACAACTGCCGATGTTTCCTAAACATCAATTGAGGGTTGACATCGATGGTGCAACATTGATGGCCACCAGCAATGGCAAACCACTTGTTTTCAGCCAGACCATCGATGGTTTGCAAACCATCGATAGTCAGTTGCCATCCCTAATCAGAGGCTCTGCGATATCCATCGATCGATATATATATATATATATCGATTGAACATTATATATATATATATATATATATATAAAGTCAGAAATCCACTGCACTTGTCACTCCCAGCTCCCAGATTTGGGGTGCAGACCTGCACTCACCATTCCCAGGACTGGGGTGCAGTTTATATTGACCTGTGTCAGCTGTCTTTTTGGTAGTATGATAGAGGCTATGTTAGGTGACTGCCTTACCTTTAAAAGCCATTAGCTGGCAGGTGAGCTTTAAACCAGGTAACATTTTTTCAGTTTAAACTATGTGATAGCAGCTACCAGGTTTCCATCAGTGTGTAGGACCTGCAGAAAGTGGGGTCCCGTGATGTGGGCTGCGGGCTTAAATGCATTGATCAATCCATGAACCAAATCCCCATTATTTATTTATTTATACATCATTGTGAGTGTTTAAACATGGTGAGTGCTGGGTTTTCTGATTTAATTTATTTAAGCAATGTGGTCACAGGCCACTTCCACCCCAGTTCTGGGAATGGTGAGTGCAGGTCTGCACCCCAAATCTGGGAGTGGCGAGTGCAGTGGATTTCTGACTTTGTTTATGCGGTTAATTTTTAATTAACCTTTTGTGATCATAGCTTTCTCATGCATCCCATGTGCAAACTCGTTTATATTGACCTGTGTCAGCTGTCTTTTTGGTAGTATGATAGAAGCTATGGCCCTCATTCAGAGCCGCTCGTTAGCAGCAGTACGCTCGTTGCGTTCCATTGTTGATAAACCACGCATGCATCGGTGTTACACTGCGCATGTGCATACGGCAGTTTGCGAGCTTTTTTTCACTCGTTCGGCAAATTGCAAACAGGAAGTGACATGTCAAATGTGATTGACAGAACAGGCCGTTTTTGGGCGTTGACGGGGGTGGAAATGGGAAAACGCAGGCGTGGCGAGGCGTTTTTCGGGCGTACATAAATTAGCTCATGCGAACGTCAAATGTGTTCGTACCAAGTCATACGTCACTGGCTGATCCTCTTTCCGTTCAAACTGTTCGCACAGCTTGGGGTGTGAATTCCTCGACCACAATGGCGATGGCCTTGTCCTCTGATCCGGGCCTCCTCGATGTTTCATCGATTTATCACGGCTTCTCAGAAAAACAATCAACTTTGGATTGAAAACCAGCTTGTAATGTGTTTTGAACTTTTTTTTTTGGGTTAGCACAAAACCGTACACAGGTGAAAATCTCATTTGCTAATTTCAGGATTACACAATCAATTAGCGTATTTTTTAAGGTATGTTCTTTACAATTTTGTTAGGGTTTTGTGATATTGTAACAATATTGTCATCATGTTCGTGTGTATTGTAACCTTTTGCATTGGCCTGGAGATTTTGCATTTTTTTTTTTTTTCAAAGTGTTCCTTAAAGAAACATTTTTTTGGAAACCTTTTTTTTTAAACTTTTTTTTTAACCTTCTTTTTAAACCTTTTTTTTAAAGATAAGATTTCGTTTTTGGCTTGTGGTACAGGTTTAACTCTAAACCATTTTTCAAATAATGTCACAATACAGTTGAGAACATTTATAATTTTTTTAATTGACTCAACACATTTTTGCACAAATCATGTGCATTTTGCCTTAAAAGTTTGGGGTCATTGTTACCCACTAATATTTTTTACATTTGTATTTAAAAAAATGCCAGTTTTGGGCAAAAAGAAACAACAAATTAAAAACAATTCACAAGAAAGGAGAGGGAAGTTTTAGCCCTTAAGGAATATGGGGCAAGCACAGAAGGAGTGTGGGAAAAGTAGCCAGTGCTGTCATCGTTTCTTTCCCCGTTTGGCTGGGGTAGGGTGGGCGCCAGACCGGGTCCGGGATGTCCTCTGGCTGGCCTGTCCAGAGGCAGATGTTGTGGCCTCTGGACTAGGCACAGGGCTAGGCACATTTGGAGGAATGGCTGTTGTTGTGCCAGAGGTGGAGGATCCAGATGTTCCGGCAGGAAGGGAGGTCGGCTCCACCATGTGCTGGCGAACGAGCTGCTCCAGGGCATTGGCGATTCTGATGTTGACCCTGGTATTTTCAGCCAGGGCCTGACCAATGGTCACGTTGGCCGCAGCATTTTGCTCCAGGGCCTCAGCCACCCGTAGCAGACTGGCGTCCATCCTCTGCAGAATCTCCGTATGGTAATCCGATTTAAAATTGAGTTCTGTGAGGAGTGCCACTGCCTGCGAGGGGGATTGCCCAGGACTGGCTTCTGCAGGGTCCTCAGCCGGATGTACTGGTTCCTCCCCTGCAGAGCCAGCAGAAATTCTGTGGCCAAGGCTCCCCTCTGGAGCAGACTCATCCGCCTGTGTCTCTGTGCGAAAAAAGAGAAAAGAGGAACATTACAATCTACATATTGTAACAATAACATTTCAGAGTTGGTTACATCACAACATTTACCTGGGACAACATGAGGAGCAGCAAAGTCTGGCATGTCCGTATCCATGTTGGACACGCCAAACACCTCCACATCCTGCACACACCCCTGTGCCAGCTCTTCCAAATCATTCAACTCCAACGACACAGGGGTGGGACCCCCACCTGTCCCCCTTGCATGCCTAGCCCTGTCAGACATTTTTTGCTTCAGGCGATATTTGAAGTCTTGCCATCTGTGGGTGAAAAAGTAGGCATTATTCCTGCATTATTTGACCCTGTGTTTTTTTTTTTTTTGGGAAGTTTTTACTTACCGGCGTTTGACATCCCGGGCTAGACGGACATAATCACCCACCCTATTGACAGCACTGGCTATCTCCTCCCACATTCTCCACTTCTGGCTTACACCCATATTCCTGTCTGCCTGTGGCAGGATGTCCACACACTTCTGAACCAAAACCTCCATCTCCTTTCTTGTGAATTGTGGCTGCCTTTTCTTTCTGCCAGCTTTGGCCGGAATACTGGGCCCAGCAGCCTCTTCCATGTCATCCTCAACACCTATTTACATTAAGTTAATTTGAACTTAGATGTCAATCTTTCACTATATTCTGGTGCAAACTAAGCCTTGATTAGAAATGTGAGAAATACTTACCGGCCGCCTCTTGGCCATTGTTTGGCTGGTCTGTAGCCATATTTCATGCAAAAACTTGAACTACACCAGACCGTTTGTTTTTTTCCGTGACGTATTTATACATGCGTCCTTATTATTCGGCCGCATCATTGATTGTGCGTTCCTATGATCCGTCCTTAATTTGAGCGGGAAAAGAAACACTATTTATGGCTTTTGGCGACTCGAGTCGAGGTGGTGGGTGTTGTTTGTTGGAGGTTACGTTGTTCGGAGTGGATTGTTGGAGGGAGTTGTGTTTGGAGGTTTTTTGGATTGTGTTAGAGGCGGGTTTTTTTGGATAACTTTCCTTTCGCATTTTTTGGTGTGGTTCTTTTAGTTGTGGTGTTTTTTTTGTGTAAGTTTTTTCCCGTCATCCTTTTGTAAAATATGGATGTCCTTTTTTTTTGTTTTGGCCAAAAAAAAATTTTATTTTTTAATTTTGTTTGTTTTTGTTCTGTGACTTCTTTATCGGGTATTGGTAAGTTTTGATTTTAACTTGTTTGTTAAATGTTCATGTCTTGTTCTTCGCATATTTTGGGCTCATTACGGTTTTCTTCCGGGTTTTTGGGGATGTGAAAAATGCGAACCATTTAGCGCACTTTTGTAGGCTTGATTCCCCTTGTAAAAACGCGAACCATTTAGCGCACTTTTGTAGGCTTGATTTCCTTTGTAAAAATGCGAACCATTTAGCGCACTTTTGTAGGCTTGATTCCCCTTGTAAAAATGCGAACCATTTTGCGCACTTTTGTAGGCTTGATTCCCCTTGTAAAAATGCGAACCATTTTGCGCACTTTTGTAGGCTTGATTCCCCTTGTAAAAATGCGAACCGTTTAGCGCTCAAATTCTGGGTTGTTTTTTTTGTGCCAAATTGTGGAAGTCCTCTCAATGTTGGTTTCCTATTTTTCGAAATGTGTGTTTACCCCCTTTATTTTTGTGAATTTTCAAAAATCAAGATTACAAAATGGCCACCCCAAAATCTTAACTTTTTTTGGTCTTTTGAAACGTAGGTTTTTGAAATCATGACAATACCCTGGCATGTAAACATCTTTGGATTGTATCGTAAAGATAAGTATTTTTTAGACTTTTTTTGGGGCAACATACCTTAACTACAATTCTTACCATTTCAGGTTGATGTTGGTCGTATTATTGTGGCCATGCTGCCGGAAGCCGACCAACCTCAATCTCGTCCCAGGCGTAGGCATCGTAGGCGTGCTCGGCCCCAGATATATAGAACACATGTCACCCTTTTTGGAATGCCCGATGATGAGGTGTTAAGGCGCTACCGTCTTCCGCCCCAAATCATCATAGACACTCTCTCATTAATAGAGAGTGATCTTGAGCGGCAAATTGACAGTCCTACAGCAATACCACCACTTACGCAATTTATGGCGGTGTTACATTTCTGTGCCTCAGGATCCTTTCAAACCACGGTGGGAATAGTCGCGGGAATCTCCCAATCCTCCTTTTCAAAGATCCTGAGGGCAGTGATGGAGGCCCTTTTCAAGCACCTCCATCATTTTATTAAAATGCCTTTGGATTTGGCTTCCCTTAGTGTGGCCAAGGCTAATTTTTACCAAATAGCTGGCTTCCCACACATCATAGGGGTAGTGGATGGTACTCACATACCACTTCAGCCTCCAGCATGGCTGGAGGCAATTTTTAGGAACTGAAAACACTATCACTCACTAAATGTAATGGTGGTATGTGATGCCTCCCTCCAGATCCTGAATGCAAAATTACCCGGGAGTGCACATGACTCATTCGTCATCCGGCAATCAGGGATTTGGCAAAAATTAAACAACCTACAAGCTGGTGATGCGTGGCTTCTGGGTAAGTGGAGACCTTTAGTAGATACCAATGCAAAGCTTGATACACAGTGATCCTGATGTTGTAACTTCTTTTTCACAGGAGACAGTGGCTACCCTTGCACGCCCTGGCTGCTCACTCCTTATTTGGCTCCCACACCAGGCCCACAAAGTGAGTATAATTCCGCACTTACAGCCACCAGGCAAGTGGTGGAGTGCTGTATCGGCCTTTTAAAAGGCCGATTCAGATGCCTCCACCGCTCTGGTGGCGAGCTCATGTATTTGCCGGATATGGTTTCGAAAATTGTGGTCCTGTGTGGGATATTTCACAACATCGCCATAAGGAGTGGTGTCCCAATGCAGCCAGAGGATGCCTTGCCTGAGGATGGCCCCCCCGAGGTTGGTCGGAGGTCAGTATGTGGGGGGGCCATACGCGATGATGTGGTGGCCAGATTCTTTAGGTAATTATTGACACAAAATAAGTTATTTGACACAATGTAGAAAGGTAATTATTTTTATTTTTATGTGTTTTATTTCATAATATTTTGGAATGAAACGATGACTACTTCCTGCTCCCAAAAAATGACTTCATGTGGCCACATTGGATATATCTTCTGGACCCAATTTTGCAACGCCTCATTTGTGGAATCATGTTGGCATGCTAATTCGTCAAACAGTTCTTGATTGTTTTTTTCCTTTTTTATTATGGTGTAGGCTGGATTTTTTAGAGTGTTTTTCACTGTGTGTATTGATTGTGACCCAACACTTTGTGTTTATTATTTATGTTTAATAAATTTTCATTTATTTAAAAAAAAACATTTCTTTTCGACATTACAAGCAAGTGTAACCTGGTTCACCCATGGAAAAGTTGCTTAATGGCTAATCCTGTAATGTGTAAAATTGGTCAGTATTTTACTATGCTTTGTGGGTTAAAACCAACACCAAAAGGTATTATGTAGAATCAGTATGTTTTATAATCTAGGCCTAAGCAGGTTTAAATTAATATTTACCGAACACACCAAAAATTTAAAAACACAAATGCTGATAACTCTCCAAACCTATTGTTATTGTTAGGTGTTTAATGTGCCTGCTTTACAAAATCAGCTTTACACAATCTTAGTTACATTACTTTCAAATACTTGCTGCAATAGTCTACTTATGTAAGGTTAAACAATCTAAGATTTACAGACAAGGAATGAGACTGTATTCAAATTTTAAATGTTTATTGGTTTAAAATATTAAAAAAAAAATAAAAATAAAAAATTTAGTGGCGCAGGATCCCCGTCATTTTATCCAGGACCACCAGCATGCCGATAACATGCCCCCTCAGCATATGAACACACCCGGCTAGCTCCGCCAACCGCCTCTGGTCCTCTGTGGGTAAAAAAATTGTGGTGCTTAATAAAATGAATCCTTAATTTATGATTCTAAAAAACTTCAAAAGCAAAATCGACTTAGCAAAAAGTGACAATTTTTTTAAAAATTCCAAAAACAAACAAATTCATTTTTAATAAAAAAAAAAAAATAAGAATCCCCCCCAAAAAACAAAGACACACCAAAAAAACATTTGTTGCTACCGTAAACAAGAGATACAAGGATGAGTGTTTGGACATGTGTGATATGTGTATGGGGAAAACATCTGAGAAATTTTTAGACAAAGATATATATAACAAACCTTTTAAAATCCTAAAAAATGGAAAAGGCACAGACAAAGGACATCAACACATAAAAAAACCCAAAAAACACAAAAATGGTTAAAAGGGAAACATGCCGTTCATAATGACGCCTGGACCAGGATCCACACCATCATCCTCCTCGGAGGTGGGACAAATGACATCTGATGTCGGCGGGGTAATTTCGAACAGTGGTGATGGGGTGGTCAAGAGAGGGGTGGGTTGAGGGGAGGGGGAATTTGGAGGGATGGGAATTCTCCAAGAGGGAGGGGCGTCAGGGTCTGGACAGGCTGGGGTGGAGGGGGAATTTTGGGAAGGTTGGGGAGAGGAGGTTTGGCTTGGAGTTGGGGATAGGGGACGAGGGCGACGTCTTCGCTGGCGATGACGCCGTAGTCTTCGCTCGGCCCCTAAATGATGGATAACAATTTGACGGTTTTTTTTTTTCCCCTTTCTAAACGCTAAACAAACAAAAAGGAAAACATGCACACGCAGATATGTTTGAAAAAAAGAAACAGGCCAAACAAGATAACATGCACACGCAGATATGTTGGAAAAAAAGAAACAGGCCAAGCAAAAAAACAAGCACACGCAGATAGGGCCGAAAATAAAAACTAGACGCTGGCGAAAACATGCCAGCAAGCGGGGCGTCCGCCGTTGAAGGTCGGACCACCTGCGCTCCAGCTGGCCGATCTGTCGGCGTGAGCCGAAGGAACGCAGGCGGCGGCGAACCTCCGCATAGGCGGAACGCTTCTCCCTATTGCTGATGGGGGGAGGCTGGCTGGTGATACGCCAGTCCATCACCTCAGTCAGGACAATAAGCTCCCGCCTGGTGAACGCAGAGGCTCTCATGATGGCAATGGTGTATTTTTAATAAAACAGTTTTAATAAAGACCAGAAAATAATTTTGATTGCCTAATGTAGTTGGTAAATTAACAGGAACCATTCTATTGGTTAGTGTATGAGTCATGTGTTCTACAGGCAAAAAAATCTATTGTGAGTTATGATAGGCTTGATGCAGTGACATGCGTAAGCTAATTTAAATAAAGAAATGAAACAAGTAAAATATGCGTGGGTAAAAACACGGAAAACAATTTGATAATTGGATCAAACATGTATTTTGGCTAAAGAAAACCATTGTTTAAACCGTACGTATTCTGCGGGTAAACAAAAACACGGACAAGAGTAAAGTTTATTGAAAAAGAAAAAAAAACGTTTGGAAAACATGTGAAGAGCAACTAAGCTAATTGATATATTGATTGGCATGATACGATTGAAGTAGGTAGGCAGAATGAACGAGCAGGTAATCGAAATCTGACAGGCCCACTTCTGGTTTGTACTTGTGCGAGCGTTCCCTGCAAGCCACATTGGGGATGTACGCTCGCTATTTGGCTCGCACGTTAGCTAGAGGAGGGGTTGGGAGACTTTGGGGCGGAAGATTAGCTGCGTACAAAATTATGAGCGAGCGCTTGAATTTACATATTTCGGCACGTACGCCGAACGTACGAACGGCCACTTGCGTCCGGGTCTGAATCAGGGCCTATGTTAGGTGACTGCCTTACCTTTAAAAGCCATTAGCTGGCAGGTGAGCTTTAAACCAGGTAACATTTTTTCAGTTTAAACTATGTGATAGCAGCTACCAGGTTTCCATCAGTGTGACGGATAGTGTAGGACCTGCAGAGAAGTGGGGTCCCTTGATGCGGGCTGCGGGCTTAAATGCATTGATCAATCCATGAACCAAATCCCCATTATTTATTTATTTATACATCATTGTGAGTGTTTAAACATGGTGAGTGCTGGGTTTTCTGATTATATATATATATATATATATATATATATATATATATCTCTGTACCATATTGATATTTCTCTCTCAAGGAATCAGATAAGACATTTTTGATTCTATAGCATTTTATTGCGATTACTCTTATCCATGCTTTTATTATTTTATTGTCTGATTTTGTTATGTTTTTTAAAATATGTCTGCATGCTATATGTATTTGTATCTTACCTCTATGTAGTATTAATAAATTTACATTTTGTTTATTTACTCATCCACTTGCATTATCCAGTCACGTGGCACGTTCACATTTGTACAAACACTCTTTTTACATATACCTGTTATATATGTATGTGTATTATAATTAGCACTTGCTCTTTGTACACATTTCCATACTCTGAGGCACTTTTTAGGCGCTCTGATCCAGTTCTGTTTTTTTATACATTTTCCAGGGGCCCACTACCCTGTAGTTTCTATTGGATTGAGCTGACACCCCATACTGGCTGGGGAGTGCCGTTTTGTGTTTTTGAACTTGTATGTTAAACACTTACATTCATTTGGGGTACCCTTCTTTTGTGTTATTGGTGCCCCTAGGAGATTGTTTGTTTGTTTGTTTGTTTGTTTATTTATTTATTTATATATTTATTTATTTAGTTATCTGGAAATTTCCACAGTAAATCACAATCACTGGTGCTTGAAGAATCTACTAGTCACACATATATATATATATATATATATTTTATAATTGTTCAATTATTTATTGACCAATCACTGTGGCCACCAGTGATCGGGCACATGGGGACGGGGAGGCAGAGCTGAGGCCGGAAAAGAGTGGGCGGGAGCGCCGGGGGAACATGGCAGCAGCCGCGGCTACCAGAGCCGCTGCTGCTGCTCCTACGGTGATTTACTGATCACTGTGTTCCGGAGCCGCAGCGGGAGGGTGTCCCGCTAGCGGCCCGGAAACACAGCAGCGGCGGCGGCTACCAGAGCCGCTGCTGCTGCTGCTCCTCCACAGTGATCACCTAGTGATCACTGTAGTGCCGGAGCCGCAGCGGCAGCGTCTCCAGCTGGCGGCCCGGATACATAGCAGCGGCGGGGGCTACTAGAGCCGCCACCGCTGCTCCTTCACACACAGTGATCACTATGTGATCACTGTAGTTCCGGAGCCGCAGCGGGAAGGTGTCCCGCTGACGGCCCGGATACATAGCAGCAGCGGTGGCTACCAGAGCCGCTGCTACTGCTGTTTGCTGAAGGAGGTGGAGATGGCTGCCCGATCACTGCTGGCCACAGTGATCGGGTCACAGCAGCAGCACTGCTGCTTCTAATGGAGGGGGGCTGCCGGCGGTGCCAGATCACTGTGGCCAACAGTGATCGGGACACGCTAGAGAGGCAAGGTCCCTCTGATGTAAGCGGCTACGGGAAGATTAGCTTCCCACAGCCGCCTAGTGGGCATTTCTAACTGGTTGTATCAGATACGACCATGTCAGGGAAAGCCCAGTCTGGTGCGGTCGTATCTGATATGACCGTGCCAGGCAAGTGGTTAAGAGATGTCAGGTCGCTGACAGCAGCCGGGGAGGTAGGAGGGGGGAGTGAACACGGGCCCCCTACTCTCTCCCTAGGTGCCGTCAGCGAACTGACAGCAGCAGTAGGCTCTGGGCACTAGAGTGTGCCCGGAGTCTACTGCACATGTATAACTCACCAGGGAAATGGCGCATCAGCCATTTTTCTGGTGACTTCCTACTGCACATGTGCAAAATGCCGGGAAAACAGCGCTACTCCGTGGGACTTAGGAGTGGTAAGTATATAAAAAAAATTTAAAATGGTTGCAGGGTGTGCGGTGCAGGCCCCCCCTAAACCGCACACCCTGCACCCATTATAAATAAGCCCCTGGGTGTATCTATAATGGGTGCAGGGTATATGGGTTACATATCCAGTGGTCTCACACCGCACCCTGCACAGATAACTTATACTTAACAATGCAGCTGTAATAACCAATGTAGTCACCGGGAAAATGACATGGGTACCATATTTCCTAAGTCCTGCGCATGCCCAGTATAGAAAACTCAGTGCCAGAGTATAATTAGTGCATGTGCCTGTAAGAGAAGGGGGAGGCCTGCATGGAGACTGCACGCGGGCCCTTCTCTCTTATTACTGTCGCTGACATCAGGTACAGTTGTGTGGTCATATGTGTGTAGGAAATCTCATAGTAATAACATACCTTTAGCAGCCAGGTCAATTTGCTGTCCCGATAATTGATATGGCCGCCTGGTCTCTTGCGTAGCGCCGTGATGCAGTTCCTTAGGGCCAGAAGGGAGCGGTTTATATAGCCACTTTCTTTCAGGGTTTGGCCAGTGTTCTTAGTCTGACATAGAAACAGAAAAGATAATGACGACACATCTGACTTCAGTCACAGTGTGGATTTGGTACAAACACATAAACTATGATTAAACTATTTACATAATTTACTCCATTTGTGTCCTAAGAGTGATTCCCATTCACCTTTGTTTTAGTTAGTGATATTGGTAGAAATGCTTTTCTTACTGCATGTAATTTAACCTAACCTACTAAAGAAAATTTAATTCAATTATTAGTATAATTAAATTGATACCAGGTTATGTTATTAATTAAAAAATAACTTTAATCAAAATGTTATATAATTTGTTATGAGTAAGGTCTCAGTGGGTGGGTCACAGAAATAAATGTATGTAACCAAGGGGGAGGTGGCTAGTAACAGATTGGGAATCACGGCTGTAAGGAGAGAAAGGCCACGCTTAGGGAGTACTACAAACAGAGGCGCCGAGAGGGGGGGGTGTGCGGGTACAAATTACCCGGGCCAGGGAATGCCAAGGGGCCCGGACCACACCAGTTCCATTC
Source organism: Taudactylus pleione (assembly GCA_031769625.1). NCBI lineage: Eukaryota > Metazoa > Chordata > Amphibia > Anura > Myobatrachidae > Taudactylus > Taudactylus pleione. The sequence goes on along the minus strand of JAUIMM010001397.1, from coordinate 262,616 downwards.
ACTTTTTTATTTTTACATTTTTTTCAATCATCACTTTTAATATGCCTCCGCGGGTAAGCAGCGGGCAGCGGACAGCGTGCGGCGGGCGGCAGGAGGGGGTGGTTGGGTGAGTCACTGTCCACCATGAATCTCCATAGCTCTGCACTGCAGTGTGCACTTGTGTGCAGCTGCCGCTGGGCTGCGGAGCTACTTCTGTGTCTCGCAAGATGATGACGTCATTATCTCGCGAGTCTCTTCTCCAGGCTCCGGGCACTGCACTGGGAGAGGGACAGGCAGGGCAGCTGACGTAGGTTATGTTCTTGAATTTTGTGGCCGCAGCCGCGCAGTGTCAGTAGCAGAGTTTGTCCGTCGGATCGGTGCGAGGGAAGAACGCAGTGGCTGCCTGTGAGTGACAGTTTGGTGCTGCCATATTGATTATAAATATGCATCCATTACCATTAAGTCTGTTCAGAATCATGCTGATTACACACACATACATATATACATTTTATATATATATATATATATATATATGCATATATTGTATCTATGTATATACATATGTATAGATGTGTGTATGTACTATATATATAAATGTATGGATAATTATGTAATATATATATATACATATTAGGGGTGTGCACCGGCCACTTTTCGTGTTTTGTGTTTTGGTTTTGGATCTGGATCTTTCTTCGTGTTTTGGATCTGGATTGGTTTTGCCAAAACCACCCTTCCGTGTTTTGGGTTCTGGGTTTTGTGTTTTGGATCTGTATTTTTTTTTAAAAAAGCATAAAAACAGCTAAAATCACAGAATTTGTGGGTTTTTCTGCTCCTATGCTATTATTAACCTCAATAACCTTAATTTCCACTCATTTCCAGTCTATTCTGAACACCTCACACCTCACAATAGTGTTTTTATGTCCAAAAGGTTGCACCGAGGTAGTTGGATGACTATGCTAAGAGATACGAGTGGGCGGCACAAACACGTGGTCCATCTAGGAGTGGCACTGCAGTGGCAGACAGGATGGCAGTTTGAAAAACTAGGCCCCAAACTGTACGTAATGCAAAGAAAAAAGAGAGGTGCAAGATGGAATTGTCCTTGGGCCCTCCCACCCACCCTTATGTTGTATAAACAGGACATGCACACTTTAACAAACCAATCATTTCAGCGCCAGGGTCTGCCACACAACTGTGGCTGAAATGATTGGTTCGTTTAGGCCCCCACAAAACAAGCTGGCAATTAATGTGTCCCTGCACAAACTGGCTCTACGGAGGCAAGATGTCATCCTCATCCTCCTCATCCACCGATTCCTCACCCTCTTCAGTGTGTACATCCTCATCCTCACAAAGTATTAACTCGTCCCCACTTGAATCCACCACCACAGGTCCCTCTGTACCTTCTGGAGGCTGGTCTCCCTGGAAGAGCTGATAATTCATTTTGATGAACATCATCTTCTCCACATTCTGTGGAAGCAACCTCCTACGCCTTTCGCTGACAAGGTTCCCGGCTGCACTAAACACTCTTTCGGAGTACACACTGGAGGGGGGGCAACTCAGGTAAAATAGAGCCAGTTTGTACAGGGGCCTCCAAATTGCCTCTTTTTCCTGCCAGTACAGGTATGGACTGTCTGACATGCCTACTTGGATGCTGTCACCGATGTAATCCTCCACCATTCTGTCAATGGTGACAGTATCATATGCAGTGACAGTAGACATGTCAGAAATTGTTGCCAGGTCCTTCAGTCTGGACCAGATGTCCAAACTTGGTCCTGCCTGCCCTGCATCACCACCAGCGGGTTGCTTAGGATACCTAAGTTTTTTCCTGGCAGCCCCAGTTGCGGGAGAAAATGAAGAAGGAGCCGTTGACGTGTCACGTTCCGCTTCAGCTGACAGTGTGTTCACCAGCAGGTCTTTGCACCTCTGCAGGCTTGTGTCGGCCGGAAAGAGAGACACCACATAGGCTTTAAACCTAGGATCGAGCACGGTGGCCAAAATGTAGTGGTCTGATTTCAACAGATTGACCACCCTGGAATCCTGGCAAAGCGAATGAAGGGCTTCATCCACAAGTCCCACATGCCGAGCGGAATCGCTCCGTCTTAGCTCCTCCTTCACTTTCTCCAGCTGCTTCTGCAAAAGCCTGATGAGGGGAATGACCTGACTCAAGCTGGCAGTGTCTGAACTGACTTCACGTGTGGCACGTTCGAAGGGCTGGAGAACCTTGCACAACACGGAAATCATTCTCCACTGCGCTTGAGTCAGGTGCATACCCCCTCCTTTGCCTATGTCATAGGTGGATGTATAGGCTTGTATGGCCTTTTGCTGCTCCTCCATCCTCTGAAGCATATAGAGGGTTGAGTTCCACTGCGTCACAACCTCTTGCTTCAGGTGATGGCGGGGCAGGTTCAAGAGTGTTTGCTGGCGCTCCAGTCTTCGGCACGCAGTCGCTGAATGGCAAAAGTGGCCAGAAATTTTTCGGGCCACCCAAAGCGTCTCCTGCACGCCCCTGACGCTTTTCAGAAAATTCTGCACCACGAAGTTTATTGTGTGTGTCTCGGTATCGCCTGCCTAGTGAAGTGGAATCTAGACGGGATTTGGAACCGGGGACACACTACCTCCATCAATTGTCTAAATCCCACTGCACTAATGGCGGATACCGGACGCACGTCTAACACCAACATAGCAGTCAAGGCCTCAGTTATACGTTTTGCTTCAGGATGACTGCTGTCGTACTTCATCCTCCTCGCTAAGGACTGTTGGAGCGTCAATTGTTTAGTAAAAGTAGTGGTGTTCCTACTTCCTCTCTGGGATGATGAACGACTCCCAGCAGCAGCAACAGCAGCAGCGGCAGCAGTAGGCGTAGCAATGCAGGATCCTCCGGAGGAATCCCGGATAGGAGAGTCAGTCATGCCAGTGACATGGCCTGCAGGACTACTTCCGATCCTGACTAAGGAGGAAATTGACGAGGAGGGAGTTGACGGTGTGGTTTGCAGGCGCTTGGATACAACAGGACAACGGGATTTAGGTGTCCCTGGACTGCTTACGGTCTTAGCCAAAGTTTCTGAACTTGACAGTAACTTTTTATGAACGCGCTGCAGGTGCCGTATAAGGGAGGATGTTCCTAGGTGGTTGACGTCCCTACCCCTACTAATTTCACCTTTACATATGGTACATATGGCAAGACAGTTGTTGTCCGGATTTGGATAGAAATATTGCCAGACCAAAGAGGTGGAATGTTTGGTCTTCTGCCAAGGCATGACCATGATGGGCTTTTTCATCCCACGGACAACAACTGTCTCCCCTGGAGCCTGATTTAAACAAACCACATCACCATCAGAATCCTCCTCGCCAACTTCCTCCTCAGTGCCAGCTACACCAGTATCCTCATCCTGTTGTACTTCAACAGTGACATCTTCAATTTGCATATCAGCAAGTGGACTGTGGGTGCTCCTTTCAGCACTTGCAGGGGGCGTGCAAATGGTGGAAAGAGCCACCTCTTCCCGTCCAGTGCTGGGAAGGTCAGGCATCGCAACCACCACCACACTTGGACTCTCCTTGGGGATTTGTGATATCTTTTTAGAAAGCACAGTTCTTCGCTGTGCTTTTGCCAGCTTAACTCTTTTGATTTTTTTAGTGGGAGGAGGGCTTCCATCGTCATGTGAAGCTGAACCACTAGTCATGAACATACTAGGGATCGACCTTAGCCGTTCCTTGCCACTCCGTGTCGTAAATGGCATATTGGCAAGTTTACGTTTCCCTTCAGATGATTTAAATGTTTTTTTCAAGGTCATTTTCCTGAACTTTGTCATTTGGGATTGTATGTGCCCTCTACTATGACATTGGGCATCGGCCTTGGCAGACGACGTTGATGGCATGTTATCGTCTATGTCATGACTAGTGGCAGCAGCTTCAGCACTAGGAGGAAGTGGTTCTTGATCTTTCTCTATTTTATTTTTATCGGAGAAAGTTTGGTCCTCCATTTATGTTATATCGATTTGATATATACGTGCGGCTAAACACAGAAAATATTTTTTTATTTTTGCTGGAGAGTAGTGCACTTTGTGGGTTACACCAGCCTTTAAGAAATGAGCCAGCCGGCTCTTTACTTCTGGGACACAGGCGCACGCTTGGCGCTGCTCCTTTGTTGATGCACGTGCGGCTACTGCGCACACAATTCACAAACACAGAAAATTTTTTTTTTTTTGGTTTGGAGTGTACTTTGGGGGTTACAGCACCCTTTAACGGTCAAGCCAGCCGGCCCTTTACTTATGACACAGGCGCACGCTTGGCACTACTTTGTTGATGCACGTGCGGCTACTGCGCACACAATTCACAAACACAGAAAATAATTTTTTTTTTGGTTTGGACTGGAGTGTACTTTCGGGGGTTACAGCACCCTTTAACGGTCAAGCCAGCCGGCCCTTTACTTATGACACAGGCGCACGCTTGGCACTACTTTGTTGATGCACGTGCGGCTACTGCGCACACAATTCACAAACACAGAAAATAATTTTTTTTTTGGTTTGGACTGGAGTGTACTTTCGGGGGTTACAGCACCCTTTAACGGTCAAGCCAGCCGGCCCTTTACTTATGACACAGGCGCACGCTTGGCACTACTTTGTTGATGCACGTGCGGCTACTGCGCACACAATTCACAAACACAGAAAATAATTTTTTTTTTGGTTTGGACTGGAGTGTACTTTCGGGGGTTACAGCACCCTTTAACGGTCAAGCCAGCCGGCCCTTTACTTATGACACAGGCGCACGCTTGGCACTACTTTGTTGATGCACGTGCGGCTACTGCGCACACAATTCACAAACACAGAAAATAATTTTTTTTTTGGTTTGGACTGGAGTGTACTTTCGGGGGTTACAGCACCCTTTAACGGTCAAGCCAGCCGGCCCTTTACTTATGACACAGGCGCACGCTTGGCACTACTTTTGTTGATGCACGTGCGGCTACTGCGCACACAATTCACAAACACAGAAAATAATTTTTTTTTTGGTTTGGACAGGAGTGTACTTTCGGGGGTTACAGCACACTTTAACGGTCAAGCCAGCCGGCCCTTTACTTATGACACAGGCGCCCGCTTGGCACTACTTTGTTGTGTATATATATATATATATATATATAGTATATATACACACATATAACTGTATGTGTGTGTATATATATACATTATATATACTGTTTATATCCATATATGTACTGTGTGTGTGTGTATGTGTATATATATATATATATATATATATATACACATATATATATATATATATATATACATATATATATATATATAAACTGTGTATGTGTGTGTATATATATATATATATATATATATATATATACATACACTGTATATATATATATATATATATATATATATATATATAAAACTAAGGCCCATATTCAATTTGAAGCGTTAAGTCCGGATCCGCGTTAAGTTACCACCGATGACGTCATTATCGCCTGTTTTGGTTTTAAATTTGAAAGACTTTCCGCCTCAATGCAATGTAATAGGCGGTAAAGTATCGCCTATGAATAGCAGGCCGAAAAAAGTACAGAATTGGGGTTTTGGGGTGCAAACTTTCGGGAACCCCCGTGCAGCCTTCAGACAGTCCCCCAAAGGTAATCTGTGTAAAAAAAAAAAAAAACTTAAGGACACCCCAAAAATTTACTTTGAAAAAGGGGGCAAAAAAAAAAAATGTTGGGGTACAAACTTAAAAACTAGCAAACTTGCCTCTGGGGGAGTCCCCAAGTATGCCCAAGGTGGTTTTTTGATTGCAGGTGTTTGCGGCAGGTGGATTTTTCAAAAATTTTTCAAGTTCACTTTTTCAACTTTAAATATGCTGACCCCCATTTTCAAGTACCCCAAATTTGCTGGGATAATTTATTTTCTGGAAAAAATACTCCTAAATACTATTCTGCATCAGGTATAGAATAACGCTATTTAGCAGCTATTGATCCCATTTAAAAACACCAAATACCTTCAGCGAGCCAAATCGGGGGGTACCATAGTGAACCCCCATGTCAGATCATCATTTGGGGGGTGACAGGCTGATTTCCCCCAAAATTACAGTACTTTCCGCTAGTTACAGTATCACCGGGTGCCGTTTACACATACTTTCAAATTGAATACGGGGTAAAGCGTGCACGCGTGCGATACTTTAACGCCTACAAAACAGGCGAAGTCGCCGTTAAATCCGGGCCGTGTTAACTTAACTCGGCTCAAATTGAATACGGCTCCATATGTGTGTGTAGATAGATATATATATATATATATTATATATATATAGATAGATAGATAGATATTCACACATACATACACATTGGCGGTGCCCTCACAACAAAAGCAAAACATGTAGTAGAGTAAGGTGCGGCACTCGGTGCAATAGCAGGCATTGACAATCGGATGTAATCAACGTTTCAGTGTTAGCAGGGCCGGATTAACAATGGGGCGGGTGGAGCTTCTGCTCCAGGCCGCCAATCAAAATAGGCCCACAGCATGCAGCTACACTGCTGTAGACAGGATTTTTTTTCCCTGTTACAGCAGCCTGACAGTAGCCTCCTGAGGCCCCGCCCCCCACCGCAAGCCGCGACCATCCCACCCCACGGCCGTGGGGGATCAAACACCAGCATCTGCTTTTAATACACACACAGATTAATAGGCGCAGTAGAAGGCTTCTGTAGTCCTCCCTGCGCCACTTACGCACTGTGTCTCGCCACCTCCGCCATGCCGAGTGACGTCATAACGCATGACATCACTTAGATACCCACTCTTTGCCAGTCCGCGCCGAGAAGAAGCAGTTGCCCTTCTCCAAAGAAACAACTCAGACTGAGCTCCATGAAGGCTGGGTAAGTAATTGATCCACCAGAAAGTTGTCAGGGAGGCTCAGTGCTGCGAGGCTGCTGCTGATCAGCAAAATGTGGCTGGCTGATCACATATGTTAATTGAAAATAAATATGCATGTGTATATTCATAGATGTGTGAGTGTATATGTGAATATATGTATACAGTATATGAATATATATTATATATATATATACTGTGTGTGTGTGTGTGTGTGTGTGTGTGTGTGTGTGTGTGTGTGTGTGTGTGTGTGTGTGTGTGTGTGTGTAATGGTCTGATCAGTCGGTATGTCACAGACCACTCTCCGGCAACTTTCAGTGTTGGATACTGGCAAGGACTCCTAAATGCCGCTGGTTGGAGTAGCATAGAAGGCATGTAAGCAGTGTGGGGAGAAAAGCCTAGGGGGAACCCAACCACTCAGGGAGCACTAAACTCGCCCCCAGAGTGACAAATACAGGACAAGTCCCTCACCTGCGGTCAAAGGTAGACGGGTAGCTTTGCCCTCCATGTTGCTAGCCACACCCAGTGGCACAGACCACACCCTCTCATCAGTAGGTACCCACCCACTGTGCTAGTCCCACCTCCTGTGGCAGCACTCAGTAGGCCCTTCAAAATTTCAGCTCCAGGCCCAGGTGGACCTTAATCTGGCACTGCCTACACCGTTCACCCGATTTGGATGTAATTACCCTCAAATTAAATCTGAAAGTCTGCAGTTAAAGCACATCTTGTTTGTTTCATTTCAAAACCATTGTGGTGGTGAATAGAGGCCAAAATCTGAAAATTCTGTCAATGTCCCAATATTTATGGACCTGACTGTATATATATATATATATATATATATATATACTCTGTGATGATCACACTTACGCGCAATAGCACATTATTTAGCCCAAAATTACAGGGGAGGACACACTCTCACTAAATTATGGGGTACCTGGGGACACACCCTGCTGCCAATGGCGGCTGAGACGCACTGCAGTCAATAGTATCCTGCTGTGGCCAATAGGATCCTGCCCTATCTCCCGGAAATGTCATCCACTGTGTATGGCTGTCGGCCCTCCTGCTGTTTGGAGCTAGGAAATAGGGGAAACAAAGAGTGAGTACCCTGGGGAGAGAAGTGGCTGGCTGCAGAGACTGGCCCGTGGAAGCCCGCAGCCAGGTAAATATCTCAGAGCATCGGCAGGTACCAGCTCAGTGCTGCTGAGGTTGCAAACGCAGGATTTCTAGATGTGGTTTCCAAATGCTTGATTTCAGAGTGAGTGTGGTCTGCCAATGAATAGGTCATAAGTAGCACATAAGCTATAAGTCTGTGTATGTTATGCTTTATACATATACAAGATCAGCACCACAATAAGCCATTAGATTTGGCAGTGGGGTAAAGGGGGGTATCCACTTAGCGATTTAGCCAAATGATTGCACGATAACGACATCGTTATCGTGCAATCGCTTGCAAATCGCGCATGCATCGTGCATGCATCGGGCATGTTTTGGTCGGTAGCGACCAGCGATGCGCGTGCCCGCTGGTTGCTTCTGACATCCGACATCGCCCATACATGCTGGTCAACCTGGCGATCTCGTCAGGTTCAGCATGTGCGGGGATGAGGGATGTGCCGGGACTGAACGAGTGAACGTTCAGTCTAGGCACATCACTAGCTATACAAACGAGAGCATGATTGCACTGTCATAATCGTGCTTTCGTTTGTATATCTACAAGTGGATACCCGCCTTTAGCCTTTCTTCCCAGATGTGGGCACCATTCCACAAGTTAGGTCCCCTGCTCTGTGGAGCACTGGAATAAGTATGGGATTCTTGGGGAGCAGCAGAACATCCTCAATTGTGTTTGTAATATAGTATTAATAATTAACAGTATAGGGGTCCTATAATATAGGCCAGGCAGTGGAGGGGATTTCAGGGCAAATAGAACTGCCTTTGCCTATGGAGGGGAGCAGGCTAGGGAGGGTGCTGTATGTGACCAAGAACACACCCACAGCAGTGTATAAACAGTATAAACAAACAGTACATGGAACATGCATGTCACATGCAGCAACAATGGCAGTTGCCCTGTCACTGACAACCAAGCAGAAGTTCTATCAGTGTGCCGCTGCTTACTGTCACTGTGTCTTGTACCCCGCTGGCTGCAGCATCCCGAACACAAACACACAGGGTGCAGCTTGTTCCCCTAGAGGTTGTGTGTGACATGCACCCCATGGTGTTACCGGCTCATCACAATAATCCCAGTAATTCTCCTCAGTTGTTGTGACCACACCCCCTCAAGGGGGGTCCCCGGAAAGTTGTTGAACCAGGGCCCAAGATTTCTGTTGGCAGCCCTGACTACAAACACAAGAAAAAAGTGCTATACACATGAAAGGCTCTGTTATAGCCCCCTAAAAAGAGCTATTTTTACTACAAAAAGATGCAAAAACAAACTACAATGTTCATAAAATCTTTAATCAAAGAAAAGAGTATACAAGACATGCCACCTCAGACTACAGAACAAGGGCCCTCATTCAGAGCCGTACGCTCTGAGCAGAGCGCACGCTCTGCATGAGGGCCGGGCTCCTTTTTCATGGAGCGTCCTCCTGGACGCTCGTATAGCTGTGGGTCACCACCCACAGGCTATACGAGCGTGCATTTTGATGGCCGCGATGGTCGTGACCATCGCGACCATCGAAATTGCGAGCCGGAGCCTGCGGTTGAGGTTTTCAACCGCAAGCTCCGGAGTGATTTTGGCTCTATCAGAGCCAAAATCACTCCCACTGACATCACTAGTGATGTCAGTGGGCCGGCTTCTGACGGGAGGCGTTCCCGTGGGAACGCCCCCGTCAGGGAGGCACGCCCCCGGCACGCCCACCAAAGGGGGCGTGCTGTCAATCAACATTGACAGCACGCCCCCTTTGATCGGACACAACGAGCGAAGGAAAGTCCTTCGCTCGTCGTGTCTGGCGCATGCGCACGACGGAGCTCCCTCCGTCGTGCGCATGCTCAGTGCAGACCATCGACCCACTTGCGAGCGTACAGCCGCTCGCGAGTGGGTCTGAATCAGGCCCAATGACTACCCTAGGACTACTTAACTCTCTGATAAATATACACATAATTGTTGAATTTGTAAATAAACCTTTTAATACATTCCTGCCTATAAACCTCTAAGATTCACCTGCCTAGAACCTCTAAGACAAAACCTGCCTATAATGGAGCATACACACGGACAGATTTGTCAGACTTGTCAGATTTGTCAGATGAACGATTGAACGATTGAACGATTTGAACGATTTTACCAAAGTTTTGAATGATTTGAACGATTGAACGATTTTTGACTGCATTAAAATGAATGGAATCGTCCAAGTCTGACTGCAAACACATCAGATGTCAGAAATCGTTATCTGACAAACGGGAACGCGCATTGTAGATCGTCCATCGTTCAGGCATGTCAGATATGTCAGATTTTCCTTCAGATATGAACGACTGAACAATTTTTAAATCGTTATCGTTCATATCTGAAGGAAAAATCTGACCGTGTGTATGCACCATAAACCTCTAAGATAAAACCTGCCTATACCTTCTAAAACCACAAGATGTCGCTAATTAGCGCTATGTTTGATTATACCATTAATGAAATACTGAGACAGTTGAATAGCGGTCCAACGCGCTAAAGATTATTATTCAGGTAAAAGTACAGATGTTACAACGCTATGATCTAATAATGAGCGCAAATAAATTGTACAAACATTAGGTCATAAGGTACAGTTAATATACATGAAACGGTTATTAAAGATCAAAATACAATGAGCAATATGAGACAGAGAGAGAGAGAGAAAGAGAACAGAGAGAGAGAGAAAGAGAGACACATTAAAATACAATGAGAGAGATATCAATGTCTGCTGAGAGCACATGTTCAAGATGGCTGGTGATGGTGTGTGTGTGTGTTTGTGTTTGTGTGTGTGTGGGGTTGGGAATGCTTCCTGCCCTATTGTCCAAACCGCATGGTCTACAAACAAACTCCATTATGAAGCTACCTCATTGAAATCTCCCATAATGCCATAGTTAATTAAATATGCAAGCTGAATATCATATGCCAACACATCAGGCAAACACTGCACCATTTAATATTCCAACATGTACAACACAAGCTGATTCCAATATACAACAATACCATCCTACAACAGACCTCATCCAGTACCCACTAGACCATGGGGAGGGTGAAGGGCTGAAGCACATGCTCTTCCTTTGTTTGCAAGCCTCATGATCCCTAGGCAAACTCCAATTTGAAAACTCACATTAAGTTGTAACTCTGTAAATCATACATCCATCAATGATCACAATTATAATAAAGACAATATACCTATCTGACCCATACAACACCATAACTGGGTAGAATTATAATTTCTTTTGTTCACCCCACATGGAAGTAGCCATCTCTAATAAACTGCAGACAATATACCTATCTGACCCACACGGCAATTACTTATGACCATTCAAAGCTGTTATTAATTCAACTTCCATAATATATAACTGATACCACCCTATGATTACATTCATGAGTACACAACACATACCAAGCCTATCTCTCCCAAGCAGAGATATTGTTCAAGCACATGGGAAGGCCCTAACACCGAGCACATGGGAAGGCCCTAACACAGAGCACATGGGAAGGCCCTAACACAGCTCACCAGAGGATCTCAATCAACCAGCATCAATCATTTACAAATATTACAAAAACTCCATAATCAATCCCTCTCCTGCATGCTGATAACAGACTATTGTACCCTACAGTGTAGATGAAAAGTACAGATTAGATAACATATCATCCACTGTATGCTAACACAGACTCATGAATATCCTTAGAAAACTACAAACCACACACCATGCTAAGCTAATAACAGATTAACACCAAAAATAGCTACAGACACCCAAATAGGTTAAATATTGCACAATTTATACTTAGCTATAACCCAGGGGAACTAAGACCCATTTTCCGTTGCCTTGTGAGGGAGGGAACCTCTCTCTCTTCCAAAGATCTGCAAGTGTGTCTGCTGGCTTGTGTGTTCTCAGAATGTGCATGCTATGTTCCCGCCCCCTTTCACCTGTGAGGTCATCAGAAAGGGAGTATCCTTTTGGTTTCCGGAAACTACTGCTAATTAGGTTCTAGTCCCAGTTAGCTATCTCTATTGATTAGACTGGAATAACCAGTCCTTTGGACAAAAATATAAACAAGCCTACACAATGTCATTGTCTTTTGGTAAGGGTTAGAAATCTGTTACAGGGCATTTATTGGACAATTTCAAATGGATACAAAAGGTCTCCAACCTCCCTTTGCATCCCCCACATGCAAGTCTAAGCTGCTTATGGCTTACAACTAGGGGTGTGCACCGGCCACTTTTCGTGTTTTGTGTTTTGGTTTTGGATCTGGATCTTTCTTCGTGTTTTGGATCTGGATTGGTTTTGCCAAAACCACCCTTCCGTGTTTTGGGTTCTGGGTTTTGTGTTTTGGATCTGTATTTTTTTGAAAAAAAGCATAAAAACAGCTAAAATCACAGAATTTGTAGGTTTTTCTGCTCCTATGCTATTATTAACCTCAATAACCTTAATTTCCACTCATTTCCAGTCTATTCTGAACACCTCACACCTCACAATAGTGTTTTTATGTCCAAAAGGTTGCACCGAGGTAGCTGGATGACTATGCTAAGCGACACGAGTGGGCGGCACAAACACGTGACCCATCTAGGAGTGACACTGCAGTGGCAGGCAGGATGGCAGTTAGAAAAACTAGGCCCCAAACTGTACATAATGCAAAGAAAAAAAGAGGTGCAAGATGGAATTGTCCTTGGGCCCTCCCACCCACCCTTATGTTGTATAAACAGGACATGCACACTTTAACAAATCAATCATTTCAGCGCCAGGGTCTGCCACACAACTGTGGCTGAAATGATTGGTTCGTTTGGGCCCCCACAAAACAAGCTGGCAATTAATGTGTCCCTGCACAAACTGGCTCTACGGAGGCAAGATGTCATCCTCATCCTCCTCATCCACCGATTCCTCACCCTCTTCAGTGTGTACATCCTCATCCTCACAAAGTATTAACTCGTCCCCACTTGAATCCACCACCACAGGTCCCTCTGTACCTTCTGGAGGCTGGTCTCCCTGGAAGAGCTGATAATTCATTTTGATGAACATCATCTTCTCCACATTCTGTGGAAGCAACCTCCTACGCCTTTCGCTGACAAGGTTCCCGGCTGCACTAAACACTCTTTCGGAGTACACACTGGAGGGGGGGCAACTCAGGTAAAATAGAGCCAGTTTGTACAGGGGCCTCCAAATTGCCTCTTTTTCCTGCCAGTACAGGTATGGACTGTCTGACATGCCTACTTGGATGCTGTCACCGATGTAATCCTCCACCATTCTGTCAATGGTGACAGTATCATATGCAGTGACAGTAGACATGTCAGAAATTGTTGCCAGGTCCTTCAGTCCGGACCAGATGTCCAAACTTGGTCCTGCCTGCCCTGCATCACCGCCAGCGGGTTGCTTAGGATACCTAAGTTTTTTCCTGGCAGCCCCAGTTGCGGGAGAAAATGAAGAAGGAGCCGTTGACGTGTCACGTTCCGCTTCAGCTGACAGTGTGTTCACCAGCAGGTCTTTGCACCTCTGCAGGCTTGTGTCGGCCGGAAAGAGAGACACCACATAGGCTTTAAACCTAGGATCGAGCACGGTGGCCAAAATGTAGTGGTCTGATTTCAACAGATTGACCACCCTGGAATCCTGGCAAAGCGAATGAAGGGCTTCATCCACAAGTCCCACATGCCGAGCGGAATCGCTCCGTCTTAGCTCCTCCTTCACTTTCTCCAGCTGCTTCTGCAAAAGCCTGATGAGGGGAATGACCTGACTCAAGCTGGCAGTGTCTGAACTGACTTCACGTGTGGCAAGTTCGAAGGGCTGAAGAACCTTGCACAACACAGAAATCATTCTCCACTGCGCTTGAGTCAGGTGCATACCCCCTCCTTTGCCTATGTCATAGGTGGATGTATAGGCTTGTATGGCCTTTTGCTGCTCCTCCATCCTCTGAAGCATATAGAGGGTTGAGTTCCACCGCGTCACAACCTCTTGCTTCAGGTGATGGCGGGGCAGGTTCAAGAGTGTTTGCTGGCGCTCCAGTCTTCGGCACGCAGTCGCTGAATGGCGAAAGTGGCCAGAAATTTTTCGGGCCACCCAAAGCGTCTCCTGCACGCCCCTGTCGCTTTTCAGAAAATTCTGCACCACCAAGTTTATTGTGTGAGCAAAACATGGGACGTGCTGGAATTTGCCCAGATGTAATGCCCGCACAATATTGGTGGCGTTGTCAGATATCACAAATCCCCAGGAGAGTCTAAGTGGGGTAAGCCACTGGGCGATGATTTCCCTCAGTTTCTCTAAGAGGTTGTCGGCGGTGTGCCTCTTACTGAAACCGGTGATACACAGCGTAGCCTGCCTTGTAACGAGCTGGCGTTTCTGAGATGCTGCTACTGGTGACGCTGCTGCTGTTGCTGCGTAAGGTGATACATCTACCCAGTGGGCTGTCACAGTCATATAGTCCTTAGTCTGCCCTGTTCCACTTGTCCACATGTCCGTGGTTAAGTGGACATTGGGTACAACGGCAGTTTTCAGGACACTGAGGACACTTTTTCTGACGTTTCTGTACAGTCTCGGTATCGCCTGCCTAGTGAAGTGGAATCTAGACGGGATTTGGAACCGGGGACACACTACCTCCATCAATTGTCTAAATCCCACTGCACTAATGGCGGATACCGGACGCACGTCTAACACCAACATAGCAGTCAAGGCCTCAGTTATACGTTTTGCTTCAGGATGACTGCTGTCGTACTTCATCCTCCTCGCTAAGGACTGTTGGAGGGTCAATTGTTTAGTAAAAGTAGTGGTGTTCCTACTTCCTCTCTGGGATGATGAACGACTCCCAGCAGCAGCAGCAACAGCAGCAGCGGCAGCAGTAGGCGTAGCAATGCAGGATCCTCCGGAGGAATCCCGGATAGGAGAGTCAGTCATGCCAGTGATATGGCCTGCAGGACTACTTCCGATCCTGACTAAGGAGGAAATTGACGAGGAGGGAGTTGACGGTGTGGTTTGCAGGCGCTTGGATACAACAGGACAACGGGATTTAGGTGTCCCTGGACTGCTTACGGTCTGAGCCAAAGTTTCTGAACTTGACAGTAACTTTTTATGAACGCGCTGCAGGTGCCGTATAAGGGAGGATGTTCCTAGGTGGTTGACGTCCCTACCCCTACTTATTTCACCTTTACATATGGTACATATGGCAAGACAGTTGTTGTCCGGATTTGGATAGAAATATTGCCAGACCAAAGAGGTGGAATGTTTGGTCTTCTGCCCAGGCATGACCGTGATGGGCTTTTTCATCCCACGGACAACAACTGTCTCCCCCGGAGCCTGATTTAAACAAACCACATCACCATCAGAATCCTCCTCGCCAACTTCCTCCTCAGCGCCAGCTACACCAGTATCCTCATCCTGTTGTACTTCAACAGTGACATCTTCAATTTGCATATCAGCAAGTGGACTGTGGGTGCTCCTTTCAGCACTTGCAGGGGGCGTGCAAATGGTGGAAAGAGCCACCTCTTCCCGTCCAGTGCTGGGAAGGTCAGGCATCGCAACCACCACCACACTTGGACTCTCTTTGGGGATTTGTGATATCTTCTTAGAAAGCACAGTTCTTCGCTGTGCTTTTGCCAGCTTAACTCTTTTGATTTTTTTAGTGGGAGGAGTGCTTCCATCGTCATGTGAAGCTGAACCACTAGTCATGAACATACTAGGGATCGACCTTAGCCGTTCCTTGCCACTCCGTGTCGTAAATGGCATATTGGCAAGTTTACGTTTCTCTTCAGCTGATTTAAATGTCTTTTTCAAGGTCATTTTCCTGAACTTTGCCATTTGGGATTGTATGTGCCCTCTACTATGACATTGGGCATCGGCCTTGGCAGACGACGTTGATGGCATGTTATCGTCTATGTCATGACTAGTGGCAGCAGCTTCAGCACTAGGAGGAAGTGGTTCTTGATCTTTCTCTATTTTATTTTTATCGGAGAAAGTTTGGTCCTCCATTTATGTTATATCGATTTGATATATACGTGCGGCTAAACACAGAAAATAAATTTTTTTTTGGTTCGGACTGGAGTGTACTTTGTGGGTTACAGCACCCTTTAACGGTCAAGCCAGCCGGCCCTTTACTTATGACACAGGCGCACTCTTGGCACTACTTTGTTGATGCACGTGCGGCTACTGCGCACACAATTCACAAACACAGAAAATAATTTTTTTTTGGTTTGGACTGGAGTGTACTTTGGGGGTTACAGCACCCTTTAACGGTCAAGCCAGCCGGCCCTTTACTTATGACACAGGCGCACGCTTGGCACTACTTTGTTGATGCACGTGCGGCTACTGCGCACACAATTCACAAACACAGAAAATAATTTTTTTTTGGTTTGGACTGGAGTGTACTTTCGGGGGTTACAGCACCCTTTAACGGTCAAGCCAGCCGGCCCTTTACTTATGACACAGGCGCACGCTTGGCACTACTTTGTTGATGCACGTGCGGCTACTGCGCACACAATTCACAAACACAGAAAATAATTTTTTTTTAGGTTTGGACTGGAGTGTACTTTCGGGGGTTACAGCACCCTTAACGGTCAAGCCAGCCGGCCCTTTACTTATGACACAGGCGCACGCTTGGCACTACTTTGTTGATGCACGTGCGGCTACTGCGCACACAATTCACAAACACAGAAAATAATTTTTTTTTTGGTTTGGACTGGAGTGTACTTTCGGGGGTTACAGCACCCTTAACGGTCAAGCCAGCCGGCCCTTTACTTATGACACAGGCGCACGCTTGGCACTACTTTGTTGATGCACGTGCGGCTACTGCGCACACAATTCACAAACACAGAAAATAATTTTTTTTTGGTTTGGACTGGAGTGTACTTTCAGGGGTTACAGCACCCTTTAACGGTCAAGCCAGCCGGCCCTTTACTTATGACACAGGCGCACGCTTGGCACTACTTTGTTGATGCACGTGCGGCTACTGCGCACACAATTCACAAACACAGAAAATAATTTTTTTTTGGTTTGGACTGGAGTGTACTTTCGGGGGTTACAGCACCCTTTAACGGTCAAGCCAGCCGGCCCTTTACTTATGACACAGGCGCACGCTTGGCACTACTTTGTTGATGCACGTGCGGCTACTGCGCACACAATTCACAAACACAGAAAATAATTTTTTTTTAGGTTTGGACTGGAGTGTACTTTCGGGGGTTACAGCACCCTTAACGGTCAAGCCAGCCGGCCCTTTACTTATGACACAGGCGCACGCTTGGCACTACTTTGTTGATGCACGTGCGGCTACTGCGCACACAATTCACAAACACAGAAAATAATTTTTTTTTTGGTTTGGACTGGAGTGTACTTTCGGGGGTTACAGCACCCTTAACGGTCAAGCCAGCCGGCCCTTTACTTATGACACAGGCGCACGCTTGGCACTACTTTGTTGATGCACGTGCGGCTACTGCGCACACAATTCACAAACACAGAAAATAATTTTTTTTTTGGTTTGGACTGGAGTGTACTTTCGGGAGTTACAGCACCCTTAACGGTCAAGCCAGCCGGCCCTTTACTTATGACACAGGCGCACGCTTGGCACTACTTTGTTGATGCACGTGCGGCTACTGCGCACACAATTCACAAACACAGAAAATAATTTTTTTTTGGTTTGGACTGGAGTGTACTTTCAGGGGTTACAGCACCCTTTAAC
Source organism: Taudactylus pleione (assembly GCA_031769625.1). Taxonomy (NCBI): domain Eukaryota; kingdom Metazoa; phylum Chordata; class Amphibia; order Anura; family Myobatrachidae; genus Taudactylus; species Taudactylus pleione. Next base: position 244,982 of record JAUIMM010001397.1, on the reverse strand, counting down.
GGTCAAGCCAGCCGGCCCTTTACTTATGACACAGGCGCACGCTTGGCACTACTTTGTTGATGCACGTGCGGCTACTGCGCACACAATTCACAAACACAGAAAATAATTTTTTTTTGGTTTGGACTGGAGTGTACTTTCGGGGGTTACAGCACCCTTTAACGGTCAAGCCAGCCGGCCCTTTACTTATGACACAGGCGCACTCTTGGCACTACTTTGTTGATGCACGTGCGGCTACTGCGCACACAATTCACAAACACAGAAAATAATTTTTTTTTAGGTTTGGACTGGAGTGTACTTTCGGGGGTTACAGCACCCTTAACGGTCAAGCCAGCCGGCCCTTTACTTATGACACAGGCGCACGCTTGGCACTACTTTGTTGATGCACGTGCGGCTACTGCGCACACAATTCACAACCACAGAAAATAATTTTTTTTTGGTTTGGACTGGAGTGTACTTTCGGGGGTTACAGCACCCTTTAACGGTCAAGCCAGCCGGCCGTTTACTTATGACACAGGCGCACGCTTGGCACTACTTTGTTGATGCACGTGCGGCTACTGCGCACACAATTCACAAACACAGAAAATAATTTTTTTTAGGTTTGGACTGGAGTGTACTTTCGGGGGTTACAGCACCCTTAACGGTCAAGCCAGCCGGCCCTTTACTTATGACACAGGCGCACGCTTGGCACTACTTTGTTGATGCACGTGCGGCTACTGCGCACACAATTCACAAACACAGAAAATAATTTTTTTTTTGGTTTGGACTGGAGTGTACTTTCGGGGGTTACAGCACCCTTAACGGTCAAGCCAGCCGGCCCTTTACTTATGACACAGGCGCACGCTTGGCACTACTTTGTTGATGCACGTGCGGCTACTGCGCACACAATTCACAAACACAGAAAATAATTTTTTTTTTGGTTTGGACTGGAGTGTACTTTCGGGGGTTACAGCACCCTTAACGGTCAAGCCAGCCGGCCCTTTACTTATGACACAGGCGAACGCTTGACACTACTTTGTTGATGCACGTGCGGCTACTGCGCACACAATTCACAAACACAGAAAATAATTTTTTTTTGGTTTGGACTGGAGTGTACTTTCAGGGGTTACAGCACCCTTTAACGGTCAAGCCAGCCGGCCCTTTACTTATGACACAGGCGCACGCTTGGCACTACTTTGTTGATGCACGTGCGGCTACTGCGCACACAATTAACAAACACAGAAAATAATTTTTTTTTGGTTTGGACTGGAGTGTACTTTCGGGGGTTACAGCACCCTTTAACGGTCAAGCCAGCCGGCCCTTTACTTATGACACAGGCGCACGCTTGGCACTACTTTGTTGATGCACGTGCGGCTACTGCGCACACAATTCACAAACACAGAAAATAATTTTTTTTTAGGTTTGGACTGGAGTGTACTTTCGGGGGTTACAGCACCCTTAACGGTCAAGCCAGCCGGCCCTTTACTTATGACACAGGCGCACGCTTGGCACTACTTTGTTGATGCACGTGCGGCTACTGCGCACACAATTCACAAACACAGAAAATATTTTTTTTTTAGGTTTGGACTGGAGTGTACTTTCGGGGGTTACAGCACCCTTAACGGTCAAGCCAGCCGGCCCTTTACTTATGACACAGGCGCACGCTTGGCACTACTTTGTTGATGCACGTGCGGCTACTGCGCACACAATTCACAAACACAGAAAATAATTTTTTTTTTGGTTTGGACTGGAGTGTACTTTCGGGGGTTACAGCACCCTTAACGGTCAAGCCAGCCGGCCCTTTACTTATGACACAGGCGCACGCTTGGCACTACTTTGTTGATGCACGTGCGGCTACTGCGCACACAATTCACAAACACAGAAAATATATTATTTTTTTAGCACTTGGGGGGAGCACCCCTGATGGACAGAGCACCCCCTGGACAACACTACAGCACCCCTTTAGGACTGGGACACTGCACAGGACTTTGGAACTGACTGCACAACACAGTCCAGCCAGCCCCTATGGACTTTGAAGTAGTGGACACAGCCCCTATTAACAACAGCAGCACAGCACAACACAGCCAGCCCCTATGGACTTTGAAGTAGTGGACAACAGCAGCACTACACTACACTACACAGCACTAACTCCCACCCTCCCTCTTCACTGTCCACAGCCGAGTGAGAAAATGGCGCCGACGCGGGTACCTTATATAGGATCCAAAACCCGCGAGACTCGGAAGGCGGGATGATGACGTTTTGCCTCGATGTCAGATCCGAGTCAGGCGGGAAAAGTCGAGCCTGACTCGGATCGGACTCGGATCGGGGGGGCTCGGGGGGGTTCGGATTTCAGAAATCCGAACCCGCTCACCCCTACTTACAACATTTCAAATAGTTATTCTCTCTAACATTCATATTTCATAGCCGCATGTTCTGATCTTCATATTGATGTCACCGGAACGCTGTGGAAACAGAGTAGATCAGTACTTTTCCAAACACAGTCCAATTGTCATTTACTAAGCCATAGTTACAGAAAACATTCATTTCTTTATATACTGACATTGCGTTTAAACCAAGTAATAATTATCCTTTTTGCGTTACGGGACCATTGCTTTTAAATGTATGTATGCGGGGAAAACACCACTGCTTTGCTGTTGCTCAAATATAAGTCTGTGGTGATTTTAATGTGTTGGAAAGTTATTTTATGTATTCTGAACACTGTCGGTATGTGTTTGGGGAAGATTGTTAAAAAGCTGTTCGTGCTACTTTTAGCAACTTTGCACTGTGGTTTGTGTACTATGTATTTTTGACAAAATGGCGCTTGTGTAAGCTTTCTTTTCTAAAATGGAGTCTTGCTGCCATTCACAAGATGGCGTCGTGCAGGTTTTCCTGATTGCAAACAGATTCTGTCTTACCCAATTATCCGGTTTCGACATAATGGATGTCATTTACATTACACAGTGCAAGAGCAGCTTTGGTCTTGCCATACAACTCAAGTTGTGCGAGCAGGGCCATAAATAGCTATGGGCCATCGGTGCCGCATTCACCCAGACGAGCTCTGGGTGCACTATCTGTGCTCACTGGTGCAAAACCAAAGCATTTAGCATAGTGCAGTTTTAGTAACCTGCTACAGATGTGTCCTCATACCTCTAGCCTCCTTGCACGCTAAACAGCCCTTATAGTCGCACCATGCCATGGTGTGACTCGGTAGTGCCAAGCATCTTTTTGTGTGACGTTTTACCTTCAAATGCATTTAATTATTCGCACAGTGATGTGAATAGGAGGCACAAGCAGCTTCTGCCAGTTTAAAATGATATGCAGCATGCCATATTCTGTGTGTGGCTGCGGGTCTATCTGCATGCAAAATGCTGCATTACAGCCGCTGACACTGTAACGTAGCATTTTGCATGCAGATAGACCCGCAGTCGCACACAGAATATGGCATGCTGCATATCATTTTAATCTGGCAGAAGCTGCTTGTGCCTCCTATTCACATCGCTGAAGGTAAAAGTCGCATGAAAAGACGTTTAGCACTACCGAGTGACATGGAGCTCCTGTGTTATGTGTAGTCGACTTGTAGCGCACGGAGGATAGATGTATGTGGACACATCTGTATATTCTTGAAAATACATTGTATGTTACTCTTTGTGATTGCGTGGGTTCTTTCTAGGTGCTCTGGTTTGCTGTAAAATCATACTGAGGTGAATTGGCTGCTGGCCCAAAACATTGACCCCTGACTTTACTCAGGAAGCTCTGACATTACTCAGGAATTGCTAACCTCAACGCATGCAGTGAGTACACAAGCTGCATATGGCATCGCAGTGGATAATTTATGCACACCCATGCAATGGCGTTCAAACACACTGGCACACCTGCGTTTCGCCAGCCAACCCCCCGTCACCACCCTCAAATGGTACTTCCTGTCAATGACTCTGTGATGGCCTACGTAGTCACTGTGATCGCTGTCCCGATTGCAGTGGAGAGTTTGCGCACACGCACTGTGATGCATGCGCAGAATGCTACAATCGGCCGTTTGCGTGCATAATCATATTTGTGATCCTTGCTGAATCAGGCCCAGTGACAACTAGTGGTAAAGCATGAACACTGCAGAAGGATAGCAAACTAATGATATTTACCTCTTTGGCATTGCAGGGGGAAATACAAGGAAATGATAATGAGATGTAAAAGTGATACCTGGCATGCTTGCTCTGATCCTGCCAGGTCTACCATGTACAGCCGGCCCGTGCACACTCCATCATTGCTTGTCAGCTTTACGGTGACTTGTACAACAGCATGGGAGCGGGATGAGTTCTTATTGGCAGCTATGGCTGCCTTAGATCGGCGCTTATTCCCTTTAGTCATTAATGCGATGGCCTGAAAAAGAAAGTAATATAGATGCACCAACACTCTTGTAGTTACACAAAACAACTCATAAAGTTACACTTGCCCATGTGTTATAGCTACAGCAGGGTCACTACACCAGCGACCACATACTCATGGGCTCTGCTTATTCATTCACACATTAATGGTTTTTTTGCAGACAGCAACCCTGATTGTATTAGTCTGTACTTATATACAGTAACTTATTGTCATTTGTATCCCCCTTGTTCTGTGTTGCAGATCCCTTATGGTCAGTGGCGTCCCTCTCTTTGGTGACACCCAGTGTGAGGAGAGATGCCACGGGCGCGGCCCAGGCGCGCGCCGACAAAAAGGGCGCATGGCATTGGGTAGGTGGTGTGGTCTCTGGGAAGGGGGCTTGGCCTTGCTGCCCGGACCTCCGCAGCCCATGGTTATCAATGGAGTGCTGGGGGTGCCGGAAGTGCGGGTAGTGCCGGCTCCCTCACTGTGACAGGAGCCGAGTGCAGCACTTAATGCTACAGTGCAGCACTTGGCTCCTGTCACTGAGGGGGAGTCTGCACCTTGGTGTCACCTCTCGACGGGTGACACCCGGGTGTGGCCCGCACCCCCTGCACCCACCTTGTGACGCCAATGCTTGTGGTGCCTTATAAATAAAAGATGATAATAATTACTGGGGTGACTAGTGGTGAAGCATGGATGTTGCATAAGGGTAGCACAGGCTAATGATAGTCACCTCCTCAGGACTGCTGGGGAAAAACTCTGCAATCTCTTCTATCTTGGTGTTGCCGTAGGAATAATCACTGTCTGCAATACAAACACGACAAGTGCGTAATCCACATTTACTCTCTGGAAAGGGCATGTGTCACTTGTGGTTCTCCAGATGCTGCATATCATAAAGAATAGGTTTTTCAGGTTTTTCAGGGCCAGTACATACATGGTAGGGGCCCATCTTAGCTTTCAGTTCTGCATCAGTCCCTATACAAAAAAGCAGGGGGTCTTAGTTAACCCCTTAAACTTTGTTACATGGCCTGGTGATTGCTAGTTATGCCCGATTACACATGTAGGGGAATCACTTATAGTTGGGCACATATGTGCATAGAATGTACGAAAGGAGGACACATAAAAAGCATATTTCATGCATTTTTGGGGGCTAGAATCATCTCAAGATGCATCCAGCTGAAATACAGCATTTGCTGCAGGTGTATGTCAGGTGTAATAAGTGTGTATAGCGCACAATAACACAGAGATGATGTAGAGATGTGGATTGGTAGTGTTATCAGTATATTGTAAAGTAGCATTGCCCTATTTTTACACAATTAATAAATGCTTAAGCAGCATGTCCCATACAGTGTAAACAGATACAGTGATTGCATATAAAATAAAAAATAAATATTTTAAATACTCTCTCCTTCTGCCTGTTCCCATCTTGCCCACTCTTCAATATCTTCCTCTCATCAGGCACTGTGCCTGATTCAGACCCACCTGTTAGATGCGTACGCTCGCACCCAGCGTATGCAACTACGGCACACACCCAGCAAGGTAGGCATTTGCACGGCAAGGCATAAGCACACCCACCATGTCTTGGCGTGCGATCACTTTGTGTATGCAGACGCCCACCAGCCTGTCTTAAGAAACCCACCTACGCAGGTCATCTCCAGGAAGAGTATGCAACCATCGGTACATCAGTTACCATCGGGAGCAATCGCAGCGATTGAGGTTGCCATTACCTTACTGCGAGCACTTCAGTGTAAAATCCAGCCAGGTGACGTGTACTATGATGCTGCCTGCTAATTACGCACACCCTTTAAACACAGTTTTGATGCCCAGACACACCTGCGTTCACACCACCACTCCCCCGTTCACAAGCACCTTCCCCCTGTTGCCACTCACAAACGGCGCTAACTGTCACTCAAGGTAGTAGCGCTCAGACTTTGTGCTACGAGCACACAATTCCCGATTGCAAGGACTGGCTCACGCATGTGCACGGGGATGCATACTCATGTGCACAGTGCGAACCATCGGCAGCTATGAGCGAATGCTTCTTAGCGTCCGGGTCTAAATCAGGCACTGTCCCCTCTGCATTCAGGCATGCCCTTGTCCCCCATTATTAAACAACCTACCCTTGATCCTAGCACTCTCTCCAACTACCGACGCATCTCTCTAATCCCTTTTGCCCACAGACTCCTTGAGCGTATTGTTTACAACTGCATAACAAGCTTTATTTCCTCCCACTCCCTGCATGACCCATTTCAGTCTAGCTTCCATACTCTCCACTCCACTGAAACTGCCCTGATGAAAGAAAGCAATGACCTCCTTACTGCCAAGTCCAAGGGCCATTACTCTCTGCTCATGCTCCTCAACTTCTCTGCTGCTTTTGACACTGAGGACCACCCTCTCCTCCTGCAAATCCTCCACTCCCTTGGACACTGCCCTCTCCTGGCTGTCCTCCTACCTCTCTGACTGCTCCTTCTCTGTCTACTCTCATGACTCCACTCCTCCCCCCCCCCCAATTCCACTAACAGTAGGTGTCCCCCAAGATTCTGTTCTTGGACCTCACCTATTATCCCTCTATATATCTTCTTTAGGTGAACTCATTGGCTCTTTTGGCCTCCAATATAATCTTTATGCTGATGGTACTCAGATCTACCTCTCCTCCCCTGACCCCTCCCCCTTTATCCTCACTCATGTCTCCGACTGTGTCTCTGCTATCAGACCATAAAATGCTGCATCCATATAAATAAAGATTAATAATAATAATGTTAATAATAATAATACTAATAAAAACATATGTCACATATTCCTCACATATTTACCTCAGCATATGACAATGAAACAGAGAATTTATTCTGCCCTCTCTGCACCTCGATGGTCTTATATAGATCTTTCAGAGTGCGGAATATCACTCCGGGCTCATGGCCATTGCACATCATAGTAAATATCTTCCCGGTGCCTGTAAAAATATAAAGGTATTAGGCATACACTCACTGATGTTACAAGAAAGAATGGCAGATATGTAATTATACAATATGTCATGTCAGTAATGAACAGTGACAGACATCATGTGACTAAGCCAATATTTAGACTGTGCACTATTGTATATTTGTTCTGCCCATAAAATGCTGCCTCCACATTTGGTGATGGGTGCACCTATTCCCTGGTCAGTGAGAGTTTGAAGCAGCTGTAACCACAGCCTATCACAAGCTGACAATGTAACCATTAAAATGTAAACATAATTTAAGATACTATATAAAAATCTAATGTATGCACATTTGGGAGCTTTTTAATACAACATAAAACAACATTGTGACATAGTTATGTGATCAATACAATTTTACCAGCACTACCACACTTGTCACCGTTCACATGCTATTACCATGCCCCAAATAAAATAGTTATCCTTAAGTACTATGACTTGTGCCCTTATTGGATGTTTTCAGTTCAAATGTTCATCTATTATCCTATATCTGTCATCACTAGACTGAGGAGTGCTCAGACCCAGATTGTGCCATGTACCTAACGCCTCACTTTCTAGAACCACCTGAATAATTACACTGCCCGTAAGGAAACAACTCGCTCACAATTACTAACAATACAGATGGTCACATGTTTTACCACCACTCATTTCACCAGCTCACTACTTTTACACATACAATATAAACAATTAGTATTAATAACATTAATATTACCTGTAGGGCCGTACGCAAATATAGCAGCACTGTACCCCGAGATGATATCATCCACTAGGTTCTTCATTGTGGACTGATAGACATGCTCCTGAAATGAGACACATTTATTGATGATACATAAGCAATCATGAAAATAATGTAAAAGTATGCCCTATACTGAATAAGGAGAAATGACAGCTGTACCAGTATTACTGGCTGATGCTACAGTCACATATGATGATAAATTGTTCTCATGCGCAATTTTGCTCCCTTACAAGAAGCAGCATGAGCAGCACTGCCATATGTATAATGGGTGTAGGGTGTGTGGTACACATGGGCACCTGAATCCAGGGGGGCTCACACCGCACTCCATACAACCATTGTATGTACTTACCATGCAGCTGCCTCAAAAATAATCTACATTGTGGCACCAGTTTCCTAGAGATATACAGTATGCCTGCACAATAAGCTCTGGCACAGTACCATAGACTGCACCTCACGTACAATGGTTTGGGGGGGACCCGTTCAAAGACTTCACACAGGAACCCTCCTCTCATAAGATATCCCTGAGTACTGTATTATATATATTATTAACTTTTATTATTCTTTGTAAATAGTTCAGGATTACAATCACCTGGGTAGCTGCCTGATCAAACACCTCCTCATTAAAGTTGAATGTCCTCTCCCTGGTCCTGCAGCAATGCAGGACATCATCGGGATCCTCGCCAGGGTCCTGCAGTAGTACTGTCTGTAAGGAAAGAGAAGACACATGTTCACTATAAGACACCAGGCCTTACAAGCACCTCTGCGGCTGGAGCAGAAGATCTTAAGCCCAGTTTATAGTAATAGATAAAAGCAAAGTCACACATGGGAACGTGATCTGGTATTATAGAGTCATATTTATCAGCATCTCAGCACAGTTTCCAGGAAAATTCTGCTGATATCTATATAAACTCTTTTAGTCACTGGTTCATAGGGGGAGATGTACTAAGCATCGCTATCGCGATGCGGTACATCTCCCCTGACTTCGCGTACATACCGCGGTTAATTTCACAAAGGACAGCTCTCTCGATAAGAGGTGTCCTTTACGATGCTGCCGGGCAGAGGGACTTCCTGGTTGAACACCCAGAAGTCCTTCTGCGCAGGCACAAAAGGACGCAGGTTGCGGGGGCTCATGGGAGGGATCCAATTGGATCCCTCCCAGCCAGGAGTGTCGCGTTAAGAAGCCCATAGGTGGCGTTACCTATTGACGCGAAGCAGCAGAATGCATCACATGCTGCTGATTAGAACATATGGGGAATGCGGTAAAACCTCCAAAAACGTAATTTTCGGGGGTTTTACCGCATTTTCACTGTTAGTACATCTCCCTCTTAGACCCGTAAGACACAGAATAGTCTAACTCATAAGACTGGGGGTCTGTCCAACTGTGAGACATATTACAATAACTTATTGGTTTGTGCCTCAAGTGGGTTGCCCCCTATTGTGTAACTACAAGTCTCAGCATACCCTCTATTAAAGGGACATGCCATAAGTTACTGTCCATAAAATCTGTGCACGACAAATATCCCTACTGAACCGAGAGCCCTGGATTGGGTGAGATGGAAGATGTTATCCGGCCTCTCTGCAGTATAAACACAGACACATCTTCTCCTCATGCAAAGCAAAAAAGTCTATTTGCGCTGATAAGGCACCATTAATTTATAAAGTAGAATAGAATAATCAGGCGGTCTGATGTTCAATAAAAATATATATTTAATGATATATTCTATATGCAATATATATTTATTCAGACTAGGATATGACTAGCCATATTGCAAACATTTATATTTGAACATGTAACACATACATATATACCAACAAATACTGCATATAAAAATAATTTCTCCCCCTTCGATAGGAAAAACATTCAACATCTGCCATAAACCATCGATGATTATGAATCATGAATGGTCAATGATCATCTCTAAGAAGCAGCTTAGGAGCCCTGCAATGGTGTTTTGCAGCACGCCCAGCATTTGCACAGTCCAAGATTTCCCCATTTCGTGTGCAGAGAGGTAACACCTGGCACTGGTTATTACTCTAAATTGCTTACAGGTATATGGGGACTGTGGATAGCATTCAACCTCTGATACACAAAGCAAAACATTTTATTTTTATCATATTTATAAACACAGATATATATATACAAAGTGAAAAATTTATTAAACAAAATAAATTTAAGAATAATTTATTGGTAAAAAAAATCTATTTTTATAATTAACTGTGTTAAATGTTAAACTAAGTCAGTTGTTTAAACTAAAATAATGTTATTAGCATTTTCTTACCTGCGGCCCGAGCTGCTGTATAATGCATCGGGCGCTGCTCTTAGCCTCTGTCCTATTAAATGGACAGATGCGTAGAGCGACCTGTGAAATAATGAAACAGACATAAGAACAATGCAGGATTATTAATACCAAGGTAATCTCCCAAACCAGCCTATAAACCTAGTAACGGCTGATGTTTTGCCCAGTGTATGTGATCATTAACCATAACAATATAACACTTCAAACTTATCTAAGAATAAAGACACGGAGACAGTAATGGATTTAAAACAGGTCAGCTATTTATTTAAGAAAGTTAATTTATTTATTTAAATATTTTAAATATTGTATGGTGGCTGGAAGGACGGCACTTACACAGAGCAGCCCAACAATGCTAACTCAACAAAAACACAGCATTGCGGGCGTATATCCGCCCTATGGATGTCAAAACCTGCACATGAGTATTAATCATAGACCTTCTACCAAACACAATACCATCCTTAGATGGCTGTACTGCCCCCGTAGAGGTGGTACAGTACTTCTCAACTTAATAGAAGGTAAGCCCACCCAATGCACACACACTACACCTGGGCTGATGATAAGCCGTACTTCTCGCCACACAGACTATAGCTAACAAACAACCTAGGGCAAGGGAGGGCGGGCAAATGATACAGGAAAGAGGCCACAGGCTTGTAAGCCTGGCCTTAAATAAGCTCTGTCCCACTCCGCCCACTAAGGATTTAATAGGTTGGGACCCAACCCCATGATCACTACCCCAGGCCAAAGCCCAGACTCCTGGTTTAAGACACTCCTGTCTTATTCAAGCCCTCCGTTATTCTAAACCTAGTAACGGCTGATGTTTTGCCCAGTGTATGTGATCATTAACCATAACAATATAACATTTCAAACTTATCTAAGAATAAAGACACGGAGACAGTAATGGATTTAAAACAGGTCAGCTATTTATTTAAGAAAGTTAATTTATTTATTTAAATATTTTAAATATTGTATGGTGGCTGGAAGGACGGCACTTACACAGAGCAGCCCAACAATGCTAACTCAACAACAAAACACGGCATTGCGGGTGTATATCCGCCCTATGGATGTCAAAACCTGCACATGAGTATTAATCATAGACCTTCTACCAAACGCAATACCATCCTTAGATGGCTGTACTGCCCCCGTAGAGGTGGTACAGTACTTCTCAACTTAATAGAAGGTAAGCACACCCAATGCACACGCACACTACACCTGGGCTGATGATAAGCCGTACTTCTCGCCAAAGCAAGGATCTACCTCAGAGAACCGCAGCCCGCCACCATACACACTAGACCACCTGACCTATACCATCAAACAAACTTCCCACAAACAAAACCAAACCAGCCTCCGTCAAATGCACCCCATCAGGCCTATAAAGATGTTTATCACGAAACCTAATTAAAGGATGTTGAATTACAAGACCTCCCTGAGACAGCATAAATTTCCCTACAGTAGCATTGATTTTCTTACGAGCCTCGTCCAAAGCTTTAGGAGAACGAGCGCCATGCCACTGCAGCCTAGGGATGAAGCAGGACCAAATCACCCTACAGAAAGACCAAGCACCCATAATGAGGAGGAGGTCTGACACTATGTCAAGCCTTAAATCAAGGGCAATCCTGGAACCAATGTCGTTCCCACCAAGATGTATAACCAGCACTTTGTGGACACCAAATTGCCGTACTGCGGCTATCAATCTGGGCTTAACCAATGTAAACCCCTAAAACCTAACCAGCGAATCCTCGCGGACTCAGGCCGTAACAGTTGGTCCCTGGCATGAGAGGCCCTAGCAGCCCAAAACACAAATGAGTGGCCCACAATCCAAACATCCCTAACATCAAATGTCGGACCTATAAGGGGCAGGGAAGGAATGTAAAAGAAAATTAGTAAATTAAAATAGAGTAACAGGAGAGAGACAGACAGGGACGTAAAACAAATATTTTAGCAGCCGTAAGAAACTGACTATAACTAGATTGAAAACTAAGCACGATTAATGTTTAGTTTGAATAGACTAATCAAAATATCAAACTTTAACTTAAATTTACATTAACTAATTTTATAACCATTTTAAATTTGGCTGCCTAATAAAACATTGAACAAACAGGTTTAAGTTTAAGTTTTGAATCTAAATTAGCATTGGACAACAATAGAGAACGATAGGGGAAAACCAGGGAGGGAAGGGGAGGGGGGGGGGTTGGGTGAAGACAGGAAAAAACAAAACAACTCGAAAGGAGGTAAACCAAAAACCTGCTGAGGGACTGTATGTTTGGCCAAATTAGTCCGTCTAGCCAGGTAAAATAAAATCCCTCAAGACCCCCACTTGTTTAAAACAACAAGTGGCAAGTATTACCCGAGTAGGATGGACAGGGGAGACAAAACAAGACAAACATAACAAACACGAAGAACAAAATGAACGAAGACATGAGACATAGGCAGACATAACATCAACAGAAAACGCAACAGCAGTTTAGTCAGTGGCCACCGGCCTAATGTAACGCTTATAGCAAGCCGATTTCCAATGCCCCAGAGCTATGATCTGCGGGACCGACAAGCCAGCCGCAGCGGCCGAAGTAGCTGCGCCAATTCTAAAGGAATGGGTACCGAAATCCCCAGGGGAGAGGCCAATGTGAAGCAAACAGCGTCTAAAAATGAATTGGAACTGATATTTAGTAAGAGGTGAACCGTCAGCATGAAGCAACCATGCGCCGCCAACTACAGGCCGTAATGGCATGAAAAGCTTAGCCAGATGTACCGGGCAAACACGGTCATCCATGCAGGCCTTTAGGGAGACCCAACGGCCGCGACCCATTTGATCAGTTTTAGAATCCATATTTTGCACAACAAAGCCCCCTCCCCAATACTGATATCGGAACGGGACATGGGCGAAACTGCTAATCTAGAAGGGGCAACTAGTTCTGAAATACGGAAGGCACCATGAAATGCCATCGAAAATGCTAAACAAAAAAGATTAGCCTCAAAAGGAGAAATCACCACATGAGGAACCGCAGCTAGCAACTTAATCAATAGGGAAATATCAATCGGTCTTCGCTTATCAACTGGCCGAGGCGAGGCACGAGCCCAACCCTTAAGGGCCTTGATAACTGCAAAACTCTTCGTAAGGTCTGTGCACCCTTTCAGTCTTGAAAAGAAAGAAATGCCAGCCAGCATGTGCGAAACTACCGCGCGGGACCGACCAGAGACATACATGCTCCAAACAAAAGACAGCATTGAGCAATGCGTGCTCTCATCTTGGCTTCCGCGATGATGTAGGTAGCTTTCCCATTCGGACCAAGCCTTCTGATAGGCCCGCAATGTAGTTGGGGCAAGGGATTGCTTCGCTAGACCCTCCATGCCGGCTCGATGACCTGCCAAACATAGGGGGGGCAAGGCTCACCAACTAAACAAGCCTCCAGAGCAAGCGACCTAACCGATCCCACTGAAAACGGGAGAGCGCGTCAGCAATGTTATTGTCCGAGCCTGAAATGTGAATTGCCTTGAACAAGATGTTACATTGTAAACAATGCAGCACTAGCTGCGCGAGCAAGCGCAAAGCAGGCAAGGAAGAGGCGCGCTGTCCATTAACAGCGTGAACAACGCCTAGGTTGTCACATCTAAAAACAATATTCCTATCGCGCAACTCAGGAGCCCAAAGTTCCAGCGCCACCATAATGGGAAACAATTCCAGGAGGATTAGGTCTTTAGTTAAACCCCTGGAAAACCACTCCGCAGGCCAGGGGGTAGCGCACCATGACTCTCGGAGGTAACACCCAAAACCCGACGAGCCGGCCGCGTCAGTGAACAACTGCAACTGATAGCTGGGAACGAGGAGGCAGCCACAAGAGAACACCATTAAAGTTGGCTAAAAACGAGAGCCAAATAGCTAGATCCCTTTTTATTTCGGCAGAGAGCCGAATAAAATGGTGTGCCCGGCGAACACCTGCGGTGGCTCGCTGTAGTTTCCTAGAAAATACCCTACCCATGGGGATCACCCGGCATGAGAAATTGAGCAAACCCAGGAGAGACTGAGCTTGCCGCAATGTCACCTTACCCGCAGCCAGGCAACCCTGAATGGCATGTTTTAATTTGAGAATTTTCTCAGCTGGAAGCCTGCAGCAGCCATCCAAGGTATCAATTTCGATGCCCAGATAGGATAGCCGGGAGACCGGGCCCAAGGTTTTATCGCTGGCATTAGGAACTCCAAAAAAGGAAAAAAGTGCCTGAATGGACTCTAACAAAAAACGGCAACGGGGGGAATCAGCATGGCCGACGCACAGAAAGTCATCCAGGTAATGGGCCACGCCCTGCCCACCGGTACCAGCCTCGACGCACCAATGCAGAAACGTACTGAACCTTTCGAAATAGGCACAGGGCACGGAACACCCCATAGGCAAGCACTTGTCTATGTAGTATCCGTCGTCCAAATGAAAACCCATGTACCTGAATGAGTCCGGGTGCAGGGGCAACAAGTGAAAAGCCATTTCCACATCCACCTTTCCCATCAATGCGCCGAGTCCGTGAGCCCTGACTAGCTCAAGCGCCTCATCAAAAGATTGATAAGAGACCGAGCAAAGCTCCTGCGGAATGGCGTCATTAACTGATCGGCCAGATGGGAAAGATAGATGCTGAATGAGCCTAAAAGCACCGGGCGTCTTCTTAGGGACCACCCCAACAGGGGACAACACCAAGTCAGCTATAGGGGGCACGTGAAAAGGACCAATGATGCGACCAAGCCGCACCTCCTTAAGGACTTTGTCTCTAACGATGTGCTGCAGCTCTATGGCAGATCGAATGTTCCGTGGAGAACCCGCAGGCACCACTGAAGCTACCGGCAAACGAAAATCAAACTGAAAGCCTTCACTTAAAAACTGCGCCGCAACTGTATCAGGGTACCAAGCGAGCCATTTTGCCATGGCATCAAGGTTAACAGGGGAGAAAGCTTTAACTAGCAGGCCCGGGGCCGGCAGGCTTTCTGGGAGCTGGGGAAGCGATAGGTTTCGAGCAGCCAGAAGCTGGGTGCATCGCCGCATTTGCTACAGAGGTGGCGAAAACGACATCGCTGACCAAACGAACACTGTGTCGAGTTAAATGCGAAGCACTTACCCTTACTATGGTTGGATGGGCCCGGCCGGCTAGCGCCGAATTTTCTCCGTTGGCCAACTGCAGCCGGGGAAGATTTGGGACCCTGTGTGACATCGAGCCAGACCTCGACATCCTTGCAGCCAAAATCAATAATGTGCAGCCGGTCCTGCTTAAGACGAAATTCTTCATCGTAAACGCGCCAAGCAGCCCCTCGGCATGACCTCTGTATATTATGAATAAGGTGAAAGTACCGAATGATATTGGGGTGTTCCGCAGGGCAGGTTTCCAAATAGCAAGCCGAGAAGACGAATATCCCAGCCTGCCAATTAGAATAAGTCTGGAAAGCGTCCAAACCAATACCGCCCTTACGCTTAGCGGCTCGCAACTCCTTGCGCATGTTATCTGTAAGGGAGAATACATCCACATAACGACCCTTCCTTATCCTGTCTTTAACGCACGGACGGAGGCCCCACAGAACCGCGGTGTTTGCGCAACGGACCACCCCCCGGCGTCAGCACTGTCCGCGGGCGCCTTGTCATCATGCGGGGCGTGGCGCTTATGGCGAGGCTTATGCAAGCGCCTGTCAGCCTCAATCCTAGCGAACTTAGCTGCACAGTTGCGCGCCTTGCGAGCTTTCTGGGAGGGGCTATTGTCACTGGAGTCGTCAGAGGTAGAATAACTTACGTCGCTAAACGTAGAATAGGAACTTGACGAACACTCACCAACCGTCCCCGCTGTGGGATCAGCACGGCTACCGGATTGATGCGACCCAGAAGCCGCCTTGTCACCAGCATCCCAGGAGGGGTCCATGGAACCTGTAATAGATGTAGAAAGGCCGTCCGGGGCCAGGGAAGGTTGTGGGACCCCAACTGCCAGAGGACCACCAGGAGGACCCGCCCCTGAAACGCTGTCAGGCATGTGTACATCTGACATGTAATTTATCCGCGCCGCATCTTGCAACGCGATTGCAGCAGCAGGGGGCGCAACCGGGGTGCTTGGCCCTGCTTGCGCAGTAGAAGGCAGCAAGGCCGCAAACCTTGGAGCCAATGTGGTGGCCATACTAACAAAAAGCCCCATCATAGCAGTGGGGTCAAATGCCTGCTGGCCAGCTGATAGCAGAGGGCCACCATGCCAGCAACAGGCAGAGGGCCAGGGCCAGTGGCAGACATAGAGGGCATAGCAGCAGCCCCAGGCAGTACATGTGGGGCTGCAGCATTAGCAGACCTAAGCCCTGCCCCCCGCCAAGTCCCAACATGGCGGCCGCTAACAGAGGAGGCAGCGTCATCAGCGTTACCTCCGCTAGCAGCCTGGGATCGTCCGGCAGCACGGGGGGAGACCGCACATGAGGAGGCACTGCTCCAACTCCCAGAGCGCCGGGTCCGGCACCGGGTAACGCATGCACTGCGGGCACGGCTAAGTGAGCCCTGCGATGCCCGCTGTCCGGCGGGAGCAGACCCAGGGCTCACCAATACGGAGGGGGCCAGACCATCAGCCGCTGGAGCGGGAGAGAAACGGGCAGGAGGGTGAGTTGAACAGCGCGGACGGTCCATGGAGCAGCTTGCCACAGCACTAGTGACACGGGGAAGCTGCACAGGGGAGCAGGCTCAGGTGCAGGGACACAAGGAGAGAAGAGCAGCTAGAGGAAATATAGAGAAGAGAGGGACAGAGACAGAACTAGGGAAAATGGAAATAAAGACTTTAGCAAGGTGAAAGTGGAAAAGAAGAAAAGTATGTTTGTGCACAACAGTACCTGACCCAAACGATACAGGAAAGAGGCCACAATAAGCTCTGTCCCACTCCGCCCACTAAGGATTTAATAGGTTGGGACCCAACCCCATGATCACTACCCCAGGCCAAAGCCCAGACTCCTGGTTTAAGACACTCCTGTCTTATTCAAGCCCTCCGTTATTCTTCTGTTCCAAAAGAAAAGACAATTGTCTTGGTCTGACTTGGTTATGTGTAATAAATAAAGGACTATTTTACTGTTGGAGCCAGTTGTACAATTCCAAACAGTAAAGGAGTGTGTCCCAGTGGTACTGAACCAAGTCCCGACATTTTAACCTTAAATTAGGGGTTTTCCCCAACTTTTCACCTGCTCAAGGGGTCCCAAAAAAATGCTTGCGTTAACACCTATAGAAAATTAATGATCGATAACTGGATGGCTAATCAATAGGCCAATTTTGTTTTTTGTTTTTTTTAACACTCAAATTTTACTTTTACGCTCGGAAACGGGTTTTCAGACCTAATGGAATTTTCCCCATAGTGGCAAAAACAAAAAACACTAATATAAAGCAAAAACAGTGATATAGATGCACTTCCCTTTTTATAACAGCATTTCATAATATTTTTGCTTTTATTTTACATAATTGGAAATCAGAACCTTACATAATAATTAGAAAGTCTGGAAAGCTACTAAGCAAAACATAAATTAATACTCCATAGTAAATAGTATAAATACAGAGAAAATTGATTATTTATAACTAATGTATCTATCTCTACCCTGAATTTATATGAAATCATATGACAGTGACCTATTATCATTACCCATCAGTAATACAGTGAGTCCATGGCTCTATAAGATTTACTTACAGTCATTTGATGGTCCTTAGGATGGTTATTTCCTGTCTTCTTCATTGTAAAATCATTTTATCCACTCAGAAATTAGAAGAAAAATATCTGTACTGTCACTAGTCCAGCAATATCAGATATGACACAGGAAGCATCCAGCTGCCTTGTTATACCCATCACACATCCAATAGTGACATCACCAGCTGCCACTATGACATCACTAGGTGCCCTGGCAGGGGGCCACTGCTATGTATCTCAGGCTGGGCATTGGGGGTTAATAGTAAATACAATGTGATGACTACATGTCAGTAAATCAAAACACATAATTGGAATGAGCAGAAATGTAATCATTACACACAGCAGTGATGTGTATTATCTGTAGGCTGTGTGTGCCACAGGAGTGGCAGAAGAGATAGCAGAAATAATTATCAGCTATACCATCATTTAAGTGCAAAGTTGGGGGAGGAGGTATTATATATATGCCCTAATTCAATTACTATAAAGGAAAGTTGACCACCAAATGCCTAGCTGTCTAAGAAAACGGCATCATTGTGTATCCACAAGGGAGCAGTTATAGTTATTATTGACTAGCTACATATTAATTAGCAGATGTTACATTCCTCTAAGTGCAGTCTAACATGAAGCATATCTGAATATAATTATAAGAAGTGCTGTTCAAATATTTCACTCCGCAATAATTATTAATAATAAAAAACAACAATTTATTGACATGGCCTCAATATGACATACAAGAAATGTAAAACATAATTTCACATAAAATGAGCATATAGTTGTTAACCTTACATAAGACCAGACACAGATTACCTTCCTCAATATTGCACAAACAATTATTGATGATAAAATAAGTCGATCAAAATAGGTATCTGAATTATTCGAGTAGTCATCTTAGGAGGTGGAAGGACAATGGCCCTGATTCAGACCCGCTCGCTGCCGCAGGCAGCTCGCAGGGTCTGTGAGCGTTTTTTATTTTTTTTTGTCCTCAGGCCGCTCGCAAAGCTGTGGGTGTCCACCCACAGCTTGCGTGAGCGGGCTGAAGACCATCACGATTATTGTGAACATCGGGCTTGCGACGAGACCCTGGGGTAGGGTCTCAGTTGCCGCAAGCCTGAGTGGACTCCCTGCTCTAAGAGAGCAGGAAGTCCACTACTGACATCACTACTGATGTCAGTAGGGCCTCCCACAAACGCCAGGCGTTCCTAAGGGAACGCCTGCATTTGTGCAGCCACCCCCCAACCCGCCTATAAAACGGGGTGAGCTGCCACTCACTGTCACTCATCCACAGCCGCCCCGTCTTGTAGTGAGCCCTGGAGCGACTGTAGTTCAGTCGCTCTGCGGGGCTCGCGCATGAGCACACCGGACACGGCGCATGCGCAGTGGCCAAACATCGAGCCGCTTGCAAGCTCCTCTGAATCAGGCCCAATGTCTCTAAGGAACAATTTTTAAGAATCAGGCGAAATTGTTTATCACTAGATACTTTTATAAAACAAGCAAATTCTTGATATGAGTCCTTTAAAGAACAAGGCTATCCAACCAGGGTCTTAGATAAAGTAATAGAAGATGTGAGTAAGATTGATAGGAATACCCTTCTCAACATGGTTCCAAATAATATAGAGAATAGGCAGAGAAAGTCATCGTTTTTTGTGACGCAATATAATTCGATAGCTTACGAGATAGAAAAAATCATTAAAAAGAATTTTCAGTGTAACAGGTATTCTCTTTCCTTTATTTGTTACAATATACCCCTCTATATTTCTTTCCCTTTAGTGCCTCCACCCAAGTCTTGGATTTTCTTACGCTATACCTGGAGCGGACTTGGTAACACCCCTGAATGGTAAGTATTGGTTTTGTGTCATGTTATACCTTAATTTCAGACTGGTAACCTACCAATGACAATTATAAATATGCAGCAGCAATTATTCACTTCACTATAACATCTATGTTTATACTCAGAATTACACACAAATTAGTTACATAGTTTATTTTACTACGACTCTCTGTTCTGCTGAAGATGAATTCAGTTAATGAACAATGCAGTAATCATAACATTTTTGGAATAACATTTACACATTTATCAATTAAGCTGAGCAATAGTTCATAATATCTCTCTATACAAATGACATACTGATAATAACCTATTTCCTTTAAAGCTTTAAAGAGATTAGCCCTCTCATATTCTGTTCTTAAACTCCCCTTATTAGTCAATGTGAATGGCCATGCTCGTTGGTGCACATGCTAGTAGATTAATATGCATTTAAGTTCTGAAATCCCGGGGTATAGGGAATTCCTAAAATTAGTCGCTTCTCATCCAATAGGCTTTAGTAGTGATATGCAACAGTCTGTAGAGTTAGTCCTTATAATCTTCGGTTAGCAATTGTGTATGAATATTGATATAATAGGCAGAAGTCTATGGTGTCTGAGGGCCAGACTTATAATGCTGAGCTGGTGCTGGATGTTAGTATAACTAATTTCTCTATATATACGTATCTGTGGTGTTATACAATAGTGCATACTATAATATTCTGAAGTATTGGTGGCCTGAAATAATGTAGTAGAACTTTACTTTGCATGTAGTCTTTAAGCTAATGCACTATTGGACTGATTTTAGACTTATCTCTGTCTCCTTCTTTCTCTTCCACAGGCACAGTAGCGCTGACTAAGACTCCTCCTAGGGGCTGGGCCTCAGACCCTCTGGTTGGCTGACTCTCATGTTTCGCCTTCTCAAATCTCAGTTATAAGCAGCACTCTCTCTTGATCCTCCCCCTAATATCTAATTACGGTCACCTCAGCGTCCCTCCTTCAATTAATTCCTGGTTTCCAGCTCTCCAACACCAGGCACAGCCTCCTCTGCTCAGGTAACCAGCCGTCACCCACTCTGGGAGAACTGCTCAACCGCCAGCTCCAACTGTGCCTTTACAAACTGTCAACAGCCCCCTTTCAGTGCCAGGGATACTGCAATAGTCCACAGTCCTCTGAATAAATGATCCCAATGTTAAACCCCTGCATATACATTACATTACAGTAGCACACTAAACATATTTATAAATTATACACAACTATAAATATACTATTTACATGCTTATAGGTGCCTATTTTAATATTGCCAGGTGTTACATCAGCTTCTTAGGTTAGACGATATTCTAATAAAGTCCGAGGAAATAGAAGAAAAAGTAATCTTTAGAAGGGCTGACAACTTGAAAAGGAGACTAGGTCCCAGTTTCTTTAGGAAAAGACAAAAAATAAAGATGGAAGATCAAACTATGAATATGTGGATACCACAAAGACCTATAGGTTTCCATCAATGTGGAAAGACGGGCTGTATTACATGTAAATAGACAAATAGAAAAACCTTGGCGTTTGTTTCTTTGAACTCTAAAGAAAAGTTCACTATAAAAAACTCTATTAACTGTAGATCCGACTATGTTATCTATTTGTTAAGTTGTGGCTGTGGACTTATATATATAGGTCGCACTGGGTTTTGTGTTTTGGATCTGTATTTTTTTTTAAAAAAAGCATAAAAACAGCTAAAATCACAGAATTTGTGGGTTTTTCTGCTCCTATGCTATTATTAACCTCAATAACCTTAATTTCCACTCATTTCCAGTCTATTCTGAACACCTCACACCTCACAATAGTGTTTTTATGTCCAAAAGGTTGCACCGAGGTAGCTGGATGACTATGCTAAGCGATACGAGTGGGCGTGCCCACTAGGCCCATCTAGGAGTGGCACTGCAGTGGCAGACAGGATGGCAGTTTGAAAAACTAGGCCCCAAACTGTACATAATGCAAATGCAAAGAAAAAAAAGAGGTGCAAGATGGAATTGTCCTTGGGCCCTCCCACCCACCCTTATGTTGTATAAACAGGACATGCACACTCTAACAAACCAATCATTTCAGCGCCAGGGTCTGCCACACGACTGTGGCTGGAATGATTGGTTCGTTTGGGCCTCCACAAAACAAGCTGGCAATTAATCTGTCCCTGCACAAACTGGCTCTATGGAGGCAAGATGTCATCCTCATCCTCCTCATCCACCGATTCCTCACCCTCTTCAGTGTTGTGTACATCCTCATCCTCACAGAGTATTAACTTGTCCCCGCTGGAATCCACCACCACAGGTCTCTCTGTACGTTCTGGAGGCTGGCCTCCCTGGAAGAGTTGATAATTAATTTTTATGAACATCATCTTCTCCACATTTTGTGGAAACAACCTCTTACGCCTTTCGCTGACAAGGTTCCCGGCTGCACTAAACACTCTTTCGGAGTACACACTGGAGGGGGGGCAACTCAGGTAAAATAGAGCCAGTTTGTACAGGGGCCTCCAAATTGCCTCTTTTTCCTGCCAGTACAGGTACGGACTGTCTGACATGCCTACTTGGATGCTGTCACCGATATAATCCTCCACCATTCTGTCAATGGTGACAGGTCCTTCAGTCCAGACCAGATGTCCAAACTTGGTCCTACCTGCCCTGCATCACCGCCAGCGGGTTGCTTAGGATACCTAAGTTTTTTCCTGGCAGCCCCAGTTGCGGGAGAAAATGAAGAAGGAGCTGTTGACGTGTCACGTTCTGCTTCAGCTGACAGTGTTTTCACCAGCAGGTCTTTGCACCTCTGCAGGCTTGTGTCGGCCGGAAAGAGAGACACCACATAGGCTTTAAACCTAGGATCGAGCACAGTGGCCAAAATGTAGTGGTCTGATTTCAACAGATTGACCACCCTGGAATCCTGGCAAAGCGAATGAAGGGCTTCATCCACAAGTCCCACATGATGAGCGGAATCGCTCCGTCTTAGCTCCTCCTTCACTTTCTCCAGCTGCTTCTGCAAAAGCCTGATGAGGGGAATGACCTGACTCAAGCTGGCAGTGTCTGAACTGACTTCACGTGTGGCACGTTCGAAGGGCTGGAGAACCTTGCACAACACGGAAATCATTCTCCACTGCGCTTGAGTCAGATGCATACCCCCTCCTTTGCCTATGTCATAGGTGGATGTATAGGCTTGAATGGCCTTTTGCTGCTCCTCCATCCTCTGAAGCATATAGAGGGTTGAGTTCCACCGCGTCACAACCTCTTGCTTCAGGTGATGGCGGGGCAGGTTCAAGAGTGTTTGCTGGTGCTCCAGTCTTCGGCACGCAGACGCTGAATGGCGAAAGTGGCCAGAAATTTTTCGGGCCACCCAAAGCGTCCCCTGCACGTCCCTGTCGCTTTTCAGAAAATTCTGCACCACCAAGTTTATTGTGTGAGCAAAACATGGGTCGTGCTGGAATTTGCCCAGATGTAATGCCCGCACAATATTGGTGGCGTTGTCAGATATCACAAATCCCCAGGAGAGTCTAAGTGGGGTAAGCCACTGGGCGATGATTTCCCTCAGTTTCTCTAAGAGGTTGTCGGCGGTGTGCGGCGGTGTGCCTCTTACTGAAACCGGTGATACACAGCGTAGCCTGCCTTGGAACGAGCTGGCGTTTCTGAGATGCTGCTACTGGTGACGCTGCTGCTGTTGCTGCATAAGGTGATACATCTACCCAGTGGGCTGTCACAGTCATATAGTCCTTAGTCTGCCCTGTTCCACTTGTCCACATGTCCGTGGTTAAGTGGACATTGGGTACAACGGCAGTTTTCAGGACACTGAGGACACTTTTTCTGACGTTTCTGTACAGTCTCGGTATCGCCTGCCTAGTGAAGTGGAATCTAGACGGGATTTGGAACCGGGGACACATTACCTCCATCAATTGTCTAAATCCCACTGCACTAATGGCGGATACCGGATGCACGTCTAACACCAACATAGCAGTCAAGGCCTCAGTTATACATTTTGCTTCAGGATGACTGCTGTCGTACTTCATCCTCCTCGCTAAGGACTGTTGGAGGGTCAATTGTTTAGTAAAAGTAGTGGTGTTCCTACTTCCTCTCTGGGATGATGAACGACTCCCAGCAGCAGTAACAGCAGCAGCGGCAGCAGGAGGCGTAGCAATGCAGGATCCTCCGGAGGAATCCCGGATAGGAGAGTCAGTCATGCCAGTGACATGGCCTGCAGGACTACTTCCGATCCTGACTAAGGAGGAAATTGACGAGGAGGGAGTTGACGGTGTGGTTTGCAGGCGCTTGGATACAACAGGACAACGGGATTTAGGTGTCCCTGGGCTGCTTACGGTCTTAGCCAAAGTTTCTGAACTTGACAGTAACTTTTTATGAACGCGCTGCAGGTGCCGTATAAGGGAGGATGTTCCTAGGTGGTTAACGTCCCTACCCCTACTTATTTCACCTTTACATATGGTACATATGGCAAGACAGTTGTTGTCCGGATTTGGATAGAAATATTACCAGACCAAAGAGGTGGAATGTTTGGTCTTCTGCCCAGACATGACCGTGATGGGCTTTTTCATCCCACGGACAACAACTGTCTCCCCCGGAGCCTGATTTAAACAAACCACATCACCATCAGAATCCTCCTCGCCAACTTCCTCCTCAGCGCCAGCTACACCAGTATCCTCATCCTGTTGTACTTCAACAGTGACATCTTCAATTTGCATATCAGCAAGTGGACTGTGGGTGCTCCTTTCAGCACTTGCAGGGGGCATGCAAATGGTGGAAAGAGCCACCTCTTCCCGTCCAGTGCTGGGAAGGTCAGGCATCACAACCACCACCACACTTGGACTCTCCTTGGGGATATGTGATATCTTCTTATAACGCAAAGTTCTTCGCTGTGCTTTTGCCAGCATAACTCATTTGATTTTTTTAGTGGGAGGAGGGCTTCCATCATCATGTGAAGCTGAACCACTAGTCATGAACATAGGGAAAGACCTTAGCCATTCCTTGCCACTCCGTGTCGTAAATGGCATATTGGCAAGTTTACGTTTCTCTTCAGATGATTTAAATGTTTTTTTCAAGGTCATTTTCCTGAACTTTGTCATTTGGGATTGTATGTGCCCTCTACTATGACATTGGGCATTGGCCTTGGCAGACGACGTTGATGGCATGTTATCGTCTATGTCATGACTAGTGGCAGCAGCTTCAGCACTAGGAGGAAGTGGTTCTTGATCTTTCCCTATATTATTTTTATCGGAGAAAGTTTGGTCCTCCATTTATGTTATATTGATATATACGTGCGGCTAAGGCGCACACAAACACAGAAAATATTTTTTTATTTTTGTTGGAGACTAGTGCACTTTGTGGGTTACACCACCCTTTAAGAAATGAGCCAGCCGGCCCTTTACTTATGGGACACAGGCGCACGCTTGGTGCTGCTCCTTTGTTGATGCACGTGCAGCTACAGCCCACACAATTCACAAACACAGAAAATATTTTTTTATTTTGTTTGGAGTGCCCTTTGGGGGTTACAGCACCCTTTAGCGGTCAATCCAGCCGGCCCTTTATTTATGGGACACAGGCGCATGCTTGGCACTACTTTGTTGATGCACGTGCGGCTACTGCGCACACAATTCACAAACACAAAAAAATATATATTTTTATTTTGTTTGGAGTGCCCTTTGGGGGTTACAGCACCCTTTAGCGGTCAATCCAGCCGGCCCTTTATTTATGGGACACAGGCGCACGCTTGGCACTACTTTGTTGATGCACGTGCGGCTACTGCGCACACAATTCACAAACACAAAAAAATATATTTTTTTATTTTGTTTGGAGTGCCCTTTGGGGGTTACAGCACCCTTTAGCGGTCAATCCAGCCGGCCCTTTATTTATGGGACACAGGCGCACGCTTGGCACTACTTTGTTGATGCACGTGCGGCTACTGCGCACACAATTCACAAACACAAAAAAATATATATTTTTATTTTGTTTGGAGTGCCCTTTGGGGGTTACAGCACCCTTTAGCGGTCAATCCAGCAGGCCCTTTATTTATGGGACACAGGCGCACGCTTGGCACTACTTTGTTGATGCACGTGCGGCTACTGCGCACACAATTCACAAACACAAAAAAATATATTTTTTTATTTTGTTTGGAGTGCCCTTTGGGGGTTACAGCACCCTTTAACGGACAAGCCAGCCGGCCTTTTACTTATGGGACACAGGCGCACGCTTGGCGCTGCTCCTTTGTTGATGCACGTGAAGCCACAGTGCACACAATTCACAAACACAGAAAAAAAATATTTTTTTTTTGCACTTGGGGGGAGCACCCCTGACGGACAGAGCACCCCCTGGACAACACTACAGCATCCCTTTAGGACTGGGACACTGCACAGGACTTTGGAGTGGACACAGCCCCTATGGACAACTGACTGCACAGCACAGTCCAGCCAGCCCCTATGGACTTTGAAGTAGTGGACACAGCCCCTATGGACAACAGCAGCACAGCACAACACTACACTGCACTACACTACACTACACTACACAGCCCAGCCAGCCCTAACTCCCACCCTCCCTCTTCACTGTCCACAGCCGAGTGAGAAAATGGTGCCGACGCGGGTACCTTTTATAGGATCCAAAACCCGCGAGACCCGGAAGGCGGGATGATGACGTTTTGCCTCGATTTCAGATCCGAGTCAGGCGGGAAAAGTCGAGCCTGACTCGGATCGGCCTCGGATCGGGGGGGGCTCGGGGGGGTTCGGATTTCAGAAATCCGAACCCGCTCACCCCTAGTATATATATATATAAATATATATATATATAATATATATATATGAAAGGAACACAACAGTGCTAGGGGTTCTAAATTAGCTTTACTCTACTCTCACTAACAGTTCTTGTTGTGATAAATGCTATTTTGTTCAGATAACATTGTGATAAGTCTATTGTCAAACGAGTTCTTAAATTGTACCTCAATCTTTAATGTGAGATCCGTATTTATTTGACTATATATTTGTTATTATAATAAAAGAAAAGTCTATATGCTATCCTTATTCCTCACCTGAGTGATCTCCAGATGTCATTCGCTGGGATACCTATGAGAGAGAAAAAAAAACAGGTATATTATTTTTAGTTCAAACGGGGTTACCCTGGGATACATGTAAGGATTACAATAGGTTTACCCAAGCAAGCCTATAGTGAAGGTGTATTATATTATCACTAATGTAGCTTGGGTGGAGGCACAGACATTATATTAACCCAGGAACAAAGGGTTACACTGTTTATTAGCATCCGGAAGCTGCTGCTCATCCTGCTGGCCATCACTGCCATTCATCTCTCCAAGCGTAATTTTTTACTTTAATAAAAATGTTGCTGGCCTCGGCTCCCTTCTCCAAAATGTCCTCATTCCAGTGGGAATGAGATTGTCATTGTCAGAGACACCTGTAAAACAGTAGTCTGCAACGGCGGGGTGCAATCTGTGGTTGGGACAGGCCTCCAGCTTATACCACGCAACAGCGGGGAATCCCAGAGCCTGTGGTTACAATAGGTGGCAGCGGAATGTGAAATGGATATTAGTCCACAGAGATGTCCTTAACCAGGATGGTGGGTTTATTTGGTAACACCGGCGTACACAGGATTAACAGTGGTGGCAGCGGTAAGAGCAGTAGACACAGGGCTAACAGCAGTAACACAATAATGGTGGTAGGTAACGCTAACAGCAGCAACTCTACAAAGTGGCACAAACGAAGTTCGCACATGCTAACTAGCGTGGTATTGACGTCATCCCCCCAGCGCGTCACCGCATGTGAGGAAAGAGCACAGGAGCGCACTCTGCAATGCTAGGCCCCGTGGCAGCTTCTTTCATAGCAATGTGTTACTGCAGGCACATCTGCTGTCCGGCCAGCTCCTTCTCTCCTCACTGAGAAGAATCACTGCGGTGAGACAACAGATGTGCCTGCAGCAGCAGCACACTGCTAAAAAAAGAGGCTTAGGAGGCGAGTGCCCGCTACACATTGAGTAGTAGTGACTCGCACAATAACTACGTGCAGGAGGAGGGCCGGGCCCTGGAGGTGGCATAGGCCTCGTAGCAGCTGCAACCCTTGCACCTACTGTAGTTATGCCTATGCCAGCAACAGACATGTGTACGCTGCCGGTAGGTGGCTCCATAACAAACTGCTCCTCTGCTTTAACAGCTGCAGATAGGAGGACTGAAGGGGACAAGGAAGGCGAGGAGCGGGAATGGGAGGGACTGATCAGCCAAAGGCTGATCTGAATGAGGAAATTATTTTCTGGGTGTTGCCTGGGCGGTTACAGTGTGAACAGAGTACATGCGTCTCGTGGGAGTGTCATGGCAGTGTCGCCTTTTGAGGCGTGCATACATAGATAGATAGAACACCTGTTTCAGATGGACCTTTTGCACCCTGTATAGGGTGGGTGCAAGTGTGATACTAATGATGATGATGACTGTAGCCGGGAAAACAGTGGGCGGACCGATGCATATGCTTGGAGCCACACGGGTACTCACAAAGACAGACGCAGGGCCATAACTAGGATGGTGCGACAAGTGCCATGGCACAGGGCACCCCAGGGCAGAGGGCACTGTTTGTGCCTGTAAATTTTTCCTGTTTATTATCATTCTCACTTGTAGCTTCCTCTTCTTCTATCCCCAGCATCTCCTGGCCTCCCCTATCTCTTCCCTAGTCCTTCATCAAGAGGCCATGGCCCTTTTTCAGGGGCACGATCTTATGTCTCTATTTACAAAATGGGGGGGGGAGCACCAATGCTCTATATGGCACAGGGCACCAAAAAGTCTAGTTATGGCTCTGGACAAACGTATACTCGTATTAGCAAAAAGTAGTAAATATAGCAGCCGCAGGTTTCCATATATGCCGGCACTTAGCATCCGACTCAGAATCAGACCCTCTTTGTGTATTTTTAACCTGTTGTTATTTACTGAATTTAAATGGCTCTAGAAAAGAGAAATTTCATAGTCCAGCTGCTTCATACTTGCCTACCCTCCCGTAACGGCTAGCGCTCCTGGCCTTCCGGAAAGGTGGACAAGTCTCCCGGAGGCTGTGGCCACCCACTTTCCCAGGGAAGTGGGAGGCACAGGTGAGCGATTACAGTTTGCGTTGAATTGAGTCATCGTGGCTTCGCCCCCCACTTCACAATGCCGGTAATCTCGGCATTGTATAGTGGAGGATGGGGCTATGTTGACACACCCCAGACCCACCCACATCCACCGAGCCCCACCCACCTTTGCTGTTCCACATGTAATGTTGACGTGGATGTCTGAATCTGTATAAGAATGGAAAGGCAACGAAATGCAGAGACTAATGAAGTTTATCACTCATGAAATAAATGGGAAAATAACCCGATCTAACTTACTTTAGCAAAAGGGCTGCACTGGTGAATTGTGTGAGGGCAGGAGTTGTTAAAGTGTACACAGAGTGGACCAGCAGTAAAAAAACTGGGTCTGATTGCATGGCCTGTGGTTGTAAATGGCTACTGGATGCTCGAGCAGAACAGAGAGTTCGCAACAGTGCATCAAATTATGGATAATCTGAATCAGGGACCATTTTAGATGGCATCTCAATGAACAGTACGCTGCACATCGTAAGGGGTTACAGAAGCAGAAAGCCTGTCCGTACACCATTGGTATCTGCTGCAAACAGGGCAAAACACCTTCAGTTTGCTTAGAGACATAGGAATTGGACAGTAAATGATTGGAAATGGGTCTGGCAAATCACGTTTTTAATTACACTATGCAGATGGTAGTGTGAGGACAACAAGACGAAAGCATGGATCCTTCTTACATAATCGTGGCTCTTCATGCAGGCGGAGGCAACGTTATGTAGATGCACTTCATCGCATTTGGGCTAATATTTCCTACGAAATATACAGACAGTAGAATCCATGCCTAGAAGAATTTAAGCCATATTAAAGGCAAAAGGTGGCCCAACAAAGTACTAACCTGGTTGTCATAATAATTTGGCCACTCTGGGGTATATTTACTAAAGTGTGGGTTTCTAGAAGTGGAATTGTTGCCCACAGCAACCAATGAGATTCTAGCTATTATCTGAAGGTGCAAGATAAGGTTGGGTATGAAATACTGGTGGCTCAGTTGCCGCCGGTTCAAATCCCGACAGTGGCAACCCGAACATGCAGAATTCCGATGGCGACTGTAGGTATACTAACCCTCCCCCTGTTCCCCCCTATCCCTTTAATGGTGCCTAACCCTAACCTCCCTGGGAGGGTGCCTAACCCTAACCCTCCCTTCCCACACCCTAAACCTAACCCTCCCGGGCAGGGCCTAACCTCCCCCAGGGGTGCCTAACCCTAACCCTCAAGGGGGAGGGGGGTGCCTACCTCTAAGTCTCCCTGGGAGTGCCAAAACCTAACTCTCCCCCCTGCGGGTAACACTTATCTGGGTCTGCTGCATGACGATCGGGATGCCGGCTGTCGGGATTCCGACTCCGGTATCCTGATCCCTAATCGGCATTTTGCCGGGCAGTGGGATTCCGGCATCGGTATATCGATGGTCGGCATCATGTCCGCCGTCAATATAACTACATCTCCAAGATAAATGTTAAGTAGAATCTGATTGGTTGCTAGGGGCAACATCTCCATTTCTAAAAACCTGCACTTTATACCCCTCTTTGTATATTTGCTTCTCCTGCATTCATTTCCATCTTCAATTCTGTAAAAATAGATGAGAAAATAGTGCATGACATTACAATACGGAAGGTAAACAGCTTGTACTATTTCACTGCATTTTTTGCTTCTTAAGCATCACCCAAACCCAACCAAATAGTGATAATACAATAGAGTGAAAATAAAAGTTAAACATTACAGAAAAAAGATGGTTTATGGGCGATGTTGAATATTTTTGCCATCAATGGCTAAGAGCCAATGGTTCATCATCGATAAACGAGTGGGAGCTGATGGTTTTTTTTTTCCGGATGGGCCAGAGCTTAGCCCTGCCCACTGGCATTGCTAAGCCCGCCCCTGTATTTTGATTGGCCTGCAGCCCACAGTTCTCCTCCGTAGCGGTGACCAATGAGGGGTGGCAACTATCGATGGTTCACAATAGATGGTTGTGTGCCATCGATGGTAACCACGATGGACCCATCGATGGTAACCATCGATGGCCATCCCTAACAGAAAGTAGCATTGGTATGACTGTTAGATACATTATTATAACATTTACCCAGTAATGCTCTTGTACTAGTGTTGTAAAATGAAGCTAGATGGCATCAGTGAGCCACTGAATCTGTGCTGTGATGTTGGGATTCATCCAAACAAGTTTAAAAAGGAGTGATACCACACCTACCTGCTGCCCAGATGATACAGCCCAGGTAAGGCTGTGGCAGCCAATCCTGGCTAGTAGAGGCTAGGAAGCCTATGGGCTATACCTGCAAGAAGCTGGCAGGACTGAGACTTCGGTGTACATTTAGTAATGGTCGGTTATGAATTTTTGGGCGATTTTCTGTTGGTTTTGCAAACTGACCATTTACTAAAAGCAAAACCAATGACAAAATGACCAAAAACACTTTAGAACACTTTAGAACATTGTACCAACAATCGATTTTTTGTTTTACGTAGACAAGAATTAGAGATGTGTGCCGATCCCCGTGTTTTGGTTTTGGTGTTGGTTTTGGATCTGTCTCTCCTGTTGTTTTGGATCTGGATTGGTTTTGCTAAAACCGCCCCTTGCGTGTTTTTGTTTTTTTTGTTTTTGTTTTGGATTTGTATATTGTCTAAAAAAATTTGTAAAAACAGCTAAAATCACAGAATTTGGGTATATTTTTGTTCCTACAGTATTATTAACTTCAATAACATTTACTTCCACTAGTTTCCAGTCAATTTTGACCACCTCACAGCTCACAATATTGATTTTTTCATCTAGTTAAGGGCCAAAAGGTTGCATCCAGCTAGCTGGCTGACTAACCTAAGCAACAGCAGTGGGCGGCACTAACATGTCGCAGTTCAGCTTCGTAATTGACACAGAGTGGCATTGCAGTGGTAGACAGGATGGCAGTTTAATAAACTATATGACCCCTAGGAATTTTAAAAACCAAGAATGTTTTCCTTAACTAGGTCAGAGGCCCGATGGAGTTGGAATGTTTATGGACTGAAGACAGGGAAAAGACGAAAGGATTGATTAGTTTTTAATTTATTTAATTTAATATTTGATTCTTAAAAAAAAATATGAGGGAAGATCAATCTAGGATCAAGTTCTTCAGTTCCTAAAAGACATCTTTGATCTGGAGGAGGTTTTTTAATTTTTTATACATCATGGTCTAATAAAAAAAATTAGGTGGCCTTGCTTATGAAGGTGCTGCTAGAACATACTGTACACAGACGTTTACTAGTTGTACTCAGGGAGGCTGTTAGGGATAATGGGACCAAGACTTGCTGTTTACATCAGAGGAAAGCAGCTTGAAGTTCTCCGGCTGCATTAGAACTCCCAGCATCTGTGATGTATGCTGGGCCTACTGGAAGTTATTTGTCAACAACAGATGGCGTGCCTCAGCCTGCTTTACGCACTGTATGTACCATGTAAATATATTTGTATGTGACCAATATGCACAACTCATTTTTGTATTAAACATATTTGCACTTTATTGCACACATCCTGGCAGGAAGATTCTCTGTGCTGCTGCTGCTGCTCATATTTGCCCACCCCATCAATTTGGTGGTTCAGAATTGTCTTAAAAATATTAAAGGGGCATGCAGGAGATGCTGTCTATGGACATTACAATTTCTGAACATTCATAAAAATGTCAGACAGCAATGCCCCAAACAGCATATAATGCAAAAAAAGAGGTGCAACATGGAATTGTCTGTGAGCCCTCCAACCCACCCTTATGTTGTATATATGAAACAGGACATTCACAGTTTAACAAACCAATCACTTCAGCGACAGGGACTGCCACGTGTGGCTGAAATTATTGGTTTGTT
The DNA here is from genome assembly GCA_031769625.1 of Taudactylus pleione. NCBI lineage: Eukaryota > Metazoa > Chordata > Amphibia > Anura > Myobatrachidae > Taudactylus > Taudactylus pleione. The sequence continues at coordinate 212,222 of JAUIMM010001397.1, read as the reverse complement.
TGGACCCAACACAAAACAAGCTGCCAATGCGCAGTGGACATTGGTGGCAATGATCACATACACAAATTGGCTTTACAACATAGATAAGATCAGATGTCGTCATCGTCATCCCCATCAGTGTGTACATCCTCTTATTCACACAATATTAATTTGTCCCCGCTGGAATCCACCATTACAGGCGCTTCTGTATTTTTTTACTTAATTGCTGGTAAGGGTCTTCCTTGTGGAATTTGTAATTCATTTTAATGAATCATCTTTTCCACATTTTGGGGAAGTAATCTCCTACTAAGCAAAAAGGAACTGCGCTTTGAAGTCTGTGCTGGGACACCAGAAACATCAATGTATTGAAAAATAATATAAATTTAATAAGCTGCGAATCAGCACAATATAACACATAAATACATACTAAGAGTTGATCAGACTCTCATAATAAAAAACACAAGGCATAGCATATAGGGCATACAATAAATATTATACAATAACACAAACAAGGTTAACTTGTAGCCAATTGAAGTAGCCTAAATGGACAATGACAAGTAATTATGATAATATCTCCAGAGATCCTTTACAGATCAGTTAAATTATAAAAACAATTGATTTAGGGATGGTGACAGTGTCCAGACGGTCACAGAGGTGTAGATGAATAGGCTGTCTAAAGTCAGTCACACATATAGCAAACTGCCCCTTGTTGTAAAGGGATAAACTAACTGTCTCGTAATTTGCACCAACTCGGGGGAGAAAAAATATTGGGTCAGAGGTCGTAATGACTCCCCAAGATCAATTGGACATCTAGGTAGTGGGTCTCTATAGAGTGTAGAGGAGATCCCATATACACAGTCAGTGCAGAGATGTACAAATTACCTTGCAACAGACCGGGATGCTGCGGGGAAAAGCAGCAGCTTCAGATGGTGATCACCCGCTAAGCGCCTGCTGATTGCCGTATCAGGATAGCGGCAGCTTGATGGTAAATGGGGTGGTCAATGGCTCTGGTAGTTATAGAGCGAGGAGGCAGACCCCTCTCCTCTCCCCTTCGGTCACCGGGATGCCGTAAAACAGGAGCTGGTTGCGGTGAAGGTAAACCGCGGTATTCCAGCTGCTGGGCATCTCAGAGTAGCAGCATGGATATTAGATGGAGCGGTCAGCGTCTTGACCAGAGCAAGAACTATGGTGAAATCAGCTCCCGTCTCCAGGTGGTTGAGAATATGGAAGTGCAGCAAATAATAGCATCAGCTTTCAAATGAGCAAATAGGTGAACCAAGCGCTGACTCCAGGTGAACTCCAGTATTTTTAGGGAAACAGCAACGCATTTCGGCTACCAATGTCGCCTTTTTCAAGCCAAGATGTTTCCCTATGTCCGTTACAGGGTTTAAATACCACTAAAGCAGGGTTGATTGGTCAATCAATTAATCCAATTTGAATTTAACCCACAGTGGCATGTTTGAAAAATCATTTGACAGGCTTATGGTGCATACACACGATCAGATTTTTCCTTCAGATATGAACGATAACGATTTAAAAATCGTTCAGTCGTTCATATCTGAAGGAAAATCGTTCATATCTGACATGCCTGAACGATGGACGATCAACAATGCGCGTTCCCGTTTGTCAGATAACGATATCTGACCTCTGATGGGTTTGCAGTCAGACTTGGACGATTCCATTCATTTTAATGCAGTCAAAAATCATTCAATCGTTCAAATCGTTCAAATCGTTCAAAACTTTGGTAAAATCGTTCAAATCGTTCAATCGTTCAGTCGTTCATCTGACAAATCTGACAAGTCTGACAAATCTGACCGTGTGTACGCTCCATTACAGTTATAAACCTAGAATTGTAGTTAGAATCTGTTATGAAATATTTAATATATAGAATTAATTTTAAACACACATGAAACAAAATCAGTATATAAAAATAATTAATATAAAATAAATGATAATAAAAATAATAAAACAAGTGTATATTGGAGTTAACCAAAATAAATAGCAGATAATAATTGTTAGCACAAGCCAATGTAATCGGTGTGATGTCCCAGCACACATATTACCTATTTTGTCAGGATATTCATAGTGATATTTGTACATTAAATAAATATCAATACTAGTCAATAATAATTAACAATATTGATGACACTATTAGTAACAACGTTACTATTAACACTACGGGTTCTGTTAATAGAAAGTACCAGTATAGTGGTAAATGCCTATAACTACCATATTATTACCAATATAGACAATTCCTATAGAATTCTAAAACATCATAATTACTATAGAGAGCAATAAATGGAGAAAGGGGGTATAGATTTAGAAATACTCTTATTAGATCTACAAAAACAAACTATGTGTATATCTATATTACCACATAAATAACAGAAAAACGTTGATGTAGGACCACCTTAGTGCTAATTATAAGTAATATTATTACATAGTGGATAAATATGTAAATTAGTGCAAGAATAATACTAAATGTATGTACTATATAGAGGTAGACAAACACACTAGCAGTAATGTAGATAAACAATCATATTAATAATAAAAATAATAATGAAACTAAATAAAATAAAAAGGTTCATGGGAAGCAGGGGTGAACCTCTAATGAGCAGGGAAATTCGTAAAACCAATAAACAAGCCTAATAAAGAGCAGGAAATAGACTAATTGTAGAGAAAAAATATATGTAATAAAATAAATAAAAAGTAATAAATAATACAATCAATTCTATATAATGTATAAACAACGTAATATATTAAGATAAAAATATGAAATTATAAAAATTAAAGATAAGGATATATGATATAGGATATATGGCTGAATGAAGGGACGAGGGGTGGGCCATGGCCGATCAATTGACCGGACAGTACATAGCGAGCGGTGACAGTCCACACCACCGAAAACAATAACATAATAGTAAAAAACAAGCAGAAATTATATTAATTTACTTTAATCATAAAATTCAAGCGCTTCATTAAGGCCATCTGGAGAAAGTGTTTGGAGCTTAAAGATCCATTTGGATTCTGATTCACATAGTCTTTTGTATCTATCGCCACCCCTAATTGTAGCACCTATATGTTCTATCCCCATGTCCCTCAAACAAGCAGAATTGTTCTGATGAACCTCAGAAAAGTGTCTAGAGACACTATGTGTCACTAGTCCTTTCTGGACATTTAGTCTATGTTCACGGAAATGTTCTTTAAGTGTCCTAGTTGTACAGCCAACATATTGTGTGGGACAATCGCAACTAAGTGCGTATACAACATAGAAAGATTCACAGTTTATAAAGCTGTTGATATCAAACTCGGTACCCGTTTTAACCGATGTAACTTGTTTCTTTTTAGTAATATGTAAGACATCTCGTTCGGTTGCAGGGGAAGCATCCCTTAGATTTCACTGGGAGCCAGGTGTTAGTTTTAGTTGTTTCTTTTGAACTTTTAGAAAAGGTGCTTGGAGCTAAAAAACTTTTTACATTTCTATTCTTTTTAAAGACAATATTTGGTTTTGGGGTGATACTATGGCAAAAGTACTGGATCATATAATAAAGTTTTATAATTTTTAGTGATGATTGCCTTAATCTTGTTTGACTCATTATTAAATTGAGAAATAAAAAGTAAAGAAGTATCTTTTTTTGTGGGTTTAATCGTTGCCCTTATGGATACATTAGTGGTATTGTCTCTATTTTCTAAAATGCCAGTAGATTCAATATTGGCACTAACATGAGGAATCAAGTCATTGGACTGGGATTTATATGCCAGATCAGCATGGGTTAAAGCGCTCTCTACCAACTCCAGGGGGTAACCTCTACTCAAGAAGTTTTCTTTCACTTTGTCAGCATGCAGATAAAAATCTTCATATCTCGTACAATTCCGCCTAACCTTATCCATTTGGCTCTTAGGAATATTATCGATCCACGGACGATAATGTCCACTCTGATAGTGGAGATATGAGCTAGAGTCCACTTTTTTAGTGTAAAGGGTCGAGATGATTTTGTCCTCTACAACTGACAAAGTGACATCTAAAAAAACCAATAGAAATGTGACTAAAGTGCAAAGTGAAACGTAAATTCATGGTGTTAGTGTTCAAAAAAATAGTGAAATTTGTAACAGAAAGAATATCCCCATCCCAAATGAAAAATAAATCATCTATGGAACGGCCATAGAACACCAGATTCGCTCCGGGCTGGTCCATCCCAGACATATAGATCTTCAAATAAGCCCATATAAATATTGGCAAAGCTCGAAGCAAATCTGGTGCCCATGACCATTCCGTGAATTTGTAAGTAGTGGGTGGAGTCAAAAACAAAATAATTATGTGTCAAACTATAACGAATACATTTCACCAAAAATTCCCGTAAATCGTAGGGGTATTTGTATCTTTATCCAAAACTTCACTCACCGCCAAGATCCCAAGCTCTTGTGGGATATTGGTGTAAAAAGACTGTACGTCCAGGGAAAAGAAAGCATACCCTGGAAGCCAGGTAATGGTATTTAATTTGCTTAGTAAATCCGTAGTGTTACGAATATGTGACCTCTGAGTGACAACATATTTCTGTAAAAAGTGATCAACAAAAAAGATTAAATTAGAAGTGAGTGAATTAATACCAGAAATAATAGGATGCCCCAGTGGTGAAATGAAAGACTTGTGAATTTTAGGTAAATAATAAAACACTGGTGTGATAGGGTGACTAATAAACAAAAAGTGAAATTCATCCTTATTTATTGTGTTTCTATTTTTAGTATCATCTAATAATGTTTTTAGTTCTTTCTGAAAAACTGAAGTTGGATCACCCCCTAGAGTTTGGTAAAAGCAGACATCTTGAAGTTGGGTCAAAGCCTCTTTAATATAATCAGTTGTATTCAGGATGATGACTCCAGCGCCCTCGTCATCCTGAAGGGCCCTCAGGGCCAGCCTCTCACCATATGACAAGTTTCTCTTTCCAAAATCCCTATTAAGGTTGGAATTACATAGGGTTTGGAATTCTTTAAGTGTATTTTTATAGAATAATTGGATACTTGGGCTTTTTTGACTCAGGGGATAGAAATTGTACTTGTTTTTAAATTTAGTTCTAACTATAGGAGCGGAAGATCCATTTATATCAAAAATTTTAATTTCTTCCTCTCTGCCCCCTCCTTCAGCTTGTAAAGTTTCTAATATAGAGAGACATTCCAAATCATGAGTACCCAAAATAATTGGATTATCAACCTTATCTAGTTTCTCTTCTTTAGTTTTTGAGAAGAAATAACGTTGTCTGCACAGTGATCTTACATAGCGATTAAGTTCTGTGAATAAATTGAATAGGTTAGGATTTGTGCTAGGGGCAAAATTTAAGCCCTTAGAAAGTAATGATGATTCAGTATCACTCAAGGGCCTAGCTGATTAAAAATACCTGATTTGGTTATTGAAATCTTGGATGTCTGAGATCTCCTCCCTCCCAGTCCCCTCTAGGTCTCTTGTTCTTTTTGGGGTTCTTTCTGGGAGGGGTAAGTATCGATTGCGGTATGGAAATGTCTACCAATCCTTCTCTTGATTGGGAAAATCCCATTGATGGGTCTGGTTCAATCTATTTTTAGGTATTGCTCCTAGATCAAATTTGGGGGATCTATTTGGGGCTATGACGTTTCTATCCGTACTTGGAGGATCATTAATAGATTTGGGATTGGTAATAGTTCTAATTGGTCTAGACCTATAAAGAGGTAATTGTGGATAATTGAATCTTTGATTAGAAGAGTGTCTCTGTCTAGGATGTGGTCTTTTCTGATATCTAATCGGATGGGTCTGTGAATGATTCTCATCTCTTAAAAGTTTTTGCTTTTTCTTTGCTATAAGTTCTTTCTCATACACTGTAATTGTCTTGTCACGGCCAGGGTATTTCAGCATGGCACTAGGCGAGTGTTACCTGTGAGGTCATTGTGGCGCGGGCTGTCTGGTGGCGGAGCTGGTGTCTGGCGGGGGCTTTGGCTGCGCGCGTTGTTGTGCGGGCCTGTTGTCACTCTGCGCTGGTAAGGCCTGTTGGCGTCTCCATTCCATTTGGCATGGGCGCTGCCATCTTGCCTTCTGGCCATGTGATGCGGCTGGCCAATCCTGCTGAGTCACATGTTCCCTCCGGCCAGTAACAGCACGGCATGGGGTATTTAGAAAGGGTCAGTGCCTTCCTTCTTTGCCAGTGCAACGTGTATCTCAGCCTAGCTGAGAGGGAGTTCTCTGTGCTTATCCTGTTCCTGTGAATTCGCTGTCTGCCAGTCTGCCTGTCAGCTCCTAGCTCCCACTGGACTACCCCGCTTCCTCCATCACCCTTGCCCATACCTGAGTGCCTGAGCCTGCTGACATCCTGCTCATTTGCTTCAGTTCACTACCTGCATACCTGGCTTGATTATTTTCAGTTTACTACCTGCATACCTGGCTTGATTATTTTCAGTTCACTACCTGCATACCTGGCTTGATTATTTTCAGTTTCACTACCTGCACACCTGGACAGCTCTAATTGTTTCTACTTGGACATTAACCCTTTTACTCCCACCACAGAACTCTTGTGCACATTTATATATTCCTGGACTTTTATTTACTGCCACATTATATGTCTACTCAAGCACTTATTAAAAATCCTAGTTTTATTTTCAAATCTGCTTCTGTGATCGCTCCTGCTACCACCCTGGGTCCACAAACAACCCAGAATATAACAGTTTGCACTGGCCCCATGGAGCCGGCCACGGATCAGGAGTCAGGAGTGGATTTGTTCCGGTGCAATTCTGGTCGTTTAGAGAATCTGGAAAACATGCAGCATCAGATGGCTCAATTTCTGCAAGAGATGTCCAAGCGACAGGATGGTTTGCAAGCTTCCTTGTCTACCCCTGGAGTACCAGCGTCTACATCCGCTTTAGCGTCTGGGAATGCAGGAGGCAGATCATCTCCCCGCTTACATCTTCCTTTACCAAGTAAATTTGACGGCAACCCTAAACTCTGCCGAGGATTCCTAAATCAGTGTGACATACATTTTACCCTGCAGCCTGACAACTTTCTAACTGCAAGAACTAAAGTGGCTTATATAGTCTCTCTGTTATCCGGCCAGGCCTTGGAATGGGCTTCCCCACTCTGGGAGCGCTCAGATCCGCTGCTGGATAATTACGCAGGCTTTGTGTCATCCTTCAGGAGGATTTTCGATGAACCTGGGCGTACTGTATCAGCATCATCAAACATCATGACACTGAGACAAGGGGTCCGTCCTGTCAGTCAATATGCCGTGCAATTTCAAATTTTAGCATCAGAGCTCAAATGGAATGAGGAAGCCCTCACCTCGGCCTTCTGGCATGGGTTGTCAGACCGACTAAAGGATGATCTAGTCACTCGAGAGCTTCCTACTAATCTGAATGACATGATTTCATTGTGTATCAAAGTTGACCTACGCTTCAGGGAATGTCAGGCTGAAAAACACGGAACTGACCGGCAAAGGTCTTTTACCCCCTCCATTTCTACCCGTCCCATTCCTTCTCCTACTGAAGAGGAGCCTATGCAGGTGAATCATACACACCTCTCCAAAGAAGAACGTCAGAGAAGAATGCAAAAGAACCTCTGTATGTACTGCGGAGAGTCCGGTCACCTGCTGATCTCCTGCCCCCGTAAACCGGGAAATGCCAAATCCTAACTGACCCTGGAGACATCAAGTTAGGAGTTATGAGCCCGTCTCCAAAAATTAAAGATTTCACGATTGCCCTAGCTTTGGATCTTAAGCCTAAACCTGTCTTTGCTACTGCTCTACTTGATTCGGGAGCAGCCGGAAATTTCATAACGTCTAGTTTCATAGATAAATTTCAGATTCCTTGTTTGTCTCTCAACCATGCCATCTCTCTGACCTCTATAGACGGACGCCTTCTAACTAACGGGATAGTCACCAAAGAGACTCAACCAGTATTGGTCCGAATTGGGGCACTTCATTCTGAGTCCTTAAAATTCCTGGTGATATCAGAGGCCTCTCAAGAAATTGTTCTTGGTCTACCCTGGTTACGTCAACATAATCCCAGGATTGATTGGAGTTCTATGCAGATTCTGTCATGGGGTATGGACTGTCAGAAATCCTGTCTTCCAAAAATTGGACCTGTAAGAAAGACAGTTCCATTAGTTTCTTCTGCCATTCCCAAGGAATATCAGATGTTCGCCGATGTGTTCTCTGAGCAACAAGCAAATATCTTACCCCCTCATAGGGAATGGGACTGTCCAATTGAATTGATACCTGATAAGATACCACCTCGTGGTCGTACCTATCCGCTGTCCTTGCCTGAGACTCAAGCCATGACCGAGTACATCTGGGACAACCTGGCAAAGGGGTTCACTCGCCCCTCTACTTCACCTGCCAGAGCTGGGTTTTTCTTCGTTGGCAAGAAGGACGGTGGTCTAAGACCATGTATCGATTATCGAGGCCTTAATGACATTACTGTAAAGAATCGATACCCTCTTCCCCTGATTACTGAGTTGTTTGATAGGGTCAAGGGCTCTGTCATTTTTTCGAAATTAGATCTGAGAGGGGCTTACAACCTCATTCGTATCCGAGCTGGCGATGAATGGAAGACCGCTTTTAATACCAGAGATGGACATTTCGAATATTTAGTAATGCCTTTTGGATTGTGTAATGCTCCTGCTGTCTTTCAAAGTTTCGTTAATGAGAATTTTCCGGGATCTGTTATATGTTTCGGTTGTTGTCTATCTGGATGACATACTGATTTTTTCACCCTCTGTGGCTAAACATTAAGAACATGTTAAAGAAGTTCTGACCCGTTTGAGAGAAAACCACCTTTACTGCAAACTGGAGAAGTGCGTCTTTGGAGTGCCCAGTGTACCTTTTCTCGGCTATGTAATATCTGGCTCCAGTTTAGAAATGGACCCCAAGAAGGTACAAGCAATTCTGGATTGGACCCGACCTCAGACAGTGAAAGCCATCGAGAGATTGTTGGGCTTCGCCAATTATTATAGACGCTTCATTAAGGGATTTTCTACACTGCTGGCTCCCATTTCAGCCTTGACCCGCAAAGGTGCTAATCCTGCCCAATGGTCACCTGAGACAGAGTCTGCCTTTCGTCTTCTAAAACAGGCCTTTATCTCAGCACCAGTTCTTCGACAACCAGATCTGGACAGGCCTTTTTTGTTGGAAGTAGACGCATCATCTGAAGCTGTGGGAGCAGTCTTGTCTCAAAATTATGAGGACAACCGAGTCCATCCGTGTGGGTTCTTTTCTAAAAAATTCTCACCTGCCGAAAGGAACTACGCCATAGGTGAGCTAGAACTACTAGCTGTAAAGTTGGCGTTGAAGGAATGGAGATATTTGCTAGAAGGCGCCAAGTTTCCATTTACTGTATTTACGGTCCATAGAAATCTCCTATTTCTCAAAAACCTCCAATGTGTGAGTCCTCGTTTGGCCCGCTGGGCAATATTCTTTGCCAGGTTTCAGTTCACCCTGACCTTCCGGTCTGGAGCACTTAATCAGAAGGCTGATGCCCTATCAAGATCTCTCCTCTGTGATGATCAATCTGAAAATCAAAGCAATACCCCTGTCTTGGAATCAAGAGTTTTCGCCGCATTACAAGTTTAGCCTCCTACGGGAAAATCATTTGTGGACCCGGAATTAAGGAAGCGGCTTCTCACTTGGGCACATTCCTCTCGCTTCGCAGGGCACTCAGAAGACCTTGGAGTTCCTGAAAAGACACTATTGGTGGCCTTCTATGAAGGCAGATATAATGGATTTTATCTCTTCCTGCTCCTCCTGTGCCCAGCATAAATCATCACGACAAGCTCCAGCTGGGGAATTGCTTCCATTACCTACTCCATCACGTCCATGGACGCATCTCTCCATGGATTTCGTCACAGACCTGCCAGTCTCTCAAGGTTTCAACACTATCTGGGTTGTAATAGACCGATTCTCTAAGATGGTCCACTATATACCATTGAAGAAGTTACCTTCTGCCCCTGACCTGGCACAGTTGTTTGTCCAACACATATTTCGTCTACATGGCCTTCCTGCTGAAATTATCTCTGATCGTGGTGTGCAGTTTACTGCAAAATTCTGGAGGGCTTTGTGTTCGGTTCTTCAAGTGAAGTTAAACTTTTCCACTGCCTACCATCCGCAAAGCAACGGCTCCACCGAGAGAGTTAATCAAGATCTAGAGACTTTCTTAAGAATTTTTATGTCATCTTCCCAGGACAATTGGGCTGCCTTGCTGCCGTGGGCTGAGTTTGCACATAATGCTTCCTACCACTCGTCAACTAACCAAACGCCATTTTAGGTTGTATATGGCCTTCATCCTCGTGTTCCCGAATTCCGAAGCCTGCCTGTTTTCGATGTTCCGGCCGTGGAGGACACGGTGCGGAATTTTGCTGCCATCTGGCCTCAAGTACGGTCTGATTTGTTGAAGGCATCCTCTCGCTATAAGACCCAGGCCGATAGAAAGCGTAGAATAGTTCCACGCATGCAAGTTGGAAGCCAGGTCTGTTTGTCCACCCGGAATCTTCGTCTGAGGGTTCCTTCTATGAAATTTGCACCATGCTTCATTGGTCCCTTCTCCATAACAGAAGTCATTAATCCAGTGGCCTATCGTCTACAGTTACCCCCATACCTAAAAATCCCTAATTCCTTCCATATTTCCTTATTAAAGCCCCTGGTTCTGAATAAGTTCCATAGTGCTCTACCTGCTTCTCCTCGAGTCCAGATGGAAAGAGGAGTTGAGTTTGAGGTCGCCCAGTCTTGGACTCTCGTCTACGCAGAGGTCATCTACAGTATTTGCTGGACTGGAAAGGTTACGGTCCAGAGAAACGTTGCTGGACCGATGCTCGTGATTTCCACGCTCCCACGCTTATCAGGAGATTCCATTCTGCCCATCCGGAGAAGCCTGGTGAGTGTCCTGAGGCCACCCCAAAAGGGGGGGGTACTGTCACGGCCATTGTGGCGCGGGCTGTCTGGTGGCAGAGCTGGTGTCTGGCAGGGGGCTTTGGCTGCGCGCGTTGTTGTGCGGGCCTGTTGTCACTCTGCGCTGGTAAGGCGTCTCCATTCCGTTTGGCATGGGCGCTGTCATCTTGCCTTCTGGCCATGTGATGCGGCTGGCCAATCCTGCTGAGTCACATGTTCCCTCCGGCCAGTAACAGCACGGCATGGGGTATTTAGGAAGGGTCAGTGCCTTCCTTCTTTGCCAGTGCAACGTGTATCTCAGCCTAGCTGAGAGGGAGTTCTCTGTGCTTATCCTGTTCCTGTGAATTCGCTGTCTGCCAGTCTGCCTGTCAGCTCCTAGCTCCCACTGGACTACCCCGCTTCCTCCATCACCCTTGCCCATACCTGAGTGCCTGAGCCTGCTGACATCCTGCTCATTTGCTTCAGTTCACTACCTGCATACCTGGCTTGATTATTTTCAGTTTACTACCTGCATACCTGGCTTGATTATTTTCAGTTCACTACCTGCACACCTGGCTTGATTATTTTTAGTTTAACTACCTGCACACCTGGACAGCTCTAATTGTTTCTACTTGGACATTAACCCTTTTACTCCCACCACAGAACTCTTGTGCACATTTATATATTCCTGGACTTTTATTTACTGCCACATTATATGTCTACTCAAGCACTTATTAAAAATCCTAGTTTTATTTTCAAATCTGCGTCTGTGATCGCTCCTGCTACCACCCCGGGTCCACAAACAACCCAGAACATAACATGTCTGACTTAGTTCTACTTCTCTCCTATTAAAGTCTAAATCATCCTTAAATTGTAATAACTCTTTATGACTGTTCGATCTCTTCTATTTTCCTTTCTCTATAACTAATGAGTAATTTAATCAGAGAAACTGAGCAACATTTGAGGGCCAAATCCCATTCTTTAGTTACTTCTAAATCATCGTTAATGGACAGGTGTTATTAATCTGCAGACCTTTAGGTATCCTATCCAATTCAATGTATTTTGACAGAAAAACACTGTCCAACCAATGTCTACTTTCAGCCAACAAAAGAGATTCCAGCTCTAAAAAACCATGATTCATAAATCATCAGACTTGACATCATTCTCAACATCAAATCTCGATAAGAATTCCTCTCTCCTGTTTTTACTCTCTTTAATCCATGACAATTTGGTCATATTGATCCCCTAGCTAAATGAGCAGCTAAATTGACATGATTAATATATACCACAGAAGAGATGCCTAGCGCTTATAAAGCAGGGGGATCAGACAGCAATGCAGCAGAAAATAAGGTGATTGTCAACCTTACAAACCAGATAAGCAAAAAGGAACTGCGCTTTGAAGTCTGTGCTGGGACACCAGAAACATCAATGTATTGAAAAATAATATAAATTTAATAAGCTGCGAATCAGCACAATATAACACATAAATACACACTAAGAGTTGATCAGACTCTCATAATAAAAAACACAAGGCATAGCATATAGGGCATACAATAAATATTATACAATAACATAAACAAGGTTAACTTGTAGCCAATTGAAGTAGCCTAAATGGACAATGACAAGTAATTATGATAATATCTCCGGAGATCCTGTACAGATCAGTTAAATTAGAAAAGCAATTAATCATTAGTAATCTCCTACGCCAATCACTGACAGGGTTCCCGGCTGCGCTGAAAACTCTTTCAGAGTACACACTGGAGTGTGGGCAACTTAAGTAAAGCAAAATCAGTTTGTGTAAGGGACTCCAAATTGCCTCTTTTTCCTGCCAGTAGTGAAATGGACTGTCTGACATGCCTATTTGGATGCTATCCTTAAAATAAACATGCACAGTTCTCTGAATGGTGACCGTATCAGATAAGGGCCCTCATTCAGACCCACTCGCAAGCGCTATGCGCTCGCAAGCGGGTCGATGGTGGGGCACTTGGTTCCTGAAGGAACACCTGCTGTTTGGGGGCGGCCCTACTGATTAGAGCCGATAGCTCACTGGGGCTTGCGTAAGACGAGACCCTACCACAAGGGTCTCGTCGCAAGCCCCGATGGTCAAGACCATCGCGATCATCACCTGGCCGCTCGCTAAAGCTGTGGGTGGTTACCCACAGCTTAGTGAGCGGACAGGAGGCCGGCTTTAAAAAAAAAAGAGGCCGCCCTCATTCAGAGCGAGTGCTCGCTTTTTGCGAGCGGCTCTGAATGAGGGCCAAAGTCACTGTAGACATGTCACTCATTGTAGGCAGTTCTTTTAGACCCAACCAGATGTCATTAGGTTTTGCTGACTGATCTGCATCACCACCAGCAGTGGAAATTTTTTCTTAGGAAAATTTTGTTTTTTCCTGGCAGCCGCAGAAACTGAAGAAGGAGATGCTGCCGTGTCACGTACAGCTTGAGCTGACAAAGTTTTTACCACCAGCTCTTTGCATCTTTTCAGATTTATGTCTGTCGGAAAGAAAGACACAAGGTGTGACTTAAACCTACGTCAAGTATGGTCGTCAAAATATAGTGATCTGATTTCAAGAGATTGACGACCCTTGGTGGCAAAGTGAATGAAGAGCTTGATCTACAAGTCATACATACTTAGCGGAATCACTCCGTTTCAGCTCCTCCTTCAGTTTCTCCAGCTGCTTTTGCAAAAGTCTGATTAGGGGAATGACCTGACTCAAGCTGGCAGTGTCTGAACTAACTTCACATGTGGCAAGTTCAAAGGCTTTGACAACCTTGCACAACACGGAAATTATTCTCCACTGTGCTTGACTAAGGTGCATTCCTTTCCCTATGTCATAGGCCGTAGTGTAGCCTTTGATGTCCTTTTGCTGCTCCTCCATCTGCTGAAGTATATAGAGGGTAGAATTCCACCTAGTTACTACCTCTTGCTTCAGCTGATGGCAGGGCAAATTCAACAGTACTTGCTGGTGCTGCAATCTTCGACACGCAGTTGTTGAATGTTGAAAATGTCTCGAAATCTTTTGGGCCACCGAGAGCATCTCCTGCACGCCTCTGTAATTGAAAAAAAAAATGTTGCGCCACCAAATTAATTGTGTGAGCAAAACATGGGATATGTTCGAATTCACCCCCAATTGTAATGCTTGCACAATACTGGTGGCATTGTCAAAAATCACAAATCCCTAGGAGTGTCCAAGTGGGGTAAGCCTCTTTGCAATGATTTCCCTGAGTTTTTGTAAGAGGTTTTCAGCCGTATGCCACTTAGTGAAACGGTGATACACAGAGTAGTCTGCCTCTGAATGAGCTGGCATTTGTTAGATGCTGATGCTGCTGTGTTAAGCCTGGGGTGAGACTTTGTAGGAAATTGTCCCGTAAACTCCTTGAGGGCCAGTATAACCTTGGCTAGATGCGGCCGTGTAGCAGTGTAAACCACTGATATGTTTGGAGTGGCTGAAGTCTGGATCTGTAGTGTGAGATGTGGCCTTGGCTGGCTGTGGCCTGTGGGCCTGAAGATGAGATGCGGCCTTTGGGCCGGTAGCAGCCTTGAGGGCTAGAAGTACCTTGGCTGGCTGTGGCCTGTGGGCCTGAAGATGAGATGCGGCCTTTGGGCCAGTAGCAGCCTTGAGGGCTGGAAGTGCCTTGGCTGGCTGCTGTAGCAGATGAAGTATGCTAGATTACGACTAGTGCTGCCGAGCTGACACAAGCCGCCAGTGCTGGACTGCGAACTGTGCCGCCGGGTTGACACAAGCGCGAGTACACTGGCTTTTGCACCGAGGAAGCTGGATTGCGACCTGTGCTGCTGGGTTGACGCAAGCGTGAGTACACTGGCTTGTGCATTGAGGACACTAGATTACGGCCTGTGCCGCCGGGTTGACACAAGCGCGGGTACACTGGCTTGTGTACTGAGGACGCTGGATTGCGGCCTGTGCCGTCCGGATGACACAAATGGCTGGTAGGTAGTAAATGAACCGTGCTGCCCAGATGACACAAATGGCAGTTATACAAGACAGGCAGGAGAATTGGATACTCGACTGAAGACAGGAGACAATGCCAGAACTGGAAACACGTGAAACGCTATCAGCGGCATCGGAGCAGCGTTCACAGGAGAAGGTCATGTACGCAGGGGCCAATCTGCGCCGATCCCAGAATGATGGGCAGGAGGTAGGCGGAGTTTAAGCTAATGCTGGCCCGGCATTTGCTTTGCACAGCATTAGCGGTGCGGCGGCTTGTGACATGCTGTTTGCACTGTTGGAGGCAATACACCTACCCAGTGGGCTGTCACAGTCATGTAATCTTTAGTTTGCCCTGTCCCACTTGTCCACATATCTGTGGTTAAGTGGCCAGTGGGTACAACTGCATTTCTGAGGACATTAATAAGGTTTTTTTTATATCCTTGTACAGATTGGGAATTGCTATTCTAGAGAAGTGGAATCTAGAAGGTACATGGCAGTGGGGACACAGGAACTCAATTAACTGTCTAAAATCCACTGCATTAATGGCGTATACTGGATGCACATCTAATGCCAGCATAGCTGTTATGGCATCAGTAATCCACTGTGCAACTGGGTGTCTGCTGTCATACTTGTTCCCCATTGCAAAGGATTGTTTGACAGTCAATTGTTTGGTTAAACTAAAAGTGTTCTTCCTCCTGGTGGCCTTCTGGGATGAAGCTCCACTCCCAGCAGCAGCAACAGGCATAGCACTCAGGTATCTTTCTGAGGAACCACGGATAGGAGTCAGTCATTCTTATGATATTGGATGCAGGACTACTTCCGATCACGATTGAGGACGTTGATGATGATGCAGGTGTTGGTGGTGGAGATTGCAGGCGCTTGGATCCAGAAAGAAGGGAGCAGCTAGGTGACACTGGACTGATTGTTATTAATTTTTTTAGCCAGAGGTTCTGAATTTGAAAAACCCTTTTCAATTTGATGAATGCTCTGTAGGTGACGTAAAAGGGAGGGGGTTCCTAGATGGTTAAGGTCCTTACCTCCACCTGTTGTCCGGATTTGGGTGGAAATAATTAGACACATGAGAAGTGGATTTTTTGGTCATGACAACAATGGGCTTTTTCCCACCATGGACAACAACTTTTGCCTGATTTACAGTTTTTACACAAACATCCTCGGCATCAACATCCTCATCATCATCAATATCCTCATCATCCTTGTTAGTACCAACTACAGAAATATTCTCCTCATCCTCCTGGTGCAATTCCACAGAAGCATCCTCGATTTCTACATCAGTATGTTGACTTGTGCTACTCATCCCCACATTTGCAGAGGGCACACAAATGTTGGAAAGAGGATCCTCTTCAAGTACAGTATTAGAAAGGTCCGGCTCACACATGGCAACCGCGGATATACTTGGACTCTCCTCGAGGATCTGTGACTTTTCTGAGCACACGGTTGGTTCATATGCCATAGCGAGTGGGTACTAATTACTTGGGCGCGGGCTTGCTGCAGGGGTCCGGGTCCGGCACCACTCCCCCCCTCCCATCTTACATCACAGCAGCCCAGCACATGCTGCTGTGTGCTGGGCTGCACTGGGAGACTGCTCGCGGCTGCTAAGAAGCAGCCACAGCAGTCTCCTATGCCTGTGAGGGAGTGATCAAGCTGATAACCAGTGGGGGACTGGTTATACGTCAGGCTGAGGGGGCCCAGAGCGCCCCCCTTGCCAGCTCGCACAGCACCGCAAAACATGTTTTTCGTTTTAAAGGGGGTGTGGCCACGAATCCTGCGATTAGGCCACGCCCCTTTTTACCCAGGCCTGCCGCGGCTCTTGGCGGGCCTGCTGGCAGTAGCTCCACCACTAGTATGTGGTTCCTGCAGTCTCAACTGATCATTCTCCATAACAAATATAAATGAAGTGGGGTACAGCACACACGTCAACTTGTACCAATTTTAAATATTACACTGCGGTAACAATGACCTACAGTGTGACAATATTTTTTATGAATACACTGTGTTTTCCACTTACACTGTGACAATATTTTTTATGAATACACTGTGTTTTCCACCTACAGTGTGACTATTTTTTTTACGATTACACTGCGTTTCCACTTAGTGTCACAATATTTTTACCAATACACTGCGTTTCCACTAATAGTGTGACAACATTTTTGATGAATACACTGCGTTTCCACTTACAGTGTGACAATATTTTTTATGAATACACTACGTTTCCACTAACTGAGTGACAATATTTTTTATGAATACATTGCGTTTCTTTCCACTAACAGTGTAACAAAAATGTTTACGAATACACTGTGTTTTCCACTTACAGCGTGAAAATATTTTTTTACAAATACACTGCGTTTTCCACTTACAGTGTGACAATATTTTTAACGAATATACTGAGTTTTCCACGTACAGTGTGACAATATTTTTTATGAATACACTGCGTTTCCCATTTACAGTGTGACAATATTTTTTACGAATACACTGCATTTTCCACTTACAGTGTGACAATGTTTTTTACGAGTACACTGCGTTTTCCACTTACATTGTGACAATATTTTTTACGACTACACTGCATTTCCACTAACAATGTGACAATATTTTTTGCGAATACATTGCATTTTCCACTTACAGTGTGACAATATTTTTTATGAATACACTGCATTTTTCACTTACATTGTGACAATATTTTTTGCGAATACACTGCATTTCCACTAACCGTGTCACAATATTTTTTATGATAAACTGCGATTTGAACTTAGGCCCTCATTCAGAGCCGCTCGTAAGCGGCAGTACGCTCGTAGCGTTCCGATGTTGTGAAACCACGCATGCGCCGGGTTCAAACTGCGCATGTGCGTACGGCTGATTGCGATCTTTTTTTTAGTCGTTCGCCGAATAGCGAACAAGAAGTGATATGTCAAATGTGATTGACAAAACAGGCCGTTTTTGGGCGTTGACGGGGGTGGAGATGGGAAAACGCAGGCGTGTCGAGGCGTTTTTTGGGCGTACATAAATTATCTCATGCGAACGGCCAATGTGAACGGAACAAGTGATACGTTACTGTCTGATCCACTTTCCGTTCCACCTGCTCGCACAGCTTGTGGTCTGGTATACTCTACCACAATGACGATGGTCTCGTCCTCCTTCCCGTGCCTCTTCGATGTTTAATCGATTTATCATTTCTTGCCAGAAAAACAATCAACTTAGAATTGAAAACCAGCTTGTAATGTGTTTCGCAAATAGTTTTTTTTTAGTAGCCCAAACCCGTACGCAGGTGAAATACTCAGCTGCTAATTTCTGGATTAGACAATCAATTAGCGTACCAATTTTTTTTTTTTTTTTTGCATTTTATTTTTGGTTTTGTGTTATTGCAACAATATTGTCATCATGTTTATGTTTTTGCAACATTTTTAATGGGCCATGAAAAATCACATCCATTTTGTTTTTGCAAAGTGTTCCTTAAAACTCCTAAATGGTTTTTAACCCTTTGGAATCTGAATTCAAAATAATGGGGTTTTTTTTGTTTTTTGTTTGTTTTTGGCCGGGATTACCTATAAACCATTTTTAGAATAATGTCACAATACAATGGAGCAGATTTTCAAATGTTTTTATTTTTTAGACACATTTTTTTTTATCTAATGTGCATTTGCCAGATTTCAGCTCTGGCTAACGTAACAAAATTGTAAATAAAAATTAAAAACACAACAATAGTGGCATTTGCCAAAAATAAAATAACACACATTAAAAACAATTCACAAGAAAGGAGAGGGAAGTTTTGGCCCTTAAGGAATATGGGGCAAGCACAGAAGGATTGTGGGAAAATTAGCCAGTGCTGTCATCGCTTTTTGGGCCGTTTGGCCGGGGTAGGGTGGGAGCCTGACCGGGTCTGGGATGTCCTTTGGCTGGCCTGTCCAGAGGCAGATGTTGTGGCCTCTGGACTAGGCACAGGGCTAGGCACATTTGGAGGGATGGCTGTTGTTGTGCCAGAGGTGGAGGATCCTGATGTTCCGGCAGGAAGGGAGGCCGGCTCCACCATGTGCTGGCGAACGAGCTGCTCCAGGGCATTGGCAATTCTGATGTTGGCCCTGGTATTTTCGGCCAGGGCCTGAGCAATGGTCACGTTGGCCGCAGCATTTTGCTCCATGGCCTCCGCCACCCGTAGCAGACTGGCGTCCATCCTCAGCAGAATCTCCGTGTGGTGATCCGATTTAAAATTGAGATCCATGAGGAGGGCCACTGCCTGCGAGGGGGATTGCCCTGGACTGGCTTCTGCAGGGGCCCCAGCCGGATCTACTGCTTCCTCCCCTGCAGAGCCAGCAGAAATTCTGCGGCCAAGGCTCCCCTCTGGAGCAGACTCATCCGCCTGTGTCTCTGTGAGAAAAAAGAGAAAAGAGTAACATTAGAATCTACATATTGTCACAAACATATTTCAGAGTTGGTAACATAACAACATTTACCTGGGACAACATGAGGAGCCGCAAAGTCGGGCATGTCTGTATCCATGTTGGACACGCCAAACACCAGCAGGTGTTTTTTTACCGACATTGAGCAAGTGATGCAGAAGAGCACTTAGGATTTTTCGGAAAAGATTTTAAGTGGTCCCATCAAATTTGGGGGACATTAAAATGGGTCCTAGCATATTTTGGTGTCCCTAAAGTAAGTTTTTTGAAATTCTGCATTTGTGCACCTGCCGCTAAAATTGTATTCTTCAAAACACCTGCCGCATACATGCAGAATAGCCCTGAACCTATTTGCCTATTGTTTAACAATTTTTGGCCATTTTTTTTTTTTTCAAACCAAATTTTTTTTTCATTTTGGTGGTGGCCCATTTTTTATTTTTTTTACACAGTTCTTTGTTAAATGTCAATCTCAGGGGTGCAGGCTATTTTTGTAAAGTCTGCACCCCTAAACCCCAATTCAGCACTTTTTTGCCACACCTATTCAATGGTGCAAACTTATCCCCGTTTTATCACTTTGCCTTTTCCAAAATGCGATAAGTCTTTGATATTGACTACGGTGTAAAAGTAAAACCTGAGATAATGACGTCCTAATTTCGATATTAACGCAAAAAGGGACTTATTGATCCCATATTGAAGACAACTGTAAATGTAGCGTGCATTTCCTAACTAATGTGTGCTCCCTTCCATATATTTTTGTTTTTAAAAATGTGTTTCGAATAATTGTTTAAATAAAAATCAAACTAAAATTACATTTTACTTTGAAAATGTAGGATTTTCAAATCATGACAATACCGCGGCCTGTAAGCGTCTTTGGATTGATTGGAAAAGATAAGTTGTTTTTTTAATTCACATTTGTCTCAAACAATAACTACCTGGCTTACCATTTCAGGTTGATGTTGGTCGTATTATCTTGGCCATGTTGCCCGAACCCGACCAACCTCAACTTCGTCCCAGGCGTAGGCCTCGTAGGCGTGCAAGGCCCAAGATATATAGAACACATGTCACCCTTTTTGGAATGCCAGATGATGAGGTCTTAAGACGATACCGTCTTCCTCCACAAATCATCCTAGACACTTTCTCATTAATAGAGAGTGATCTTGAATGGCAAATTAACAGTCCTACAGCAATACCACCACTTATGCAATTAATGTCGGTGTTACATTTCTGTGCCTCAGGATCCTTTCAAACCACGGTGGGAATAGTTGCCGGAATCTCCCAATCCTCCTTTTCAAGGATCCTGAGGGCAGTGATGGAGGCCATTTTTAAACACCTCCATAATTTTATTCAAATGCCAGTGGATATGGGTTTCCTTAGTGTGGCGAAGGCCAATTTTTACCAAATAGCTGGCTTCCCACACATCATAGGGGTTGTGGATGGCACTCACATACCACTGCAAGGCTGGAGGCTATTTATAGGAACCGAAAACACTTTCATTCACTGAATGTAATGGTGGTATGTGATGCCTCCCTCCAGATCCTGTCCCTGAATGCCAAATTCCCCGGGAGTGCACATGATTCCTTCGTCATCCGGCAATCAGGGATTTGGCAAAAATTAGACAACCTACAAGCTGGTGATGCGTGGCTTCTGGGTAAGTTGACACCTTCTGTGGCAACCAATGCAAAGCTTGGTACACAATGGTCCTGATGTTTGTTTTTGTTTTTTCACAGGAGACAGTGGTTACCCTTGCACGCCCTGGCTGCTCACTCCTTATTTGGCTCCCACACCAGGGCCACAAAGTGATTATAATTCCGCACTTACAGCCACCAGGCAAGTGGTGGAGCGCTGTATCGGCCTTTTATTAAAAGGCCGATTCAGATGCCTCCACCGCTCTGGTGGCGAGCTCATGTATTTGCCGGATATGGTTTCGAAAATTGTGGTCCTGTGTGGGATATTTCACAACATCGCCATAAGGAGTGGTGTCCCAATGCAGCCCGAGGATGCCTTGCCTGAGGATGGCCCCCCCGAGGTTGGTCAGAGGTCAGAATGTGGGGGGGCCATATGCGATGATGTGGTGGCCAGATTTTTCAGGTAATTATTGTCAAACATTTACTTAATTGACGCAATGTCGACATGTCCGATTGTAATGTGCCTTTTTTAATTTTTTTTTTTCTTGTCTTCCTTTACAAACCTCGAAAAAACGATGCCTACTACCTGCTCCACTAAATTGTGTACATGTGGCCACATTGGATCTAACTTTGGAATCAATTATTTCATCGCCTCATTTGTGGATTTATGTTGGCCTGCTACTTATTTCATCAGTTCTTGTTTCTTTTGTTGTTTGCTTTTGGTGTTGGTTGTTTTTTGGAGTGTCTTTTCACTGTGTGAATTGCTTGTCACAATTCACTTTCTGTATGTGTTTGGTGTGTATTAAAATTTGGTTTGCCGTTAAAAAGAGTGTTTTTTTCAAAATTCGAATCACGTGTAACCTGGCACAAAATATGCCACCTTTCGTAATGCCTAATCCTGTAATGTGTGAAATGTTTAAGTCTTTGAACATGCTTTGTGGCTTTCAAAAAACATCAAAGGTATTATGTTGAATCAGTAGGTTTTCAAAACTAGGCCTAAGCAGGTTTATTTTTCAAATTACATTACCCACCCAAAGAAAAACCAGAAAATGATTGAATTTCTAATAACCTATTGGTATGGTGAGGTGTTTAATGTGGCAGCTTACATACTTACTAGCGCTTTGTGCAATATAATTGACCTTACTTTAAAGAACATGATCAAATAGTCGACTTATGGAAGGTTAAACAATGTAATTGTTTCAGACAAGGAATGAGACTCGTTAAAATCCAACGAAATTTTAATTAGAAACAAAGTTTTGGAAAGAAACAAACAAGCAAAATAAAAAAATCAGCTCCGAAGGGCCGCCGCCATGTGGTCAAGGATCACTAACATTTGAATAACGTGCCCACGCAAGGCGGCCAATCCCTCCTGCAGAGAATGCATCCGCCTCTGGTCCTCTGTTGGAAAAAACAAAAAAGAAACTTAATAAAATGACACCTTACATTATAAGTTTACAAAACAAACTAAACAAATAAATCTAGGTTAAACAAAGATCCAGTTGTGATGAAAAAAACAAAGTACTGGCAAATACAAAGATGGTATAAATACTAAATTACAAATGAACTCACAAAAAGGCGACCACAAAAAGGACGAAGTACCCTTGTTAGGGTAAACAATAACTACCCAAGTATGAGTGTTTGGACATGTGTGATATGTATCAGTGGTAAAAATCCAAGACATTGTCTATCAAATTAAAAATTTCTCCACTATAAAAATAAAAAAAATTAAAGGGAAACATACCGGTCATTGGGATTTGGTTGTTTTGAGGCCCTCCATCCTCCTCCTCCTCGGAGGTGGGCCAGTGCTGGGGGCTACACGGAGGGGAGATCTCCGTGCTGCTGGATGGTGATGAAAAGTGCTGGGGGGGAGGGGAGGGTGAAGAAAAGAGAAGGGGGGGTGGAGTGGAGGGTGAAGAAAAGAGAGGGGGGGGGTGGAGTGGAGGGTGAATTTTGGTGATGGGGCAAATTTCCAGAGGTAGGGGCCTCAGGTAGTGGCCGGTCAGGGGTGGAGGGGGAATTGGGGGAAGGTTGGGGAGTTGTTGCTGTGCTGGGAGTCGGACTCAGGGGACGAGCCCGGCGTCTGCTACTGCGGCGAGGCCGGCTTCTGCGTTCAGACCCTAAATGAGGTTTGAAAATTGTTTAGTCTTTTTTTTGGGGGGGGGGTTTGGCCACAAATTAACAACTCCACAAATGTTATAACATTTTAAAAATGGAAAACATGCACACGCAGGCCTGTCCAAAAACTACCAACAGGGCTATACTGAAAACATGCACACGCAGATAGGACCACAATAAACAAACAGGGCTATACTGAAAACATGCACACGCAGATAGGACCACAATTAACAAACAGGGCTATACTGAAAACATGCACACGCAGATAGGACCACAATAAACAAACAGGGCTATACTGAAAACATGCACACGCAGATAGGGCCGCAAAAAAAGCCAAGAAAATAACCAAACAAATACTTACTTTCAGCTATACGCAGCCGAAAACAGGCCAGCAAGCGTGGCATGCGGCAGCGCAGATCCGACCACCTGCGCTCAAACTGCCCGATATTTCCGCGTGAGCCGAAGGAGCGCAGGTGGTGGCGAACCTCCACATAGGCGGATCGCTTCTGGCGGTTGCTGATGGGGGGAGGCTGGCTGGTGATCCGCCGGTCCATCACCTCCGTTAGCACCAAAAGCTCCCGCCTGGTAAACGCGGAGGCTCTCATGATGGCAATGATTTTTTTTAACACCAAACAGTTTTAATAAAGGCCAGAGAAAAAATTTGATTGGCTAATGTACTTGGTAAATTAACAGGAACCATTCTATTGGTTATTGTATGAGTCATGTGTCCTCCAGCCTAAAAAATATAATGTGAGTTATGATAGGCTTGATGCAGTGACATGCGTAAGCTAATTTAAATAAAGAAATGAATAAACTAAAATATGCCTAAAACAAACACATGAAAACAATAGGATCATTGGTTACAACATGTATTTTTTATAAAGTAAAACATTGGTGAAACCGTACGTATTCTGCGGGCAAAATGACACACACGGACAAGAATAAAGTTTATTGAAAATGGCCAAAAAAAAGGATAGCAAACATGTGAAGAGCAATTAAGCTAATTAATATATTGATTGCCATGAAATGATTAAAGTATGTATGCAGAATGAACGAGCAGGTAATCGAAATCTGACAGGCCCACTTCCGGTTTGGACTTGTGCGAGCGTTCCCTGCAACCAAATTTGGAGATGGACGGTCGCAATTTTGCTCGTTCGTTAGCTAGAGGAGGGGTTTGGGAGACTTTGGGGCGGAAGATTACCTACGAGCGAACTTACTAGCGAGCGCTTGAATTTACATTTTCTTGCTCGTTCGTCGAACGAGCGATCATCCACTTGAGTCCGGCTCTGAATCAGGCCCTTAGTGTGACAATATTTTTTACAAATACACTGCATTTCCACTCAGTGTGACAATATTTTTTATGAATACACTGCATTTTCCACTTACAGTGTGACAATATTTTTTATGAAAACACTGCATTTTCCACTTACAGTGTGACAATATTTTTTATGAATACACTGCGTTTCCCACTTACAGTGACACAAACAATACATATGAATATTACACTGCGGTCTGACAGGCAGCGTCACAGTAAAAAAAAAATAATACATATAGTACACTGGGGTACAGCACAAAAAAATATAATATATTATTTTTTTATTATATTATTTATTAGCTTTTATTTTTTTATACAGTGGGCACCCTTGGATGGACAGAGTACCCCTGGTTGGACACAGCAGCCCCTGCCCCTGGATGGACACAGCAGCCCCTGCCCTAGATGGACACAACCCCTTGATGGACACAGCAGCCTGGATGGACACAGTAGACCCTGGATAGACATAGAAGCCCCTTCCCTTGATGGACACAGCAACCCCTGGATGGACACAGCAGCACTGGCCTGGATGGACACAGCAGCCCCTCTTGGATGAAGCACAGCCCTGACAGCCCGGGACTCAGCAAGCAAATGGCGCCGATCACCGAGGGGGAGGGATTTTTATACAATCCAAAACCCGCAAGAATCCGAAACAACGGGATGATGATGTTTTGCCTTGCTTTGAGATCCGAGTCAGGCGGGAAAACCCGAGCCGGACTCAGATCTCGCCTCGGATCTGCAAGTTCGGGTGGGTTCGGTTCTCAGGGAACCGAACCTGCTCATCTCTAACAATAGAGGGGCTGATTGACTACGGAACGCTATTATGATCGCAGCTGTGATTATGCCCGCAGTTCTGCTATGAAAATATGCACATCCATAAGACCTCGCAATGCTGTGTATACATCAGTAACATCAGCCCCTCATGCAGAATTACAGCAGGTCTGATCTGTCTTAGAAATTGCAACTCTCATTGCGCGCAGTGAGTACTGCTAATATATGCACGCCCAGGAAATGGCGTTCAAACGGACAGGCACACCTGCGTTTCTCCAACCACTCCCGTCACCACCCCCAAATGCTGACAGTCTGTCACTCACTCTGCGATGGCTCTGTATCTGCGTACATGATCGCAATACTGGCCGGTGCACGCACACTGCAAAGCATGCGAATGCGCAGTACGCAGCATTGGCCGTTCTGTGTACGCTGTTGCAGTTGTGATCCATAATGAAGCAGGCCTAGAATCTGCACAGTTACTAATTGTCAGTTTTAAAACGACAAAAAACCTACCGTAAATCAACATGAAGTCCTTCCAGACAATAGACCAGTCTGAGTTTCATAGGCAAACATTGATTGACGTGTCTGGCGTGCTGTCCCCGTTTTCCGGGAGGGACTAGGCCAGGGTCTGCGTCGATGGATGCAGATTCCTTGCCTCTTAAGTAATCAGCACCTGGTCAGGCTGCAGGAAGCTTCAGCTCACGCAGCCTGACCAAAGGAGCAACTGTCTATCTATCTATCTATCTATCTATCTATCTATCTATCTATCTATCTATCTATCTATCTATCTATCTATCTATCTATGTATCTATGTATCTATCTATCTATCTATCTATCTATCTATCTATCTATGTATCTATCTATCTATCTGATAGCAGAATGTAAAGCTAATGGTAGGTGATGGCACCATTGTGACATCTTGGAAATGCCCAGACCTGCATCAGGAATCTGATATCTCGTGAGTCAGTTGAACACCGGCTAGGTTGCTCATGGCAAGGCGACGTGAATTATCAGAGTTCAAAGGGGCATGATAGTGGGTGCTCGATTGTTGGGACATTATATTTCCAAAGTTGTGCAGACATTCAACATTCCTAAATCTACGGTGTCACATGTGTACCAGGAATACCTCAGGGAAGGCAATACCACCCATGGTGGACAGTGCAGTGGCTGACCACAGGTGCTTAATGATCGTCACCAGCGGCTTCTGGCCAGAAGTGTCTGTGGTAACAGACAAGTGATACTGGCTCAAATAACATCCACATTCAATGCAGAAGACCAGATGCATATCCAGCAGGTCAGCACAGTGTTCTTTAGTGTCGATGGGATATGGGAGCAGAAGACCCACCACAGTGCCCCTATTAAAACTAGGACAACAGACACAGTGCCTCACCTGGGTTCATGACATCACTAATTGGACCCTTGAGGTTTGGCAACATGTGGCATGATTTAATGAGTCAGGGTTCCAGTTGTTTCTGGCTGATGATAGGGTTCACGTGTGGCACAGATCTCATGAGGCCATGGACCCCTGTTGCCAACAAGGCCCCATGCAGGCTGTTGATGGTTTCATAATGGTGTGGGGGTCTGTACACGTAGGGCCGACCGGAGCCAAATTTTTTTGTTAAGCGGATATAGATTTTGGTGCCCCTCAGTGGACCTTCATCTCAGCTCACTCATTCCCCCCATGGAGCCCCTCACAGCCCAGCATCCCTCATCACAGCCCCTCACATCATTCCCCATCACAGCCCCAGGTATCACAGCCCCTCTCATCCCCCTCATCACAGGCCCTCTCACTCCCTCATCACAGCCCCTCATATCCACCTCATCACAGCCCCTCATATTCCCTCTTCACAGTCCCTCATCATAGCCCCTCTCACTTCCCCTCATCACAAACTCCTCCATCACAGCCCCCCTCATCACAGCCCCCCACTCAGATTTACCTGCTGGCTCCAAGCTGTCCTTAACAATGGCAGCAGAGGATTCTCAGCGGGGGACTGGTCTGGCAGCGATGTCGGCGGGCGCCCTCCTGAGCGCTGCGGTGCACCTCTGCGGCTTTGCATGTCACTGGCCACGGCCGGGTCAGGGCGCTCTGCTCTAGGTGGCACCCTACTTGGCTGCGTAACCAGCGTATATGTAAAACCGGCCCTGTGTTCACGTGGCATGGGTTAGGTCTGATACTTTGCATTGCTTGATGACAATTTGCAGCCCTTCATGGACTTCATTAGTCCCACAATGATGGAAAATTCAAGCAGGATAATGCAGTGTGTCATTGGTTCCAAGTTGTCCAAAATTGGTTCGAGGAACATTCTGGAGAGTTCCAACGAATGGTGTGACCTCCACGTTCGTCCAACATGAACCCAATCGAGTATTTATGGGATGTGGTGGAGAGGTAACACTTGCACCCAAGATCCTGCACCTACAAATATCAGGGAGCTATCGGAAGCTATCCAGATGGCATGGGTCAACATCTCTCCAGAGGTCTTCCGTCCACTTGTGGAATTGATGCCACGTCTAGTTGCTACACTTCACCGGGCTACAGGGGGTCCTACATGATACTAGGCATCTATCCCATGACTTGTGAGTTCACAAAGTCCTTCCGCAGTGACTTTGTGCTGTGTGTTTGATTTGCCATTTTATTTTCAAGATTACAAGACCGTAACCAGGGCTTGATTCAGTATGGATCGCGGCTGCGATTACGCACGCAGTCTCACTGCAATTATATGCTAATCCACTGAGATTGCTATGCCGTTGCAGCACAACATAAGGCCACCCACCTTACCTTATACACCGTAATACTTTGCAAGACTGCGAAAACATCAGTAACATCGGAGCCTCACACACACTTGCACAATGTCAGACCTTACACAGAAATTGCTAACCTCATCGCAGTGAAAGCCAAAAGTGCATATGGCCATGCAGTGGTTAATTTATGCACACCCCTGCAACGGCATTCAAATGCACTGGCACGCCCCATAAACGGTACTTCCTGTCAATCACTCAGTGATGGGTCTGTATAGTCTCTGCGATTGCAGTGGTTGGTTTGCGCACGCACACTATGATGCATACGCATGTGCAGAACCCTAAATCGTCCGATTGCATGCGTAATCTCAGTTGTGATCCTTGCTGAGTCCCCCAGTTAGGTAAAAGCATAGAACACAGGAAGCTTTTAAGATAGCTCCCAAGTAACTAAAGTGCAATTGCCCCATCTCAGTTGAATGCAGTGACTTCAAAAACATTGCAGGAAAAATCTCTCTCAAGTATATGTACAATAGAGGCTAGGGAACTAGGAATGTTCAGCAATGCATGTGTGTAGATGTTGCCTGAGGTATAACCTTCATAGGTTTGATATGTATTCACTACTCAGGCTGGCTTAATGCGGCCTATGATCCTGTGAGCCCTTCGCGGGACAACAAGCAGAATGCTGCCTCATTTTATATCGCCTTGTTACCCTTTTCTGGTGATCGCCCTCATGGTAACCCTTAAGGTGCCCATATACGGCGCAATTTTTTTTTTTACACGATTTGGCTGTTTTCGATTATATGTAATGACCAATCGTGTAAAAAGTGGTGTATTCCAGTACAATTACGATGCCGCTGCGTGTTCAGTTGATCTGCGATGCGTCGTGTATCAGCATCGCAGATCAACTGAATCTGCAGTAAGATTTCGACCTATCGTGTAGGATTTGACACACATTGCACGCTGTTTTGCTTGATGTACGATTACGATATGAGATTTATGATGGCCCTGGCCACTGCTCTCCTCCATTTTGTGACAGACGACGGGAGAAGTGGAAGTGGGACGCAGCAGCAGCAGCATCGTGTCTTGCGGAGGCTTGTACATTAAAAAGTGAGTAATCGCTTGTATTCTTTGTACAACCTGAACCACCAATGTACCCCTGCACCTCCAATGCCCTGCACCACTATGCAGAATAACCACTGCAACCCAATGCGTATTATCCCCTGCCCCACCAATGCATAATAACCTCTGTCCCCCTAATGCGTATTAACCCTTGCCTCACCTAGACATAATAACCTCTGTCCCCCTAATGCATATTAACCCCTGCCCTACCAATGCATAATAACCTCTGTCCCCCTAATGCGTATTAACCCCTGCCCCACCTATGCATAATAACCACTGCACCCCCAATGCATATTAACCCGTCACACCAATGCATATTAACCACTGCACCCCCAATGTATTTTAACCTCTGCCCCCAATGTGTATTTTAACCACTGCACCCCTTTGTGTATTTTAACCACTGCACCCCTAATGTGTATTTTAATCTCTGCCCCATGTGTATTTTAATCACTGCACCCCCTATGTGTATTTTAACCTCTGCCCCATGTTTATTTTAACCTCTGCCCCCCAATGTACCCTATGACACCAATGTACTAGCCCATCAATGGTTAATATCCACTGCATCCGCAATGTACCCACTCCCCCAGCCAATGTTATGACAGTGCAGGACAATGCAAGTTGTCCTCGTATTGAAAAAAGAAATATGAAAATAAACTGACACAGGTTTAAAAAGTATTGAAAATACATTTAAAACAAATAAACTAATTAATATAATTCAACTGCTAAAACATTCAAACTTTAAAAAGAACACATAAAAAACATATCAACTAAGTAAAATAATTCAACTGTTAAAACATTAAAACTTTCAAATATTGAAAACATTTTTTTTCTATTTTTCCAAAGAAATGACCAGTGCAAGAGAGCGACAATTTGTGACAGGGTTTCTCGAGCGCTATCGCGCCCACGAATGTCTGTGGCGAATCAAGGGGCCCGACTACAGCAATTAATACAAGTGAGCTGCTGCAATTGAAGAGCTTGTAGCTTTTAGCAAGCCATTCCATGACGAGGCTTCACCAAAGTGGGGGAAAGCCAAAATACAAAATTTGCATACTGTGGGCCTGATTCAGCAAGGAATGCAAAGGAGAGAACGCACGCACTTGGCTGATGTTTTTGGTATGCGCGAACTAGCCAGTGCGATCGTGTTATGGTACGCAGACTACAAGCAGCGTGCACGCAGGACCTCCTGATATTGATTGATAGGAAGTGCCGTTTGTGGGTGGTGACAGGGGGTGGTCAGGCGAACCAGGCGTTATAACGCCGTTATAGGGGTGTGCATAATTAAGGCAGTGCGGCAGCATACACAGCCATACCCTAAGCTGTACACAGGAAGCGGACAAAATCCTGCGGCAGGTCAGGTCAACCACTATTGTGCGTGTGAGTCCGATGGTTCTCGATGTTTAAGCTATCTTGTATACTAATCACGCTGTGAGTAAAGGGAGATGGGCGGCTTAATATGGGGCTGGGCATTGATTAGTATATTCTCACAACGGACGGGTGCGTGCGTGCGCCTGCTAGCGTGCAATCCTTGCTGAATCAGGCCCTGTGTACATTAAAGAAAATAAAAAACAGCAAGAGTCGCGGGCATCTGGAGCGGGGGCCGATGAGGTCTACACCAGTACCTTTTGGTACTTCGACCTCCTCAAGTTCCTGCATGAGCATTCCTAGTGATCTTTACTGCTCGTTCCTGCCCTTGGCTTTGTTCATGACCTGATTCCATCTCATCCCTGGTTCTGCGCTTGGTATTCTGGTTTTGACCTTGGCTAGTCTCTGTGACCTGTTTACGTCTGATCCCTGGTACCGTCTTGTCCGTTTGGTTCTGACCCAGCTTGTCGACTACGTTATACGCCTTCATCATGCACAGCTCGTATTCAGTGTACACCAGCACCTGTATGAGGGAACCAATTCTGAGGGCTGCAACCTGCGTGTCGGACGCAGCTACGTACGAAACCTTCTTGCTGGGGTCTCTGGTGAATACCACCGGCACGTTAGACTCCGCGCATCAGAACTGGGTCTTGCCAATCCAAAAATACGGGTTAGCATCCATTATCCATCAGAGAGTTTTGACAGAATTTAATTAAGTACACGTGCAGCAATGTGTGTGTACAAGTTGCGGCTAATACTACTGATGCTATAATTTATGTTTACTTATATTACATACATTTTACCTCCATTCCCTTTCTATGTACTCCCCTTCTGCATCCACACATGGCTGCATTCTTATTTTCCATTGGACCATTGTTGTAGCTCATTATCTATCAGCTGTCTCCAACAGTAGTTATCTTCTTTACCTCAGTAACTGATGCAAAAAGGGTTCCCTTAAGTACAGATCTGACTTCAGGGAAAACAAAGAAGTCACGCAGTGCGAGGTTTGGTGAGTATGGAGGGTGTTCTAGTACTGCAATCTGTTTCTCAACCAAAAAATGCTCCACAGACAGAGCTGTGTGGGCTGGTGCACTGTCCTGATGAAGAATCAAACAATTTTTCTACAACTCTGGCCTTTTTCTTCTGATTCTTTCCAGTAAAGTTGCTAGAACATTTTGTAGTAATGTTGATTCACTGTTGCCAGGGCCGGCAATAGGGGTGTTCGGCCAGTGCGGTCAAACAGGGGCACCACCCCATAGAGAGCGCAGCCCTCATAAACCATCCAAATTTTAGCAGGACTGTCACATTTTTTAGGCACTGTCCCGGCGTTCCACCAACGGGTTTAAATGTCCCGCGGGCGGTCGGGGGCACTCAGGCACCACCGCAGCTCTGCTTTGCATTAGGTCTCTCTCATAGATCCGTGGAGCCGTGGTCGGATCGGACGGCAGCGGACTCAGGAGAGGGACTTAAGGTAGGTATTAAGGGCCTCATTCAGACCCACTCGCGAGTGGCTGTCCGCTCGCAAGTGGGTCGATGGTCTGCACTGCGCATGCGCACGACGGAGGGAGCTCCGGCGTGCGCATGCGCGAGACGTGACGAGCGAAGGATTTTCCTTCGCTCGTAGTGTCTCATCAAAGGGGGCGTGCTGTCGATGTTGACTGACAGTACGCCCCCTTTGGTGGGCGTGCCGGGGGCGTGCCTGCCAGACGGAGGCGTTCCCAAGGGAACGCCTACCGTCTGAAGCCGGCCCCACTGACATCACTAGTGATGTCAGTGGGAGTGATTTTGGCTCTGATAGAGCCAAAATCACTCCTGGCCTTGCGGTTGAAAAACCATCGCGACCATCATCCTGCACGCTCGTATATGCTGTGGGTGGTGACCCACAGCTATACGAGTGTCCAGGAGGATGCTCCATATTAATGGAGGTGGGCCCTGATTCAGAGCGAGCGCTCTGGTCAGAGCGTCCGGCTCTGAATCAGGGCCTAAGTTTGTATTTTAATTGTATTTTTTTTTTCAGAAGCACCAGCACTGGGGGCAGGACTATATAGGGGGCATTACTACTGGGGGGATTACTATAGGGGGGCATTACAATTGTGGGTACTACTAATGGGGGCATTACTACTGGGGGCACTACAATAGGGCACACTACTATAGGGGACACTACTACTGGGGGCACTACTAATGAGGGCACTGCATGGGGGGCACCACTACCGGGGCCACTGTGTAAGGGGCACCACTGCTGTGGGCATTGTATAAGGGGCACTACTACTGTGGGCCTTGTGTAAGGGGCACTAATTTGGGCATTGTGTAAAAGGGGCATCACTGTGTGTCATAACATGAATAAGGGACTGCTGTGTGGCATAATTTGAATTGGGGATAATGTATTATAAAGGGAATTACTGTGTGTGGCACAATGTATTATACAGGCGCATTACTGTACATGGCAATTATTTGCCACGAGGGGAGAGCTTAGGGGAAGCCCAGCACCTTCGTAAGTGCTGGCCACGCCCCACAATGTGATGAATTGGGGGTGTTCCGCAAGGAACCAGAGCGCACAGAGGAACTCCATCTGAAACAAGTTATTTCTTTTTTTTTTATTTGGGGGGGGAGGGGGCGCAACTGGGAACTTGTGGCATAATGTGTATAAGGGGCATTACTGTGTGGCATAATGTGCAATAAGGGTGCTGCTGCGTGGCATAATGTTAATAAAGGGTACTATGTGGCATAATGTTTATATGGGACATTACTGTGTGGCATAATGTACAATAAGAATACTGCTGTGTGACATGATGTGAATAAAGGGTACTACTGTGCGGCATAATGCGCAATAAGGGTACTGCTGTGTGGCATAATGTGCAATGAGGGGTAAACTTACTAAGATGGGAGTTCTATTAAGAAGTGATGTTGCCCATAGCAACCAATCAGATTCCAGGTATATTCTAAAAGGTGCTAGATAAATGAGAAGTAGAATCTGATTGGTTGCCATGGGCAACATCACCTCTTAAATAGAACTCCCATCTTAGTAAACTTACCCCTAAGCGTACTACTGTGTGGCATAATGTGAATAAAGGGCATTATTGTGTGGCATTGTGGGCACTACTGTGGAGTTATGTGACATAATGTGAATAAGGGGTATTACTGTTTGGCGTAATATGAGTTGGGGGCACTATTGTGGAGTGTCATGATGACGCCCTTATTTCAAGTGACTATGCCCATTGTGATGCGTAGCCACACCTATTTTTGGGTGCACACATACACTGCCTCTAAATTTATTGTACTACTTGCAACACTGAAGGTGACATAAATTCTGGGGAGGTGTTGGAACTGGGACCACCCATTACCATATGTCTAGTTTCACCTATGATGGCTGGGAGACACAACGGGGATTAGTGGTGAGACAGAAGGGAGCTAGCTGGGGAGACAGAAGGGGTGCAGACTGGGGAGACAGAAGGGGTGCAGACTGGAGAGACAGAAGGGAGCTAGCTGGTGAGACAGAAGGGGTGCTGCTTGATAAAAGAAAAAGAGATGCTGGCTGATGAAACATGGGGGCTAGCTGGGGAGACAGAAGGGGGATGGCAGGGGAGACAGAAGGGGGATGGCTGGGGAGACAGAAGGGGGATGGCTGGGGAGACTGAAGGGGGGATGGCTGGGGAGACATAAGTACAGAGTGAATTATTAATTTATTATCGGGGGAGGGGACCGCCAGTCCATTACTTTGCCAGGGGTGCTCGGACCCCTAGACACACCTCTGACCAAAACCAAAACACGAGGGTGTGCACACATCTCTAATTATTATGGGATTCCTGCGCTGGCACCTCAGTCCCTGTGTATTAGGCAGTAGCCAAGATCTGCAGTATTGTCCCCAACATGTGAAATATTAGGGTCAGGGCAGGAACTAGGGTAGTGCAGCCTGTGCCATGGTACAGGGCACTGCAGGACAAGGGGCGCTGTCAATTTTCTGTTTATTATCATTCTCACTAGTAGCTTCCTCTTATTTTATCCCCAGCATCTCCTGGCCTCCCCTCTCTCTTCCCCATTAGGCCATTCCCCTTTTTTGGGTGCATTATGTCCCTATTTGAAAAATTGGGGTGGCGCCAATGCTCTTTCTGTCACAGGGCACCAAAAAGTCTAGTTACGGCTCTGATTAGGGTATTACTGTAACATAAAATGACAATGCATGTATAGATGACATCCCCAGGCAGAGCAACACCAGGTAAATTATTATGAGATTCTTGCCCTGGCATCTCAGTCCACGTCTACTAGGTAGCAGGAGATATTTGCAGCCCCGCCGCCAGCAGGATGAATGTTAGGGTATTAGATGGACATAAGGACACTACATCTATAAATGATAGCAGAGCAGCAGCGGGTACAGTACGTTATCTGGAGTTAGATTCCTGCCCTAGCCCCTAGTCCTGTGTGGCTTACTGGCAGCAGTTGCGAGTTAGCAACTGAGATTTGCAGCAGCAATTACTCCTTGGCCCGGCCGGCGGCCGCCTGCTGCTGCTGCTGGTGACTGGGTGAAGGGGGCCGGCTGTACTGACGTGCGGGATATACCGGGCCCGGCTCCTCCCTCCGCCTCTCCTTGCCCTCCTCCTCCAGTGTCGGGATCTGAATGAGACCAGGGGGACCGGCCGCACATCCAGCGCCCAGGAGGCCGAGGGGAGTGTGAGCAGCGGTGGCTCGGAGCAGGTGAGCGGAGGGCCCGTCCAGGCCTCAGGTGTGAGACAGGGAAGCAGGGGGACCGATAGCTGCTTGGCATAGGCCTGAGAGCGCTGCCTCCTTGTGATCCACCGCATACTGGGATCTCATAACAACCACCCGGCCAGTGTGGAGGCGTCTCCCGGGCTGAGATCTCTCGCGTAGCTCAGGCAGCTGAGGACCATGTGGGAGATGATTCCCCCCTGTGCCCACCCATCTCCAATCACTGTACAGGCCGCCCCAAGGATGGGAATAGGGCACCGCCTGTAACAGGATAACATGCTGCCCCCAGCCTGGTCTCATGGCTGCACTATATAAGAGTGTCACCTCTGTGTTCTTCTCTGGTAGCAGGAGGCCCTGTGCTGCGCTCTTGTCTGGTTAATGAGTGATGGCTTTTGAGGACCCATATTTTGGCAAGGTGTGGTGCCCCTATGTCTGGTCATCTAGTGGTGGCTCAGGAAGACCTATGTCTGTACAAGGTGTGGTATACTCTTGTCTGATCATGTAGTGGTGTATTGGAGGAACACATTTTTTGGGCAAAGAATGGTGACTTAGGAGGACCCATGTCTGCTTATCTAGTAGTCTCTTAAGAAGATAAATGTATAGGTAAGGAATGGTGCTCCATGTCTGATCATATAGTGGTAGCTTAGGGGGACCTATGCCTGGGCAAGTAATGGTGACCCTATGCCTGGTCATATAGTAGTGCTTTAGGAAGACCCATTTTTAGGCATAGAATGGTGTCCCCATGCCTGGTCATATAGTGGTAGCTTAGAAGGACCTATCCCTGGGCAAGGAATGATGCCCACATGTCTGTTCCTTAGGTGGGGATGTAATTATTATCCCGACTGTTGGAATGGCGACACCAGTCAGAATCCCGGTGCCGGCATCCCAACAGTAAGTATTGGGGTAAGGGGGAGGGTTAGGCTGCGGGGGCGGTGAGGTCAGGTTTTGGATACGGGGGGAGGGTTAAGGTAATATACTTAACTTCATCTGTCGGGATTCAGACCACTTTTGACTAGATAAGTAATGAGCCTTAAACTGTGTCCCTGGAGCTCTCCTGGCATGCAACTGCTTGTGGGGCCTATTCCTGACGCAGGATATGATGTAGTGGCACACTGTTAAGCTGGGTACACACTGGCGCAATCGTTCCAACTTTCCAGACTATTTCCCTTGAGCGGGGATTGAGCGTACACACTAGAAGGTACGTCATTAACACACATTAGGTTGCATGCAATATCGTCAGGTTTTATGTGCAGCATGTCAAACCTAGCGACTGTGGGCACGCGCTTTTTGAGTGTACACACTGAGTAATGTAGGTGATTTGTCATTACAAAACGATAAATCGCCTCGACATCGCTCGAGTGTGTACTCAGCTTTAGGAGTGCCATATCTGAAACAAATACTAAAATACTACACTGCAAAGTGCCCCTGTCCTTTTGATAGTAAACTAGAACAACACATTCATGAAACACTTTTTTTTTTTTTTTTTTATTGTCCCATTTGAGTCTTGTTTTAAACTGAAGTGGCGTTATTGAGATGCGGATGTTTTTCCTAATGTGTTTCCAGTTTTATTGGTTTATGGACCCTTCTCTTATAATGTAAAATATCCGTGATTGCAGCAGGTAGACACAATGTAAATGATCTTTTTTTTTTTTTTTAACAGACCTGTAGACTAGCATGGCTTTACCCTGAGGGTGCACGTTCTCAGAAGGGAAAGCAGTCTTCCTGCACTGCAGCATATTGTGTTAGTTACCTGTTTAATCATGGAAAGCTAATAAGATTGAGTTTTGGTTCAGCAACTGCCTACAATTTTACCCAACCACTTTCTTAGTAAATCTTCTGAGAATATGTTTGTCTCAAATAGCTTAAGTTCAAATGAAGCTCGAGTTACAGTACTATGACATTTTTATTTGGGCTATGCTTATGTTATATAAGTTCAGTATTATGTAGACAGCATCTGTAATCATTAGATCATTGGGGACTATAAACCATTGCTGTCATGATCTAATGAAGGTCTAGGCAGCCTTAGGCACATCTCGCAGGGTGCGCAGCCAGCTGGAGTGCCGGAGGTTCCCAGACCTACGTGACGTTTGCACTGTAAGTTTATGAGACTGGTTGGAAAGGCAGGGGGTGGTCATAATTGCATCACAATCCTCCTTCCTGTAAGCTTTTCAGTTGTTCCTGTCTTTCTAGTTCATTTCATGTTTTTCCTTAAGTTGTTAGTATATTTTATTCTCTAAAACAGAAATTGAACGGATTTACTTTATAATAGGATTTATGTGATTAATAAGTCTCTTGGTAAAAATAAATAAAATACATTTTATTTCCTTCTACTTTAAATCCCTGGATTTGTTACTGTAAAGCCTATGCGATCCATTGAACGATCTATCATTCCGATGTGGATCGGATCGATAGACCATGCAGATCGCATAGTGTGTACCATCTGTGCCCTCCTGCAGTCACTTGTGATATCATCTGGTTGGCTGTGCTGCACGGCCATGCGCATGATATTGCTTGCGGCGCTGTTGCAGGTAATGAAGGACGGCATGAAGAATCGTTCCGTTGTTCATTACATTGCTCAATTTGTACCTGCGCTACAATATCTCAGCATATCGTCCGGGTACACATCGGCAAGTGTGTACCCAGCATAACTCCTGGACAGGGATGTCCAATTTACCTCAGCACAATACATAACTTTATTTTGCAATTCTTTATAACCAGGGACATCAAGTTGGCCCTCTCACTGTTTATAGATGATTGTAATATGTTGGCAGGGGAAATAAATATGGAATTTGGAAAATTACATTATGGAGTGCCAATTCTCTATAAATATACTATATGTTTTCTACCATATTCATTTGTAAATAGCTTATTGTTTGCATAACCAGAATGTCCACCCATATAAGTTTTTAAAGATCCATTTACATATATTAACTGCTACTTGTATAGTTCCTGCATATTTCGTTGCACTTTACAATAGGGAACAAAAAAAGTAATAAAACAAGACTGTATGATGTATATATCTAGGTCCGGTGGCAGGCAGGGCGCTGGATCTAGAGCAAGGGCACTTCTGCGCGCTTCTGAAAAAGGGCGTGGCCAATGACATGGCCCCTTTTCGTCACTCTTGGGGGCGTGCCCAGCACTTACGGACATGCCGGGCAGACCCCAAGCGTCACTGTGAATGCATGCGTCCGGCATCCATGCACTGGCAGTGACCGCTGCTCTACCAACGTTCCCAACCGCAGGACACTGCAGCCCGCGGGTGTTGGACAGAACCCGCAGGCTGTTTCAGCAGAGCGCAGCGCTGGAGGGCAGGGTGCTTTCTGCCCTTCAGAAATAGGGCAGGGCGCGGCGCCCCGCTCATACAGCCTAGCGGGAACGCTAGTATATTTTTACTTAGGTTAATTAAATTATGCTAACTGATCAAACATCCTTTATTTCATGCCCACTCACGACTATAGTTGATCAGATCGGTGAAGATGCTAAACACTATTTATGTAGAATTGCAATATATGAAAGCTCAAAGTTTTTTATCATCAACACGGCAGCCAGGAGAGTTTACTCTACAGTAGAGGATCCCAAACTCCCCCATTGCAGTCCACGATTTCAGGATATGCTTGCTTGAGCACAGGTGACTTAATTAGTACCTTAGTCAATTTATTTTAACTGTCTGGACACAAGAATGGATATCCTTAAAACATGGACTGTAATGGTGGAATTTGGGAACCTCTGTCCTACAGTATGACTTCTGTCATAAATACTATAAGGATGTTAGATATCACGGACAAAATTCTATAACCATATAAAAGCAAAAAACTCTGAGGGGACTTCTAGTGTCCCTAATTATTTACGGTAAAGGGTACGTTATTTATAATATAAAAGTTTAATTTACAGAAAAAAACCCCTGCAGAAATAAGTAGCACACTGACACACAAACAAATAGAACAGCGATATAAACAGAAATAAAACACATTGCTGCACATCTGTGCTGACACAGACACACACAGATTAGTGACATTTTCAAAACTGTAACAAACTATTTTGTTACGCCGGCCATACACGGTAAGATTTTTTATACGATGTGCACGATTTCGATCGATCGCAACGATCAATCGTGCATATCGTGTGTGGATTGGCATGCTGCACGACGGTGATGCGCGTCCCCTGCTGTCGTACATCGGCATGGTAGATCTTATGGAAAAACCATACTGCGATCCATCATGCTGTTAAATAGGTAAACGAAGCATCTTGTAAGATGCATCGTTTACCATTCACAGCAGCATGCGATGCATCGGGCTGAATTTGAAAACGTATCGAGGTGTCATACGTTTGCAAATCGCCCCGTGTATGGCCCACATTAAGCATTTGGGGCTTGATTCTGAGTTGGGAGCAAAGCAATGAAAAGCAAATAAGTTTGCACATGGACAAATGATGTTGCAATGCGGGGGGTGCAAATACATTTAGGTCTTTTGCATGCAGGGTAAATACTGGCTGCTTTTGCATAGCTGTTTACCCCACAGCTAATTGATTGTGCTTTCCATTTCACTTAGCTGCAGAAACCCTGTGTGTTAGGCCCAAGAGGGTGGATTCTCTCTCATACCCTCAGGGGCTGCGAGGAAAAAATGCGTTAAAATGCAGTGTCCTGCATTTAACGTGCGGGGAAACGCATAGATATCAGCACTTTGTGTGGAATCTATGGGTTAGGGCGCATTAACCCTGGGTTTACCTTGCTGGGAAAATGCTCAATAATTGAATAGCTCCTGATCCCGCACAGGCAAATCCCGCGCCTAATTTAATCCCCCTCCCCCCCCCCCCCCAAAAAAAAAAATCTCTCGGTACATTTTAAATCCGTCTCACCTGCAGCGTAACATGGTTTTGCAAAGTAACTATTTTTTTTCTTTCACTTTACTTTACTCCCTGCTCAGAACAAGGACCTTGGTTACAGTATTTTGCATGTTTGTCTGCAGAATCTGGCCTTCACTGTTCCCAGTTGGATGCAGTTAATAACCCGGCGGTCGATATACCAGCACCGGCATACCACCGCCGGGCAAAATGCAGATGCCGCTATCTCTGTACAAATCAGGATACCGGCGTCGGAGTCCCGACAGCCGGAATCCCGATCGTGAGAGACTGGAGGCGGGTAAGTATGAGCTGGGGGGGGGGGGGGGGGGTTAGGTTAAGGAATGTCCTGGAGGGACTTTGGGTTAGGCACCACGAAGGGTGTCGGAATTTGGCTGCTGGTGTTTCAATCCCATTCCTTTCCAGTACGACACCCAACCACACCACACGCATCCCAGCTTTATTCATAGACCTAAATTCTGTGTAAAGCAAGTTTTCATATGCAGTATGGAATGCCACAACTGCAAAGAAACTAGAATGTTTTATCCCCTGAGCTTAGCACATCTAGGAAAAGCCACTGTCCTGCCCTAAGACTTGGTTCATCTACAGACACGCTTTTAGTACATGGGATGTAATATTTGTACTTTCTACTTCAGGGTCCATAGGGGGTCCACAGGGTTGACCTTGGGGGTTATAGCTGGAACAGGATCCATGGGCACCACACAGTTAAGCTTTTAGCTCCCAGGATGCACTTGGGTCCTCCTCTATACCCCGCCCCCGAGCCACAGGCACCTCAGTGTAAGCTGGTGCCCGGCCGGAGTCGGTCACCGCACAGGGGGGCTGCAGGAGCAGCCCCCAGAAGCTTTTTATTTTAAGTTAAATTTTTATTTAGTTTTAATCTATTTTTACTACAGACGGCAGCGAAGGGCTGTCTGTACAGACGCCCACGCTGCCGCTCTGATCCCCGACTGGCGCCGCGACGCCAGTACTGATCTGGGGATCGCGGCGGGAGGACAGAGTCCGTACTAGCCGGACTCTGTCTACCTCCCAGGACTGCTGCCGGAGTCGCCGGGGATGCAGGTAAGCCGCGCGTCGCTGGCTAGCGGCGGCGCGCGGAATGCCTTAAATGCAGTCCTTTAGCCTCCGGTCCTGGGGACAGACCGGAGGCTGCTGGCAGTGGCGGCGGGCCCCCCCCCCATAACCCGTGGGACCACTAGACCACCAGGGATAACCGGCAAGCGGGAAGCCAGCATCCCTGGGGTTATGGCCAGCCAGGGGAGGAAGCCTTCCCTGTTCAGCGGCTCCTCCCCTCAGCTCAGCGCGCCTTTCAGCACGCAGTCTGGCGTCGCTGAGCTGCAGATTCCTCGGCCACTCCTCCTCTGAGGTCTCCAGCGGCCATTTTCCCACAGTGGCAGCGCAGATCTCAGGGAGCACGCGGACCGGTCCCCCTGTGTACCTCTCCCCTGATTAAGGACAGCGTACACAGCACTATAGCCCTCCCAGACACTGAATCTGGGCAGGTTGATTGTAG
Source organism: Taudactylus pleione (assembly GCA_031769625.1). Lineage (NCBI taxonomy): Eukaryota > Metazoa > Chordata > Amphibia > Anura > Myobatrachidae > Taudactylus > Taudactylus pleione. Next base: position 170,905 of record JAUIMM010001397.1, on the reverse strand, counting down.
TGTAAAGGTGCAGTGAGTATATCTTCCTGCATGGTATGTGACTTTTTGCTAGTGCTGCCTGTCTGTGCTTATTTTCCGCTTACTGTCAGCTTATACCTATCCCTTTACTTCTCCTACAAGCTCTGCAGGTGTGTGGGGGAGGGGCGTTTCTACTGACCTCACTTATATAGATCACGTATTTGTGAGGTCCGTCACATACAGTAGTGTGCTACTCAGTGCCATATTGTGGGCTGTTGTTCAGCACACCGGTGAGTGCGTTTCACTTCTACCCTGGTGCCAGATATATAATATATTCTGTCATGTCAGACGAGGAGGTTGAGCGCTCAGTGGCTCCGGTGTTGGCCTCCTGCGGACGCTGTTCTGCAGGAGTAGATAGGGAGGATTTGTCACAGGATGGCCTGTGTAGTCGATGCCAGGTGGCTCCTGGCCCATCCAGACCTTCTCTGGCGCAGGAACCACCGTGGGCGATGTTTTCTCAAGTGCTGGTGTCTATTGCGGACCGTCTGTCGGTCCCGACTGCTCTCCCTACTAGGGCGGTGCCCCAGCCGACCATCCCCCATTCCCCGGGTGTCCCGCAGTTATTGCGGAGTCCTCCTGGGTCTCAATCAGTAGGTCCCTATGCGGGGTTGCCTATGTATATACAGGCTTCCCCTGTGCCGCAGCAGCCTGTGGTACCTTTTCAGGCCCCTATGGCGACGCCTCCACCATGGGTGGATGTGCTCTCCAACTCCGTGCAAAATTTGGCGGCCGCTTCCTCGGCTTTACAGTCAATGTTGCAGACTGACATGCCTTCTAGGATTTCTAAACGCCCACTCATGACACGGGCTGCTCAGGTATCGGACTCAGAGGGTTCCTCAGATGATGGGGAGGTCCCTGATGACACTGACTCGGACGCCTCGGTCCAGGAAATGGATACCAAGTCGTCCATTAATGTGCGAGCACTAGTTAGGGCGGTGCGAGCTATTCTTCTTATAGAGGATGAGGCACCGGTTCCTAGGTCGAAGTTTCCTAGTTTCAAAAAAACTAAGGTGGCTTCTGCGGTGTTTCCCCTGTCGGATCAGTTGACGGATCATATGGCGGTAGCTTGGCAGGCGCCCAGTAAGAGATTCCTTCCTCAGAAGCGGTTGGCTTCTAATTACCCCTTCCCTGAGGCACATTGTAAAAAATGGGAAACTCCACCGGCGGTGGATTCCCATGTCACCCGTTTAACTCGGGGCGCCACCTTACCATTACCGTCGATATCCTCGCTGAAGGATCCCACGGACAGGAAAGTTGAGACTTGCTTAAAGTCTATTTACTCCCTCTCCGGGGCGGTGGCCCGACCGTCCATGGCCATTTCCTGGGTGGCCAAGGCCATTGAGGGGTGGGCCAATGCATTGGAAGATACCTTCCCGGACGACGCTCCGGCTGTCCAGCGGGCATTGTTGGGACAAATGAGGGACGCCGCTTCTTACATTGGAGAAGCTTCTTTAGATGCTAGTCTGCTGACCTCGCGGGTATCGGCTGCAGCGGTGTCTGCCCGCCGATCCTTATGGTTGCGGTCCTGGAGAGCGGACTCTGATTCAAAGAAAGGTCTGGAGGCCTTACCTTTCAATGGGGAATTACTATTTGGTCCGGACTTGGACAAAATAGTGGACACCCTGGCTAAATCCAAGTCGGCCTTCCTCCCTTCGGCGGCACTGCCTGCTAAGGTTCGGAGTTCGGCTTTTCGTTCCTTTCGGGTTCAGGGTAAGGCGAAAGGTCAGTCCTTCCCGAGACAGTCTGCGAGTAAGACGGCCTCTAAACCCAAGAAGCAAGCCTGGAGTGCTCGGCGCCCTTCTTCCAAGCAGGAAGATAAACCTGCGGCCTGATGGGACGGGCCTCCCTCTGGGGGACCTCAGAGTGGGAGGCCGACTTCTTCTATTTGCCCAGTGCTGGCACAATACCACCACGGATGCCTGGGTTCGAGAAGTGGTCTCCCAGGGGTACGCCCTGTCTTTTCGGCACAGACCACCCCACCAGTTTTTCTGCACAAGTCCTTCTCAGAACAAGACCAAGGCGTTACAGGTTCAGGAGGCTATAGAGTCCTTGCTGAAAGCAGGGGTCATTGTTCCCGTTCCTCTATCACAACGAGGGACGGGGTATTATTCGTCTCTGTTTCTGGTGCAGAAACCCAATGGTTCTCATCGCCCTATCCTCAACTTGAAGTCTCTGAACAAATTCCTCAGAGTTCCCAAGTTCAGGATGGAAACGTTACGTTCCATCATTCTGGCGATGGAACCGGGGGATTACATGGTGTCCCTGGACATCCAGGACGCCTACCTCCATGTTCCGATAGCATCTTCACACCAGCGGTATCTGAGGTTCGCTATCCTTCAACACCACTATCAGTTCCGGGCGCTACCCTTTGGTCTCTCCACGGCACCGAGGGTGTTCACGAAGATTATGGCGGTCATGGCCGCACATCTTCGGAACCAGAATGTACGGCTGCTGCCGTACCTGGACGACCTCCTGTTGCTGGCGAGCTCCCCGGAGGTACTGCTTCAACATCTCCACCTGACGATCGCTTGCCTGCAAGCGCACGGGTGGTTGATAAATTGGAAAAAGTCCTCTCTGATTCCATCACAGCGGATGGTTCATTTGGGAGCTCTGCTGGATTCGCGTCAGCAAAGGATCTTCCTGACTCCGGAGAAGGTCGCCTCACTACAGCTGCGGATACGCAGTTGCCTGAGCCGTTGCCGCCTGTCGGTCCATTCGGCTATGAGAGTTCTGGGGTCCATGGTGTCGACATTCGACATGGTGGAATTTGCCCAGTTCCATTCCCGGCCCCTGCAGGGGCTGATTCTATCAGAATGGAACGGGTTACCTCACCGGATCCGCTCTCCGGTGCTGGTGTTGTCTCCGGACGTTCGGCTATCTTTGGCTTGGTGGCTTCAGACAGCTCATCTGGTCGAGGGGCGCCCATTTTGGATCCCGGACTGGGTCCTGCTCACGACGGATGCCAGTCTCCGGGGTTGGGGGGCAGTGACCGGCTCTTTGTCGCTTCAGGGTCGTTGGTCAGCGGAAGAAGCACTTCTCCCCATCAACATCCTGGAACTGCGGGCAGTATACAAGGCCCTGCAGTCGTCCGGCCCCGCTCTTCACGGAAGGGCGGTACAGGTGCAGTCCGACAACGCCACCACGGTGGCGTATATCAATCACCAAGGCGGAACTCGCAGTCAGGCAGCGATGTCGGAGGTGTCTCGTATCCTGTCTTGGGCGGAGGGTCACATTCCAGCGATCTCGGCGGTCTTCATCCCCGGAGTCCTCAATTGGGAGGCGGACTTCCTCAGCCGTCACGACGTGCATCCCGGGGAATGGTCGCTTCACCCAGAGGTGTTTCAGCTACTCGTGGACAGGTGGGGACTGCCGGAGCTGGACTTGATGGCCTCCCGTCACAATCACAAGTTGTCCGTTTACGGGTCAAGGACAAGAGACGCAGGTGCAAGTCTGGTGGACGCGCTGTCGGTGACATGGACGTTTCACCTGGCGTATCTGTTTCCTCCGATATCCCTGCTTCCTCGGGTTCTGCGGAAATTCAAGCAGGACGGCGGCATGCTCGTGCTGGTAGCTCCGGCGTGGCCCAGACGTCCTTGGTACTCCGATCTGAGGAGCCTCTCCATCGACGCTCCGTACCTTCTTCCTCAACGTCGGGACCTGTTGTCTCAGGGGCCCTGCCTTTACACGGATCTGGGTCGGCTGTCTTTGACGGCGTGGCTCTTGAGACAGCCGTCTTGAGGTCTCGGGGCTTCTCCAGTTCGGTTATTGGTACCATGCTCAGGGCACGCAAGCCTGCTTCAGCACGGATTTATCACAGAGTGTGGCACACTTACTTTCAGTGGTGTGAGTCCAGACTTTATGATCCTCAGGTGTTCCGAGTTTCTAGGATCTTGGAATTTCTTCAGTCAGGATTGGATCTCGGCTTACGCCTTGCATCTCTGAAGGTTCATGTGTCCGCCTTGTCCGTGTGGTTTCAACGGCGGATTGCAATACTACCAGACGTTCACACCTTTTTCCAAGGTGTTCTCAGGATCCAGCCTCCCTTTGTGCCTCCTGTGGCTCCTTGGGACTTGGCGGTGGTGCTACGGGTCCTGCAGGGTCCTCCGTTTGAGCCTCTTGAGGCGGTGGAGCTCAAGTGGCTGACATTTAAGACGGTTTTTCTCCTGGCAATTGCTTCGGCCAGGAGGGTGTCTGAATTGGGGGCGCTTTCCTGTCGCCCTCCTTTCCTGATTTTTCACCAGGACAGAGCGGTGCTCCGCACTCGTCCTGAGTTTTTGCCCAAAGTGGTCTCGAAGTTCCATATTAATCAGGAACTTGTTGTGCCAGCTTTTCAGTCCCCTGATCTTTCAGCTGGTGAGACTTCCTTAGATGTGGTCCGGGCGCTTAGAATTTATGTAGACCGGACGGCTTCGGTTAGGAAGTCTGATTCCTTGTTTATCCTCTTTGGTTTTCACAAGAGGGGTTGGCCTGCCAACAAACAAACGTTAGCCCGTTGGCTTCGTTCCGTTATTTGTGAGGCTTATGCACAAGAGGGCTTACCTGTGCCAGCCTCTGTTAAGGCTCATTCCACTCGTTCTGTGGGTCCCTCTAGGGCTGCTAGACGTGGCGCTTCTGCTGTTCAGCTGTGTAAGGCGGCCACTTGGTCTTCAATTCAAACGTTTTTGAGGTTCTATGCGTTTGACACCTTTGCCTCTCAGGATGCATCCTTTGGGCGCCGGGTACTCCTTTCAGCACAGGAGCGTCCCCGCCCTTAGTTGTACTGCTTTGGGACATCCCCAAGGTCAACCCTGTGGACCCCCTATGGACCCTGAAGTAGAAAACAAGAGATATGGTAAGAACTTACCTTTGTTATCTCTGTTTCTACGAAGTCCATAGGGTCCACAGGGCGCCCGCCCTGACGCACCTGGCTTCAAATGGGCTGTGTGGCTGGTCACCGGTTTTCCGTCTCCTATTGCTGTGAGTATGGTTTCTTGTGTGTTCCAGTCTTCCTTCTCTCTGTTCCATATTCTCCTCCGGCCTAGGCTGCTTACCAACTGAGGTGCCTGTGGCTCGGGGGCGGGGTATAGAGGAGGACCCAAGTGCATCCTGGGAGCTAAAAGCTTAACTGTGTGGTGCCCATGGATCCTGTTCCAGCTATAACCCCCAAGGTCAACCCTGTGGACCCTATGGACTTCGTAGAAACAGAGATAACAAAGGTAAGTTCTTACCATATCTCTTGTTTTATTTGATTTATACATTTTTTTTTTTTTTTTTTTTTACTCCAGTCTAACATAACATTGAATACCGTTTTACGTTAAGGCCTCTGTATGAACTGAATGTGTCATTACCACTCCATCCTTACTGAATGACTTGTTCCCCACTGATAATGATCAGGAGCTGCACATACAGTATGTCAAATGTACAAGTTTGTAATTTTTTACTTCTTAATTTTTCTGGGTCCTAACTTCATTTTTTTTTATCACATGGTTTCCTCATTTAACTAAAAATCCAAGGGCGAGTTGCAGTGCCGTTACCAGCGTTTCTACAGCGACTCGCCCCCTTCACAGCTAATAGGATTGAGCCTTTAGAGTGTTCGGTAGTTTCAATGTATATAGAATGACTTGGCTGGTTCACATTTTCACTTTCAGACATGACTTTTACTGACTTGTTATACTGTATATTGGGGCCGATTCAGTTCAGTGCGCTGTGAATATCTCCGCGCTGTTTAGTCCGACTATAACAACTTAAGTCGGAGAATGCCGGTTCTCGTGACTTAACATGGGTGTTTAGTTCCAAGAACCGGCATTTTCCGACTAAGGTGCCGGCCGCGTGTCTGTTAGTGTCGCGCTAAGATGGCAAAAAGCCTTGCGGCTGGCACTTTTTAGTTGGATTTCTCCTCGCACTCTCAGGAGGATGCGAGCAGAAATCCTTTAGCTGGCTTAGCAGCGCGCTGAATTGAATAGTTCCGGGACCAACTTCCTGGAGATATTTACAGTGCACTGAATAGAATCCCCCCCCATTGTTTGCTGAAGAAGTTAGAAGGGCACTAGATTATAAGCAATATAGCAGCTACATGTTATGTTGTAGGTAATAATCTGTCAAACATTAATTCCCAAGACGCAATTGCATTCCATGTACTTTTGTGTCATGAGTGAAGTGTATCAGAATGGTAAAACAGATAAAGCAGTAAGATTGTTATGGGCTTTTTGTAAGGGTCTGTAAACCATGTTCTGCAGTATTTTTGTGAATCCTCCTTACCCTACTGTAATCAGTTTGGATGAACCTTTCAGTAAGTTTTTTTTATTAAATGACTGTCCCTTTATGTGTCATTATTTGCAACTAGCTTTGTAACACAGTACTTATATGAACATTTTGCACAATGGAGGTCAAAAGGAACTCAGACCTTTTGTTGCACGCATGTGGACCTCTTGCTGCCATTCCAGTGAGACATTGTACTGATTTTGTATTCTGTATTAGTATAAAACGCTATGAGGGTGGCTGGCATTATCTGTGAAATATTGAATTTACCCCTGGTTTAGATAGAACTATATGTATAGTTTTGTGTTTTGGATTATCTAATGATCTTTTACTTTTTGACACTCCCAGGTGTGGCACACCTAGAGGAGTGGCTCCTATGTTCTGTGTCTGCTGGGTCTAAAGTACAGAAGGTAATCGTGTACCTGTTGTTCTTGTTTTGTGCTCTGTTTCACTTGCCTGATATACTATACCTATATACTTTGAAATGAATGAGAGATGAAACAGATGAGCTGTAATTGTTAATTTTTTTTTTTTTTTTTTTTTATGCTAGCCAATTTATTGGATGCTGTTTTGATTTATTCACAATTATATATTACACTAAAAGATGCTCTTTTCTTACCATAATATTATCCTATTTGTCTGCTTGAATAACAGCCAAACATTAATAATAGTCACCCAAGTTTTAAGGGAAGTGTATGAAAATTTGTTAAAACTTGGTGTTAGAGCGTTTTATCTCTCTCTCTCGTATATCTATCTCTCTATCTCTCTATCTATCAGCACCTTACAAGCTAGATAAACAAATGAAAATAATGACTTATAAACATTGCTGTGTTAGCAATCATAACACTCAACAGGCAGCAGTGTTAGGTGCCCCTGTGGGTAGTTAGGATTAGATGATAGTATGTGTAAGGGTAGAACACATGAGGGAAGGGGGCCCTGCTCGTGAGAGCTTACATTCTAAAGGGGAGGGACAGACATGGGGGGGATATCTATCTATCTACACACTGCTGCAAATCAAGTCCCTCCCACTTAATTGAATTCCCCTAATTTTTTTTTTTTACTTAAGCCTTTTCATAACGACATATCGCCTACATCACTCAGTATGTATGTATGATTGTGCACTCCTGACGACCGCCTGGTTTGATGTGCTGCACATCAAACCTAGCAATGTCGCTAGCGGCCAGTGCATTGTTAATGAATGACGTAACGGTAATCATTCCAGCGTTCATTAAAGTCATCCAGTGTGGACGCGCAATCACTGTTCACGGGCATTCGTCCCGATGTCGGAACGAATGCCCGTCGCTCTAATGTGTACCGTGCCTTAAGCCACCTACACACTATACGATTATCTGATCTGTCCGCCAAGAAAGAAAATCTCAGCCTCAGATTCCCGATATGGAGCAGTGTGTGCGCGTTTTCAATAATCTGCCCATGTTTTCCTGTCACTGTCATCCTCCTTATGGGTGGTTATATGCAAAATCAGTGAGGTGTGGTGGAATATCGGTAGCTTCTATGGAAAAATTGCATATTGTGTAGCACAGCTATTGGAGCTTTAAATTTTCCGAAAAATCGTTCCGTTCCTCGTCCCGATCAAAAAAATCTGCCAGTATGTAGCTAGCTTTAGACTTTTGAACTGTATGGGGTGACTTAGTTGAATATGCACATTGACGAGGCTTACTGTATATTAACATTGCAGGAACATTCCCTGCACATTTCTATGTGCTTTGACGGAAAACCTTCAATGTAATTGGCATCAAGTCGGCAGGAAAACAGTCCAAACACCGGCCATACACATCCATTGCTTACAATGGAATTGCCCACTACATCGCTTTGAATTGAATTACCCCCTTTGAGAGACCTATTGATTGATAACGGCGTATCTGATGACTGAGTGGTACTGTTTTGTACAGTTTCCCAGTTGATCATTTATTTTCTCTGTAATATGGGGACTCCCAGTAGCTGTAGATTTGCAATATACTGCGTGCAGTGTAATTCCTCCATAGTGACTTAATGGACAATACCCCTTTTACCAGAGCTAAAACCCGGGTTATTGCAGGGTTAACCCGGGTAGCTCCTTGGTGTAAAGGGGAAAGAATTGGATTGCCGGGTCCAGTGACCCGGCAATCCAAGCCTGGTAAGTTGCAGGGTTTTCTGGATCGTGCCGCATGCCTGCCGATTGGCCAGCTTCAGTGGCGCTTGGAGAGGACGTCCTCTCCAAGTGTCCACTTCAGCGCTGGAAAAGCCGGGTCTCTGCAGACCCCGCTACGGTGTGAATGGAGCCAACTCATGGATAATCCTGAGTCGACGCCGGGGAAATTCCGGGTCTGATCCGGATTGGAACCCTGTTCCAACCTCCGGATCAGACCCGGAATTTCGGTATAAAAGCAGTATAAGATACCAGAGAAAGTAGTTAGATTCTGTTATGGATTTATTATTAGTGTCAGAAAAAGTTGAGTGAATGATATTGCAAAAGTGACACTATAGATAATGTGAGATGGCTGCTATCTGCTTAACATTGGTGACTCTCTTACCTCAGGGCTTGACAAATTTTTCTAAAACCTAGGAGCCAGGATGAAAGTGTAGGAGCCAGATCCCCCTCCCCTTCCCCCAGGGCAGCATTACTGAGCACCTACGCCCCAGGCAACCAACTCCCATGGCCACACCACTAATGGGGTACCCCAGGTAAATCACCCTCCCACAGCCACATTATTGATCAGCTAACCCGCCTCTCCAGGCAACCAACCCCCAGAAAGACCACCCCTCCACAGCCAAAAAACCCCGGGCAAGCAAAGCCACCGCTGGCAGTGGGCGAACTAGAGCGTGGTGGACTAAGATGCAAGAATATGCTTTGGTCCCCCCTCTGCAGTGCCCCCAGTAGGTGTCCCTCCCTCTGCAGTGCCCCCCCAGTAGGTGTCCCCCCTCTGCAGTGCCCCCAGTAGTGGTCCCCCCATTTAGTACCCCTTTAATCAGTGCCCCCAGAAGTGGTCCCCCTATGCATTGCCCCCAGTAGTCCCCACCCCTTGTAGTGCCCCCAGTAGTGCTCTCCCCCTTGTAGTGCCCCCAGTAGCAGTCCCCCCCCCCCCCCCCCTTGTAGTGCCCCCAGTAGTAATCCTCCCCTTGTAGTGGTCCCCCCCTTGTTGTGCCCCCAGTAGTAATCCCCCTTGTAGTGCTCTTCCCCTTGTAGTGCCCCCAGTAGCGCTCTCCTCCTCCTTGTAGTGCCCCCAGTAGCGCTCTCCTCCTTGTAGTGCTATCCCCCTTGTACTGCCCCCAGTAGCGCTCTCCTCCTTGTAGTGCTATCCCCCTTGTACTGCCCCCAGTAGCGCTCTCCTCCTTGTAGTGCTATCCCCCTTGTAGTGCCCCCAGTAGTGCTCTCCCCCTTGTAGTCTCACACGTAAAAAAAAAAAAAACACTTGCCTGAATCCACGCTCCCGCCGCCATCCTCTCTCCCATTACCCACTGCAGGATCCGGAAGATGGAGCGGCTCCTGCAGTGGGCGCAGTGGCAGTCAGTGAGAGTCTAACAGACTCTCATTGGCTGCCACTCAAAACAAACACACAGCTGCCGGCAGCTGTGTGTTTGTCAGTCACTGTGTAGCGCTGACCGAACTCTGTCCGGTCAGCGCTACACGCCCTGTGCAGTCTGTGTCACAGAGACACAGACTGCCCGCGGCCAGCGGCCCGCATGGCGCTGCGGCCCGGGGGCACATGGCACCCTGCCCCCCGGCCCAGCCCGCCACTGACTGCAGGACCCAGGGGTTGATGAAAATCTGGCCGCCAGGCAACCAAATCTGGTCGCCATGGCGACCTGGCCCCCGGGTTTTGTCGAACCCTGTCTTACCTAATGGTGGGTACACACCTGACAGATATATCTGCAGATGATGGTAATTCATACACACTGAACAGCCATCATCTGTTTGTGCCCCCGGGTGCCGGGATCCCACGTCTGCAGACCGCCCGTACACACTGGCCGACGGGCAGCAGATATATTGGCTGATCAATTGATTGGCCAATATATCTGTCAGTGTGTACCCAGCTTTAGAGTTACCATGAGGATGATCACTAGAAAAGTGTAACAAAGGGGATATAAAATGAGGCAGCATTCAGCTTGTTGGAATGCAGTCAGTGTCCCGCGAGGGGATCACAGGATCATAGGCCACATTAAGCCAGCCTGAGTAGTGAATGAATACATGTCAAACCTATGAAGGTTATACCTCAGACAACATCTACACACATGCATTGCTGAACATTCCTAGTTCCCTAGCCTCTATTGTACATATACTTGAGGGAGATTTTTCCTGTAATGTATTTGAAGCCACTGCATTCAACTGAGATGGGGCAATTGCACTTTAGTTAATAAGGAGCTATCTTAACAGCTTCCTGTGTTCTATGCTTTTACCTAACTGGTTACGGCTGTGGTTCCCAAACTGTGTGTCGTAGGGTGCCTCAGGACACTTGTAGGGTGCCTCAGGTTGGTGGTACATCACCAAATCTAATTATTTATGGTCAATGCAATGTAAATATGTGGACAAACAGAAGCTCAAACCTGTCCACAACCACATAACTGAGCCTAAGGATGACAGATAAGCACAATTTACTTCACTTTTACTACTTTACTAACTTTTTTCAGAATTCCTCAATAACAAAGTCGTTTGGCTGAGGGGTGCTGTGAAAGCAATGCCGTTACTCTAGGGCGCCATGATTCTAAAAAATTTGCGAATAAATGTTTATCTCCGTGTATTTCCACTGTGCTATATGTAGCGGTAGGTCTTACCTGGTTGTGGCCCTTGAGCTATTTACGCAAGGTCTGCTGCAGATTTGGGATGATAGACAGCAACTGGTTGGTTATACAGCTGTTGTGAAAATACATACAGATTTTAATCCGCATAATGTGTTTTATTTTTTTTATGATCATCCAAAACTTTATCTATTTGACAGTTGTAGCACAGTCCTCGTACATTAAAAAACAGATGGGAAGTAATCTGTTAAATCTTTATTGGCTAATGTAAAATGTAATCTACTGCCCTGGAAGTGTACTCATGTGCGCACTGCAATTTGTACACACGGTCATATTGCTTTCATATTATTCAGAGCATTTATTTCAACAGTACTGATATATTTTAATGTAAATAAGCAAAATAAAAATGCAAAATACCAACATTTGTTTCCTTGCACATCTTTTGATTTATATTAATAAAATGCACTGTTTGTGTATGAGTGCATATATCGATCTAATATATATATTATCAGACATAACATTAAAATAACTGACAGGTGAAGTGAATAACATTTATCTTGTTACAATGACATCTGTCAAAGGGTGGGTTATATTATGGAGCAAGTGAACACTCCGCACCTGAAGTTGTTGTGTTGGAAGCACAGGATTTGCTATGTCGGATCAATTTTGAGTAATTTTTATTTTTATCGCCTACACCAGAGGTATTCAACATGCTATGCTCCAGCTGCTGTGGACGGCCGATATGTCGGCCAGTGCGTACCTGGCATTAGATGTGAAAGGGGCGTGTCTAAACTAAAATCTACATTGCAGTATAGAATAAAGCTGTCCAGCATTTGTGGCCCACATGTGAAAAGAACAAGTGTATGTGCACCCCTTGCAGTGCACCATGGTTTGTGTCAGATACAAAGTTGCTTTTTTATTTTCTCTCTTTCCAATTTAGAAATGGGCCCATTACATGCATTTTTCTAAGATCTCTAAAGCTCTATTTGTGCATACACACGGGACAATCGCCAGCGATAACGATATCGCTGAACGATCTCCCTGCACCTTCCCAGAGCGCTGGATGATTGATATCAATCTTCCAGCACAGCACCAACCCACCAACGACGGGCCAGCGATCGCGGCTCCCTATGTAACCTGGTCGATATCGACTAGGTTAACCTGCATGCATGGCCGATGGACGATATCATTATCGTCTATACGTGCTCGCGCATCGCAGGTTGTTGGTGCATTGGAAGGCACCAAAAAATGCATGATATGAACGATAACGATATGATTGATATTGTTATCGTTCATATCATGCATATTCATCGTACTGTGTGTACGCACCATATCACATATCAGTATAAGTGCACTTGTGAAGTAGCTGCAGACTGTTTTTGTTAATTTCATTATTGTCCTGGTTGCAGCAAAATGTTTTGCCCCTGATACCACAAGTCTGCAATCTACATATATTTTGTTTCTTCCAGCTAGACTGTAGTCAGTTTGTTTGACTTTGGATACTGTGGTAAATTTACACAGTCTCAGGCATGCAGTGAATGTTGTTTAACATTTAAATCAAATGTTTAAACGGAGCAATGTTTAAACTTTGAGATGTCGCACCAACTAGAAATCATGTTTCGTTGCCCCTTGTTTAATTTTTTTTGTTTTATTTTTCTTTCTCAAATATTTAACATTTCTTAATTTCAGTTTCCAACCCCAAACCCCAGTAACTGCAGAAATCTGAGTGTGGTTGCATGTACTTATGCTAATTCTGGACAAATGTCATAATCTGATCAGGTTTGTTAATTGCACATATGGATTAGGACAGCCTAATGCACTTTATCTCTTGAGGTTTGGCAAATGACTTTGCACAAGTGTAAGGGGGAGTCACCTATCAACCTGGTTCCCTAACCTGCCCGGCAGTTCTGACTGTACAGGAAGGAGGAATGGTTGGTCAAGTTGGATGAGGAGAATAACTACAGTTAAGGGCCCCATACACTGAACGATATAGCTGCCAATCCGACGGATTGGAACCATATAGCCGATATATCGTTACGTATGTAGTCACAATATCATCCATTGCGCGCTCCCCGTGGGTTCGTCCATTGCTCCTCCAGATCTTTCTGCATGCATAAGAGATCTGGAGAAGCGCCGAACGATCACATGCGGGTCTATGCGGGGGCGCGGCATGTCGGACACCGCATCACCCCGTGTGTGGGGACCACCCGATATGTCGGCCGTCGGATCGTTTGTCGCATCGGTGAGTACTCATTGTACTGTGTATGGGGCCCTTTTGTTGGGTTGTTCAATTCTGGATTTGAGGGCGTTTATAGATCCTTTAAGTGAATGTCAATTCCTTGGTGTTATATGTGGTTTACATTTTGAGTTGCGTTCCACTTAAAAATCTAAAATAACCATAAGGATATAGGGCCTGATTCAGACCCGGTTGCGAGCGCTGAGCGCTCGCAACCGGGTTGATGGTGGCCCAGAGCGCATGCGCACGACGGAGCCGGCTCCGTCGTGCGCATACACGAGACCCGGATAGCGACGGGCAATCCGTTGCTCCGGGTCTAGCACCAAAGGGGGCGTGCTGTCGATGTTGAGTGACAGCTTGCCCACTTTGGTGGGCGGGCCGGGGGTGTGGCTGCCCAAAAGGAGGCATTCCCATGAGAACGCCTGTCGTTTGGGGGGCGGCCCCACTGACATCACAAGTGATGTCAGTGGGAGAGATTTCGGCTCTGTTTGAGCCGAAAGCTCTCTGGGGCTTGCGGCCACGAGACCCTACCACAAAGGTCTCGTCGCAAGCCAGATGGTCGCGATGGTCTTGACCATTGCGACCATCATCCGGGCCGCTTGCATTAGCTGTGGGTGGCAACCCACAGCAATGCGAGCGGCCAGGAGGCCGCTCCATAAAAAAAAAAAAAGACTGTCAGAGCGTTCGGCTCAGAATCAGGGCCATAGTGTGTGCAGTTGCAAGCACATCTCTTGTGGGTCACATTATGTTTCCCTATTTGTTCCTCAAAAATTGGCATATTCCTGCCAAAATCCTGGAAAGCGGACCAACGAGTGACCACACATTTAATATATAGCAGTGCCTAGCCCTCCCCCGACCCCCCTGGAGCTCCTAACCTAAGCCTCCGTGTAGCTGTCCGCGCCCGGCTTACTTTTGATCGGTAAGCCGGGTGTCGGGCTCCCGTCGTAGGTCTAATGACAGGCGTCGGGATTACGAACCTTGTCGGAATTAGACAGTCGGGAAGCCATCGGCTTCCCGACTGCTTCCCATTTGCAGAGCTTGAATGCTCTGGGCTGCAGAATCCTCTATCTGCACCCTGCACTATCTCTGCACTTTTGAGGAGTTTGCACCTGCCCCATGTGCTGAAGGATGGGAAAGGATCGGAGGGTAGGGCATACAGAAAGCAAGATAAAGCAGTCCTGTGATATAGACTGCTACCTATGGCAAATACTCCTGCTAATTCAACTAAACCTCAGCACACTGTAAAAAGTCTCTGTCCCACCAATTTTTAAACATCCTTTTTTTTTTTTTTTTTTTTTTTTCTTTAGTGAAGTTGTTGAGTCATCTGTGACCTTCACTGTAAAAGAAAAAAACAAAACGACACACTTCATTAGAGTAAAACGTACATGGAATGTGAATGTACTGCAGAGAATGCAGTGGAGGGTGTGGGGAGGGAAACTCACTGGAAGTAAATGGACAGGCATAGCTTGCTTGGAAGGTATTTCCAGGGAAGGGCTAGGCAGGCAGCAACCTGCTACAGAGCATTATAGCTAATTATAATTGTTTCATCACATTCTCAGTCACCCTGCCTGGTAATGTGACCACTGGTGGTTACATCTGATACTTTGTTACATCACCTAAAAATCCAAATTCTAATTCTAGCACAAATTGCTTTCTTGTACTTGGTTGCAGATCCATATTGATTAACACTCTTATCCGACCGGACTTTTGGCAGATTTGCAGCCCTACCTGGTGGACATTGATAAATCCTGATAAAATGTTTACTGCAGTTAGTTGTCTTCTTGATTCCATGCATGCTCCAATATGTGGCCTCTTAGGTGGTCTTATTCAGCCTAAATGGACATCACAATCACAGTGTGTATGGACAACGCTATAGTGGAATAATCCCGAAAATACAGGTCAGCTGTTGTAGACTTGGTGATGCCATTTTGGTTTCTAGGAAAATAGATTTTACACTGCTCTATATAGTAAGACGGAAGAATGGACATAGGCGTCTGTGTATGTACTAAGCCTTAGCGAGACATAAAGTACCAACCAATCAGCTCCTAACTGTCATTTTTCAAACATAGTCTATAAAGTGACAGGAGCTGATTAGTTGGTGCTTGTCCAGGAATGATGATGTTCGTCCATGTAAGATGACGTTTAGCCTCTTTCTGAGTTCCGTTTTTTTGGAGGGAAAAATCCGAACTCAACGTGCAAACTCGAACCTATCCGAGCCTGCACATCCCTAATTTATATCCAGTAACCTGTTGCCTGATGATTGAATTGACCAACACACTAGATGCTTGCATGTTCTAAATCCAGCTTAGCCCTGCTAATTATAGCAAACCTTTCCTGTTCTCCAGTCTTAATACAGTGCTTGAGGTATTATGGCAGTGTTGAGTTACTGTGCATAGGGTGAAATTGTATTACCGTATATACTCGAGTATAAGCCGAGTTTTTCAGCACATTTTTTGTGCTGAAAAAGCACCCCCTTGGCTTATACTCGAGTGATGCCCGCATGGTACGCAGCTGAGTAGCGTACCATGCGGGCCGCGGTGCAGACTGTGTCTCTGTGACACAGCCTGCACCGCGTGTGTAGCGCTGACCGGACGGAGTTCGGTCAGCACTACACACTGCTAAACACACAGCCGCCGGAGCCGGCAGCTATGTGTTTGTTGTAATCAGCAGCCGCTGAGAGTCTGTCAGACTCTCATCGGCTGCTGCTGCTCCCACTGCGGGAGCCATCTTCCGGCTTCCGCAGTGGGTAATGGGAGAGACGTCATGACGACGTCTCTCCCATAATGCAAAGTGGCCGGAGGAGCTGATAGCAGCGGCGGGACTAGGAGCGGGGTTTCAGGTAAGTGTTTATTTAAAATTTTTATTAGGACTACTGGGGGCACTACCAGGGGGGATTACTTCTGGGGGCACTACCAGGGGGGATTACTTCTGGGGGCACGTCCAGGGGGGACTACTACTGGGGGCACGTCCAGGGGGGACTACTACTGGGGGCACGTCCAGGGGGGACTACTACTGGGGGCACGTCCAGGGGGGACTACTACTGGGGGCACGTCCAGGGGGGACTACTACTGGGGGCACGTCCAGGGGGGACTACTACTGGGGGGCACGTCCAGGGGGGACTACTACTGGGGGCACGTCCAGGGGGGACTACTACTGGGGGCACGTCCAGGGGGGACTACTTCAGGGGGCACTAACCAGCTGCTGCATTTCCCACCTTAGGCTTATACTCGAGTCAATAAGTTTTCCCAATTTTTTGGGGGGTAAAATTAGGTACCTCGGCTTATATTCGGGTCGACTTATACTCGAGTGTATATGGTATATAGATTTTCAATTAATGCCAGATTATTTAGGAAAATAGACACTTGGAGCTTAGGTCTGATTCCTATCCATTTAAATAAAACAATCCGTGCTTGAATATTTAAAATATGCCATTTCATTATATATTATATTATATATAATGTGTGTGTGTGTGTGATGAGTCTCCCATATCCAAATTTTCCAAAATACGGTATTATTTTGGCATGACTGAGATAATGAAACCTATGATTTTTGATGGTTCAATGTGCACAAATTATTAAAAATATTGTATAAAATTACCTTCAGGCTGTGTGTGTATAAGGTGTATATGAAACATAAATTAATTTAATTTCTGTACACAAACTTTGCTTGATCCAGAAAATTATTGAAAATATTGTATAAAATTACCAGCAGGCTGTATGTATAAGGCATTACACATAAATGCATTCTGTGTGTATATTGGGGTCCCATTCCCAAGATATTCCATTATGATATGCAAATATTCCAAAATACGGAATATTCTGTTATCCAAAATACCCCTGGTCCCAAGCATTTTGGATATGGGAGACTCAACCTGTATATAAACATAGATATTTATTTATGAACATTGGGGGTAATGCATCTCCTATCTAGATCAGGGGTCAGGGAACTTTTTTTACCTTTTACCCCAAAATATATTTAGATACGCCGACGTTACCCCCTTGATTTGAAAGGAAGGAAATCGTATAGTAGTGCCCCCATATAATGCCCCTGTAGTAGTGCCCCCATATTTATGCCCTTCTAGTAGTGCCCCCATATAATGCCCCTGTAGTAGTGCCCTCATAGTTATGCCCTTCTAGTAGTGCCCCCATATTGTGCCCCTGTAGTAGTGACCTGATATAATGCCCCTTTAGTAGTGACCCGATATAATGCCCCTTTAGTAGTGACCCGATATAATGCCCCTGTAGTAGTTCCCCCATATAATGCTCCTGTAGTGCCGCTTGTACAAAAAAAAAAAAAAAAACCCCGTCCTGTTCGCCCCGGCTGCTCCTCGGAACTATGGGAGAGACGTCATGACGTTTCTCCCATAGTGCGCACGGAGAGAGGCGGAAGCTGGAGTTCGGAAGAGAACTTTATTAAATAGATGTCATCAAGGTGCATCGTCATGGGTCTGTTAATGGTTTCACCATACTATTGGAGATGACTGCTGACCTCATGGACAGGCAACAGGCCTGATCTATTTAGTTTGTCGTCTCATCTTCTTTTCCCCTTTTCCCCTTTTCCCCTTTTCCCCTTTTCCCCTTTTCCCCTTTTCCCCTTTTCCCCTTTTCCCCTTTTCCCCTTTTCCCCTTTTCCCCTTTTCCCCTTTTCCCCTTTTCCCCTTTTCCCCTTTTCCTATTACAAGAGTGATTCCCAAACTAGCTGCCCGTGAGGTCCAGGTTTGATAGTCCAGGACCAGTTCAAATTATTTATGGTCAATGTGATGGGCAAAACCAGTGATGGTGGCTGCCAATCATTAGTTATGTGGGCTAACAGAAGCACAACCCTGTCCACAACCACATAGCAGGCCCTAAGGATGACTGGTAAGCAAAATGTACTTCATTTTCTATTGTTTTCAGTGTTGATAATGCGGATACTCTATGGTACTGTGATTCAAGAAAACTTAGGGAACCGCTTTGATAGGACTGTGTTTACATCCTTTATGCTTTTAGATTTTGAAAGGTAGATGCGGCAGGGAGGACCACAGAAAGACATAAAAAGCGGGTGCTGACATCTCGTTGATGAGGAGTGTATCTAACATATTGATCTGCGTTAGAAACTAGCCATGGACTATTTAGGTTCCTATTTGCCTTGTCCCGAAATTCAGCTAATGATTAGATCATTGTGTGACCATTGGGTCATTCCGTGTCAAGTGGACCAATATTGAAATCTCCGATTTTGTTGAAAGTTTGCATGAAGGATGGTATATATGTAGAACTAACTTTGGTAAAGTTTCAGGTCACAGTATGCAATAGCAGTGGAGTTGTGGCCCTGGTAGTGGAGGTAGGTGAAACTGTCACCGACTCCGCAGTGCACAATCGGCAATTAAAGGGGCCTATCCATAAGCAGGAAATTGAATGACTGAACGATATATCGTTCAATTTATCTGCTAATGGATAGGCCCTGAACGATGACAGATGTGCACTTCCGCGGCCGATAAATTTTTATCTTTCGTCTCTCCAACATGTTGGTCAACTATCGCATATCGCTGCCAGATATTAGAAATATCTGGCAGTTTATATGCGGTAAACTACGAATGATATTAGCAGCAGCTACAGAGCGCTGTGGAGAAAAAAAATCCCCTCCCCGAATGAAGTCATGCAATATCGTTCATTGTTCGTCTTTTGCAAAAATCTGTCATGTACATGACCGATATCGTTTAGCGCAGCCACCGGAATTTGCAATAGAGATCTTTTGTCTTTCATCTCTCAGAAAAACATCTGCTAATGGATAGGCCCCTTAATTGCTGTGGCAGATCTGTGAGAGTAAATGTGTGAAAGTGCACATGCTTATGCAACTTACAGGTATATACAGGTGCATAAATATTGGGACATTGACAGAATTTTCATATTTTGGCCTCTATTCACCACCACAATGGCTTTGAAATGAAACAAACAAGATGTGCTTTAACTGCAGACTTTCAGATTTAATTTGAGGGTAATTACATCCAAATCAGGTGAACGGTGTAGGAATTACAACGGTTTCTATATGTACCTCCCACTTTTTAAGGGGCCAAAAGTAATGGGACTAACTAAACAATCCTAAATCTAACTTTCACTTTTTAATACTTTGTTGCAAATCCTTTGCAGGTAATTACAGCCTGAAGTCTGGAACGCATAGACATCACCAGACGGTGGGTTTCATCCCTGGTGATGCTCTGCCAGGCCTCTACTGCAAATGTCTTCAGTTCCTGCTTGTTCTTGGAGCATTTTCCCTTCAGTTTTGTCTTCAGCAAGTGAAATGCATGCTCAATCGGATTCAGGTCAGGGGATTGACCTGGTCATTGCATAATATTCCTTAAAAAACTCTTTGGTTGCTTTTGCAGTATGCTTCGGGTCATTGTCCATCTGCACTGTGAAGCGCCGTCCAATGAGTTCTGAAGCATTTGACTGAATATGAGCATATAATATTGCCCGAAACACTTCAGAATTCATTCTGCTGCTTTTGTCAGCAGTCACATCATCAATAAATACAAGGGAACCAGTTCCATTGGCAGCCATACATGCCCACGCCATGACACTACCACCACCATGCTTCACTGATGAGGTGGTATGTTTTGGATCATGAGCAGTTCCTTTCCTTCTCCATACTCTTTACTTCCCATCACTCTGGTACAAGTTGATCTTTGTCTCATCTGTCCATAGGATGTTCCAGAACTGTAATGGCTTTTTTAGATGTTGTTTGGCAAACTCTAATCTGGTCTTCCTGTTTTTGAGGCTCACCAATGGTTTTCACTCTTGTGAAGTCTTCTCTTGATTGTTGACTTAGACACATATACACCTACCTCCTGGAGAGTGTTCTTGATTTGGCCAACTGTTGTGAAGGGGTTTTTCTTCACCGGGGAAATAATTCTTCTGTCATCCACCACCGTTGTTTTGCGTGGTCCTCCGGGTCTTTTGGTGTTGCTGAGCTCTCCGGTGCGTTCTTTTTCTTTTTAAGAATGTTCCAAACAGTTGATTTGGCTACACCTAATGTTTTTGCTATCTCTCTCTGATGGGTTTGTTTTGATTTTTCAGCCTAATGATGGCTTGCTTTACTGATAGTGACAGCTCTTTGGATCTCATATTGAGAGTCGACAGCAACTGATTCCAAATGCAAATGTCACTCCTAGAATCAACTCCAGACCTTTTACCTGCTTAATTGATAATGAAATAACGAGGGAATTGCCCACACCTGTCCATGAAATAGCTTTTGAGTTGAAAGTTCCATTACTTTTGGCCCCTTAAAAAGTGGGAGACACATATAGAAACCGTTGTAATTCCTACACCGTTCACCTGATTTGGATGTAATTGCCCTCAAATTAAATCTGAAAGTCTGCAGTTAAAGCACATCTTGTTTGTTTCATTTCAAAGCCATTGTGGTGGTGAACAGAGGCCAAAATATGAAAATTCTGTCAGTCCCAATATTTATGCACCTGACTGTATGTTTTAAATGGCTCTCACTATAAGGCAATGAGAGTTTGAATCTTGTAATTAGGCACCGCTATACAACTTTTAGTGCTCATTTTAAAAATAGTTGTATATAGATCTGCGGCAGCAATTACTTGAACATTGCTGATTGCACCGCGGAGTCTGTGACCGTTTCACCTAATTCCACTATCAGGGCCACAACTCCACTACTATTGCACGCTGTGACCTGAAACTTTACCAAAGTTAGTTCTACCGTCCTTCATGCAAAATTTCAACAAAATCGGAGATGGTCAAGTGGGGGCCCCTGGTCCACTTGACATGGAACGACCCACTTAGACCAAAAATATAGGTGTTAATGCATCACGTATTCGTAAGGATGTGTGGAATATGGACTCTTGTTAGTATATCCAAATTCATCATCTGAGAATCTCTCCCAAACCCTCCATCAGGGTTCTCAGAACGCAGTCATTGCATCTGTATTTAAATTGCGTTTTTGACCTTAGAAATATTCCCATGCTCCGGACTCCCAACACCAAACTTGTGTGCCTCTTTTCTCCAGTAGTATGTGTTTTTTTTTTTTTTGTTTTTTTAAGAATTTGGTGTGTTTATTTTGTCCTTTACTGGAGATTATTTCCATACTGCAGTGTACTGTGAAAGTGCTGCATTGTTTTCAATGTTCTGTCCTTGGAATCTGTTTTTGTTTGCTCGTTTCCAATGTTTTAGTAGATGCTTTCTGCTTCCAATACAAACTGCTAAGGAAAGCATTGATTAGACAAAGAAATGATTATACATTGAGTACTTTAGTTCTTGCTTAAATATAAACCTTAACATTGCGTACATGGAGGGGGCAATTTAAATTGTAATTTAAGGCATGGTAATTAATGGGAGCGCAAAATGTTGCAATTCAACTGCCGTTTGGGCGGCCAAACCACGGACATTTCGCACACTTCTGCAAGTCTCCTCAGCAGGGGTGAGCAGAACTGCCGGCGTCAGCGGCTGTTTGCTCCCTAATAGAGCAACAATTAAAGTGCTCAGTCGAGTGCCCGACACGGACAGCCACCGGCGCTTACAAATGAATCGCCTGGAGTATTTGACATCATTCCAGCAAAGAAATGATTCACTCTGATACCATTTGTGTGATGGACAGGACAGATTATGGACAATGGGCCTGATTCAGAGCCGGTCGCTATTTGCGGTCGTTCGTTCAAAAAAAAGGGGTGGCTATTCAAATGAACCGTTCGCTCTTTGCGGTCTGTTCACGCCTCTAGGTCTGAATGAGCGAACAAAGCTTGCGGTCGTTTTTTGGGAAACTACGCCCCCTGGCCGCTCGCATCCTACGTCATGTCCGCTATTTATTAGTTTAATCGAGTACATCGACCAGCGTATGAACTGCTCGCTATTCTTGTGGGTGGTTTTTGCTACCCCAATTTTGCGAGCAGTTCTGGCTTTAAAATAACCCAGTGACGTTCTCAATGACGCTGCTGTTTTAATTATGCACACCCATAAAACGCCCGTTTTGACCTTTAAGCACGCCTGCGATCGGAACTCCACTCCCCGTTTTCAAGCACCTTCCCCTGTTACCACCCACATACGCCTCTTTCTGTCACTAAAATTATCAGGCATTCACTATTTTGCGAGCACATGAATTTCGGCTGCACTGACTGGTTCGCGCATGCGTATAACGATCCGTACGCATGCGCAGTTGGGCAAACATCGCTTGGAGCGAACGAGCGGCCGCTTACGAGCGGCTATGAATCAGGCCCAATGTGTAATCTACAGTACTCATTCCACTTACATCTGCTGCACCTAGTTCACCAGAGATAATTGGATGTTTGTGATGATCTTGTTTCAGGGATAATAATGTTTTATTTTTAAATCTACCAAAGAATAGCTAATTCATTCATTCCCCTCCAAGGGTATGTAGTCACAGATTCAGAATGTCAGTATTCTCATGTTGACACATGTCAAAATGATGAACATATTAGGGTTATGTTGTGGTTAGGATTAGAGTAAAATAAGTCTACATTCATATCATCAACTTTTTGAATATGTCGAATGTTGTGTTTTTGGACCTTGACTCATCTTCCTAGAGTGCAATCAGAATATTGTAGGGTCATTTCCCTTTATAGCCAGCTGTGTGTAGGATGTCCAGAAATAAAACAGATCATGGCTAAGTTTATCCTCTTGTCTAGTTGTGTGCGAATTACCTTGAAGTCCGTGGCACTTGCATATTGTGCTAATAATAAGGCTGTGTCTTCAAGCCCTGACCTTTGGAAGCTCTGAAGGAATTCTTTTTTTTTAATTTTTTTTGCAAAAGCTCTTAAGCCAAAACATCCTTAGTTCCCTGTACACAGCTTGAAAATGTATATATTGTATTCATCTGCTTTATAAAGTTACCCAAGTCAGGAGTGTTGGGAAAGTCAAATTTAAGGTTGAAATATGTCTAGTTATATAATTATCATGTATCGTCTGTTCCGTGTCAGGCATGTGCAGGGGGGAGGCAGGGAGTGCTGGTTCCCACTGTGCATGGGGAAGTATGGCTTAGGTAAGTGTAGGTGGCAGAAGGGGTAGGTATAGAGACCATTTGGGTTCAATATATGAATATTACAATAGGCAGACAAACTTTTGAAACACTAAATTTACAAAAACGGCAAAATTCCTTTGGTAAGGTCATGCATTTATAAGGGTAGTAAAGGTAATGTGTGTGTATGCATAATATATATATATATATATATATATATATATATTTATTATATAGCTGAAATACCCGGCATTGCCCGGGTTTAAATCTTCAAGTCATTAAGTGAGGCACCCCAGACCAGGTGCCACCCCTCTGAAGTTTTCATCCAAATCCATCTGGTGGAAGGCCCAGAACAGGCTCCCCATCAAAGTTTTGTCCAGCATACACCAACGGGAGGTCCAATCCGGGACCCTAACCCCCCCCCCCCCCCCCCCCAAAAAAAAAAAAACCTGGCCAGGGTCCAACTGGGCCACCTCGCGTTGCTCTCCTCCCAATCCGTGCAGGAGTGGCCAAAAAATGTAACTGGACAGGGAAACAAGCAGCCCAATGAATTTTATATATGAGATTTAGTTATTCATCATAATCCATTGCGCTATACATTTGGGAACAAACCGTAATAAAACAAGACTGGGCAATTACAGACAGACATAGAGGTAAGAGGGCCCTGCTCACAAGCTTACAATCTGTAGTGAAATAAGCATTGATACACAAGGATAGGTGCTACCTATTGCTTAATGGTCCAGCTAGATTGCAGAGGTTCTTGGTGGGCTGTATGATCCAGTCACACAGAGGATGTGAAAGTGAAGAAATAGAAAATATGTATAGTTCTCTGTGGACTGTGTAGTGGGGATGTAATTGGATGGATATATATACAGTCGGGTGCATAAAAATTGGAACATTGACAGAATTTTCATATTTTGGCCTCTATTCATCACCACAATGGCTTTGAAATGAAACAAATAAAATGTGATTTAACTGCAGACTTTCAGATTTAATTTGAGGGTAATTACATCCAAATCAGGTGAACGGTGTAGGAATTACAACGGTTTCTATATGTGCCTCCCACTTTTTAAGGGGCCAAAAGTAATGGGACAAACGAAACAATCCTAAATCTAACTTTCACTTTTTAATACTTTGTTGCAAATCCTTTGCAGGCAATTACAGCCTGAAGTCTGAAACGCATAGACATCACCAGACGCTGGGTTTCATCCCTGGTGATGCTCTGCCAGGCCCCTACTGCAAATGTCTTCAGTTCCTGCTTGTTCTTGGGGCATTTTCCCTTCAGTTTTGTCTTCATCAAGTGAAATGCATGCTCAATCGGATTCAGGTCAGGGGATTGACTTGGCCATTACATAACATTCCACTTTTTAGCCTTAAAAAACTCTTTGGTTGCTGCTGCCGTATGCTTCGGGTCATTGTCCATCTGCACTGTGAAGCGCCGTCCAATGAGTTTTGAAGCATTTGACTGAATATGAGCATATAATATTGCCCGAAACACTTCAGAATTCATTCTGCTGCTTTTGTCAGCAGTCACATCATCAATAAATACAAGGGAACCAGTTCCATTGGCAGCCATACATGCCCACGCCATGACACTACCACCACCATGCTTCAATGATGAGGTGGTATGTTTTGGATCATGAGCAGTTCCTTTCCTTCTCCATACTCTTCTCTTCCCATCACTCTGGTACAAGTTGATCTTTGTCTCATCTGTTCATGGCATGTTGTTCCAGAACTGTAATGGCTTTTCTACTTCAGGGTCCATAGGGTATCCACAGGCTACCTTGGGGTATAGGTGTGACGTCAGTCGCTGGGCACCATAGAGTTAAGCTTTTCAGCCTCCCAGGATGCACTAGGGTCCCCCTCCTATACCCCGCCCCCGAGCCAAGGCACCTCAGTTTAGTTTGGTGCCCGGCCGGAGTCGGGTGCACCTGTCGGAGTGGGGGCTAGAAGAGCCCCTGAAGCTTTCTCCTATGCAGCTGTGGCTGCATATCTGGATGTACAGCATGGACAGTCAGTCCTGACGTCCATGCTGTCTTCCCTACACCCCCACCGGTACCAGAACGCCGGTACCGATCCGGGGATGCTGGTGAGCATCTGGGGTCACAGCTAGCGGTGACCCCAGATGTTCCGGACCATGGCCGGATTCAAGGGGGACAAAGGTAAGCAGCGGGGTCCCGCTGTGGGTCCCCGCTGGTCACATGGTCCTAAGTCCCCAGGCAGGGGGCTCCCTGGGGACTGGCTGCAGCGTGGAGCCAGGCGACCAACCTGCGCTTCCACTACCCCCTGGGACAGCGGACCGCAGCTGAGCGGTAGCGCTGTGGCGTCCCAGGGGTTAAATGCATGCCAGGGGAGCGCGCCTTCCCTGTCTCACAGCCGGCGCCTCCCCCGCTGCACACAGCCCTCTCTGCACGCTGCCGACTGGTCCTGTGGCAGCGCTCCTCCCCCAGGCCAGCCTCCTCTCTGCTCCTCGGCGGCCATCTTCTTCTGGGCGCATGGTGAACGCTGCTGGAAGCGCTGGACGGAAGCATCGTGGTCTGGGTCCCCCCGCATACCTCTCCTCCGCTGTGGTCAGGTCTGTGTATGCAGCGCTGTGTCCTACCAGGCCCTGTGTCTGCGTAGTTGAGTGATCAGCGCTGTTAGTGCAGGAATTGATTTTCTTTGCATTGTATGTGACTGTGCTAGCGCTGCTGACTGTAACTTTTCTTCTTAACTGTCAGCTTTATTCTGTCCCTGTTCTTTCTGCTAAGCCCTTGCGGTGCGGTGCTGCAGGGTGGTCTCTCGCCTATTTACTATATAATTGGTGAGAGGGGTCACATACTTGGTGCCATCATGTCTGAAAGTGATTTTCCTCTCCGGCTACAGTGTACTACGTGTAAAGTACCGTTAGCGGAGGGGGAGGGTAGCGCGGAGGGCCTTTGCCGGCAGTGTTTGTCCATGGAGCGGCCTCTTACGGTTACAGCACCGGTACAGGAGCCGCCCTGGGCTTGTTTCGCTCAAGCGCTTACAGCCTTAGTGGGCCAGTTAGCTCCGCAGCCCGCGTTTACACCGATGGGTTTGTCCCAGCAGTCAGTGGTGTCGTCACCCATGCAGGGTTTCCCACGACAATTGGTGGTACCCCACAGTCTCCCTATTTCCCCGCTCCCGGTTTCTCAGGAGCCAGCGTGGGTTAACTCCCTGGCGAGTTCTGTACAGCACTTGTCGGATGTGTTGCAAGGGGAGTCTGTGATGCGGCCGCATAAACAGCCGGTGACGTCTCTGTCGGCTCCTTATGAGGATGACGAGGGGACGTCTGATGATGGGGAGATTCTGGATCCTTACGATCAGGAACCTCTCCATACTAAGGACGCTGATGCTAAGTCCAAAGTGTATATTCCTGGACTTATTCGGGCGGTCCGCACAGCCTTGGTGATTGAGGACGAAGTTCCCCCAGCGGCTAAATCTAAGTATGCCTTTTTCAAAGATGTGAAGGGCGATGCCACAGTCTTTCCTCTTTCGGGTCAGTTAGTGGACCATTTAGAGGAGGCGTGGAAACAGCCTGGCAAACGATACCAGCCGCAGAGACGCCTGGCGGTGATTATCCGTTCGCGGATAATTATTTTGCTAAGTGGGAATCCCCTCCACAGGTGGATTCTCACATGACCCGTCTTGTCCGTAGTGCCACATTGCCGATGCCATCCATGTCCTCCCTTAAGGATGCTACGGACCGCAAGGTGGAAATATGCCTGAAGTCCGCTTATTCCCTTGTGGGGGGGGGGGGCAGCACGGCCGGCTATGGCCATTTGCTGGGTTGCCAGAGCGATGGAGCGCTGGGCGGATTCATTAGAGGCTTCTTTTGATTCCGACTGTCCGGCCGAACAGGCGGAGTTGATTGGTAATCTCAGTGATTCGGCCACTTATATCAACGAGGCGGCCCTAGACATTAGTACTCTGGTGTCAAGAATTTCTTCAGCAGCGGTGGCTGCTCGTCGCACCTTGTGGCTGCGATCCTGGAAGGCGGACGCAGATTCCAAAAAGGGTCTGGAGGCGTTGCCGTTTACCAGAGAAGTTCTCTTCGGTCCGGATCTGGATAAGATTGTGGCCACGCTGGCGGCAGCCAAATCGGCTTGTCTCCCGTCAGCCGCTGCTCCTTCTGGTTCTGGACCATCGTCCTTTCGGTCATCTAGGGCCCAGGGCAGGCCCAAACCACAGTAGTTTCCTCGACAGGCTGGCCCTAAGAAATCGGCCAAGCCCCGCAAGCAGGCATGGAGTACCAGACGTCCGGCCCCCAAGTCAGATGACAAGCCTGCGGCCTGACGGTCCGGGCCTCCCTTTGGGGGATCCCAGGGTGGGAGGCCGCCTGCTGCAGTTCGCCCAGTGTTGGTCGGCCACTACAACAGACACTTGGGTTCTCGAGGTGGTCTCTCACGGGTACGCCCTCTGCTTCCGGCACAGACCCCCGGCTCGATTCTTCACCTCGGGTCTACCATCAGACCGGAACAAGGCTACGGAGCTGCGGAAGGTATTGCACACTATGCTCCAGGCTGGAGTTATAGTGCCTGTTCCATTCTCCCAGAGGGGCCAGGGTTTCTATTCAAATCTTTTTTTGGTACAGAAACCCAATGGGTCGTATCGTCCGATTCTCAACCTCAAAGAACGCAACGAGTCTTTGCGGGTTCCGAAGTTTCGGATGGAGACCCTACGGTCCATCATTCTGGCGCTGGAACCTGGGGACTACATGGTGTCATTGGACATACAGGACGCTTACCTGTATGTCCCTATTCTTTTGCGCCATCAACAGTTCCTCAGGTTTGCAATCCGCAGCGACCACTTCCAGTTTCGGGTGTTACCTTTTGGCCTGGCGACAGCACCACGTGTTTTCACTAAGGTGATGGCGGTCATGGCGGCTTCTCTGCGGCTGCAGGGAGTCCGCATGTTGCCGTACTTGGACGACCTGTTGTTGGTGGCAGGATCTCCAGAGCTCCTTCTCCGCCACTTGGACCTGACCATTGCACTGCTGCAACGGCACGGCTGGTTAATCAACTGGCAGAAGTCCACTCTAATCCCGTCTCGGAGGATTCTGCATCTTGAAGCCTTATTGGACTCTGGACAGCAAAGGATCTTCGTGACGGAGGACAAGATCTCTGCTTTACAGTCAAGGGTGCGCAGTTGTCTGCACAGCCGCTGGGTGTCCCTACACTCGGCGATGAGGTTACTGGGCTCCATGGTGTCGGTGTTTGACATGGTGGAATACGCCCAGTTTCACTCCAGACCTCTGCAGCACCTGATCCTGTCCAAGTGGAACGGGCTGCCTCAGTCTCTGAAGTTCCAGACGATTGTGATCACCCCGGAGGTTCGCCTGTCCCTTGCTTGGTGGTTACAGACGACTCACCTCAACAAGGGACGTCCGTTCTGGGTTCCAAATTGGGTCCTGTTGACGACGGACGCCAGTCTTCGGGGCTGGGGAGCAGTTTCGGGTCCACACTTGTTCCAGGGCAGGTGGACGCCGACAGAAGCGGAGCTTCCAATAAATATCTTGGAACTCCGTGCGGTCTTCATTGCTCTCCAGCAGGCACATCGGTTTCTCCAGGGTCACCCGGTACAGGTCCAGTCGGACAACGCTACCACCGTGGCCTACATAAACAGGCAAGGAGGAACTCGCAGTCGGGCGGCTCTCGTAGAGGTCTCTCGGATCCTGGTTTGGACGGAGCGCAATCTTCCGGCCATATCAGCGGTCTTCATCCCGGGAGTGCTAAATTGGGAGGCGGACTTTCTAAGTCGCCAGGACGTTCATCCGGGGGAATGGTCCCTGCACCCGGACGTTTTTCAACTGCTGGTGGACAGGTGGGGTCTTCCAGAGATCGACCTCATGGCGTCCCGGCACAACAACAAGTTGCCGGTGTACGGGTCTCGCACAAGAGACGAAGGGGCGTCTCTGGTGGATGCTCTGTCCGTCCGGTGGACGTTCCGGTTCGCATACCTGTTCCCTCCGGTCTCCCTTCTTCCACGGGTAATCCGGAAATTCAAACAGGAAGGAGGGACGCTCCTGTTGATAGCTCCCGCGTGGCCCAGACGGCACTGGTTCTCAGACCTTCAGGGTCTGTCCGTGGACAGTCCTCTGCGGTTGCCGCTACGACCGGATCTTCTGTCTCAGGGTCCTTGTCTTCACCCGGACCTGACTCGGCTGTCTTTGACGGCGTGGCTGTTGAGACGGCCATGCTGAGGTCCCGGGGGTTCTCCAGCTCTGTGGTGCGTACCATGTTGCGAGCTCGGAAACCGTCTTCCGCGAGGATATACCATCGCGTGTGGCATACGTTCTTCCAGTGGTGTCGACCGAGAGGTTATGCACCGCGGGAGTTTCGTCTCTCGGATTCTCGCCTTCCTGCAAGCGGGACTAGATCATGGGCTTCGCCTTGCTTCTTTGAAGGTACAGGTTTCGGCCCTGTCTGTCTGGTTTCACCGTAGGATTGCTACAATCCCGGATGTGCGCACCTTTATGCAAGGTGTTCTCCGCATTCAGCCGCCCTTTGTTCCACCTGTGGCGCCTTGGGATTTGGCTGTGGTCCTGAGGGCTCTCCAAGGACCGCCGTTTGAACCACTGGGCTCTGTGGATCTTAAATGGCTAACAGCTAAGACTGTTTTCCTTCTGGCTATTGCTTCGGCCAGACGTGTTTCTGATTTAGGGGCTCTTTCTTGTAAACCCCCTTTCTTGGTTTTTCATGGGAACAGGGCAGTGCTCCGCACTCGGCCCGAGTTTCTTCCCAAAGTTGTTTCCCAGTTTCATGTTAACGAGGAAATCGTTGTTCCGGCCTTTAACTCACCGGGTCTTTCCGTGGGTGAGGCCTCTTTGGATGTTGTGCGGGCCTTAAGGACTTATGTTGACCGCACTTCTTCGTTTAGGAAGTCGGACGCTTTGTTTGTCCTCTATGGCTTCCGTAAAAAGGGTTGGCTTGCTTCAAAGCAAACTTTGGCAGCCTGGATCCGTATGGCTATTTCTGAAGCTCATCTTCATGAAGGCCTACCGGTTCCTCCTTCTCTGAAGGCTCATTCCACTAGGTCTGTGGGTCCTTCGTGGGCAGCTCGACGTGGTGCCTCTGCAGTCCAGATCTGCAAGGCTGCTATGTGGTCTTCTGTCCATACCTTCGTGAGGTATTACAGGTTTGACACCTTCGCCTCTCAGGATGCTTCCTTCGGGCGGCGGATTCTCCTTTCTGCACAGGAGCGTCCCCACCCTTAAAGGATACTGCTTTGGGACATCCCCAAGGTATCCTGTGGATACCTTATGGACCCTGAAGTAGAAAATATGAGATATGGTAAGAACTTACCCTTGTTATCTCTATTTCTACGAAGTCCATAGGGTTCCACAGGACTCCCGCCCTGTCGCACCTGTACTGCAGATGGGCTTTGCTCTGGTCACCGGTTTTTCCGTCTCCCTCTGGTGAGAATGTGATTCTTGTGTGTGTCCAGATCTTTTTTTTTCTCTCTTCCTTCTCCTCCTCTGCCTATGGCTTGGTACGTAACGGAGGTGCCTTAGCTCGGGGGCGGGGTATAGGAGGGGGACCCTAGTGCATCCTGGGAGGCTGTAAGCTTTAACTCTATGGTGCCTGACGTCATCAGCTATACCCCAAGGTATCCTGTGGAACCCTATGGACTTCGTAGAAATAGAGATAACAAAGGTAAGTTCTTACCATATCTCATATTTTTCCCTTATCCCTTTCCTACGGGTGTGTGAGTAGTCAGGGTGAAACAAAATCGCATGTGTACTCAGAACTTGACATTATTATGTCTCAGAGTCTGAAGGACAGGCGGCTAAGGTCCCTGTGCTGGGGGGGTTTTCCCCACAGGATTTCATACAATCTGATTATGTGGTTACTGTGTCAAGTAGACAAACCTCCCAGCTTCTGGATAGGAACTCCCTTGGGTTTCCTTTTCCCAGATTGTGGACCAAAATACCTTGCTTAGTGGCAGGTTGAACAGGCTCAAATATCCTATTAAGCTGGTGTGCTTTTTTGATTAAGAGCCTATGGCAAATATACAGCTTAAATGCGTTAAGTTTTGCTGAGTTATGCTGCCTTTGTTTCTGAAAACACTATGTGTGAAGATGAGCACATTACATTGGCCCCAGCTGTATGGGCTAAATTGTAATTCACATATACTGGTAGGGCTGGGTTGCCCATCCCCCCTCTCTCCTAATTAGGAAAACTCAGCTGAGTTAAGTACTGATTGGGGGAGGTTGGGAAGTTGGCTATCCCTGAGTATGCCTCCCTTAAAGGATACTGCTTTGGGACATCCCCAAGGTATCCTGTGGATACCCTATGGACCCTGAAGTAGAAAATATGAGATATGGTAAGAACTTACCCTTGTTATCTCTATTTCTACGAAGTCCATAGGGTTCCACAGGTCTCCCGCCCTGTCGCACCTGTGCTGCAGATGGGCTTTGCTCTGGTCACCGGTTTTCCGTCTCCCTCTGGTGAGAATGTGATTCTTGTATGTGTCCAGATCTTTTTTCTCTCTCTTCCTTCTCCTCCTCTGGCCTATGGCTTGATAACTAACTGAGGTGCCTTGGCTCGGGGGCGGGGTATAGGAGGGGGACCCTAGTGCATCCTGGGAGGCTGAAAAGCTTAACTCTATGGTGCCCAGCGACTGACGTCACACCTATACCCCAAGGTATCCTGTGGAACCCTATGGACTTCGTAGAAATAGAGATAACAAGGGTAAGTTCTTACCATATCTCATATTTTTTAGATGTTGTTTGAAAAACTCTAATCTGGTCTTCCTGTTTTTGAGGCTCACCAATGGTTTACATCTTGTGGTGAACCCTCTATATTCACTCTTGTGAAGTCTTCTCTTGATTGTTGACTTTGACACATATATACCTACCTCCTGGAGAGTGTTCTTGATTTGGCCAACTGTTGTGAAGGGGTTTTTCTTCAGCAGGGAAATAATTCTTCTGTCATCCACCACAGCTGTTTTCCGTGGTCTTCCGGGTCTTTTGGTGTTGCATAGCTCTCCGATGGGTTTGTTTTGATTTTTCAGCCTAATGATGGCTTGCTTCACTGATAGTGACAGCTCTTTGGATCTCATATTGAGAGTCGACAGCAACTGATTCCAAATGCAAATGTCACACCTAAAATCAACTCCAGACCTTTTACCTGCTTAATTGATAATGAAATAACGAGGGAATAGCCCACACCTGTCCATGAAATAGCTTTTGAGTTGATGGTCCCATTACTTTTGGCCCCTTAAAAAGTGGGAGGCACATATAGAAACCGTTGTAATTCCTACACCGTTCACCTGATTTGGATGTAATTACCCTCAAATTAAATCTGAAAGTCTGCAGTTAAAGCACAACTTGTTTGTTTCATTTCAAAGCTTTTGTGGTGGTGAATAGAGGCCAAAATATGAAAATTCTGTCAATGTCCCAATATTTATGCACCTGACTGTGTGTGTGTGTGTATATATATATATATATATATATATATATATATATATATATATATATATATATATATATATATATATATATATATAATTTATTATAATATAATTATACACACAAATCCACCAGCGAGGGCTGTTTTGAGGCATCACTATTAGTGTTGCAGCTGTGCCATTTTTCACTACATCATCTGTTGAGAGCTTCTTCCCACAGGGTTGGGAATGCCCAGAAATCACAGGGCGCTAAGTCTGGGTTATATGGAGGGTGTTCCAGTGCTGTCCCATTCATGTCAGTCAGTGCTGCCAATGCAACAGAATCAAGATGTGGTTGGGAATTGTCTTGGAGCAAAAGCCACTGTTTCTACAGCAAATGTGGTCTGTTTTTGCTCATGAGTTTTCAGGACGTTTGCATAGTAGTCACCATTAATTGTCTGTCCACGGGGAACCCAGTGCTGGAGGATCATTCCGTGCGCATCAAAGAACAGCAGAAGCATAATTTACACACCCTGAAGGACAGGGGTGTATCTAGGGGCCCGAGCGCCCTTGGCAAAGTAAGGGACTGGTGCCCCCCCTCCCCCATATTTTTTAGAATAATTACACAATGTACTTACATAATTGAAAACTAAAAAACTTTATATTTTAGTTTAAACATTAGAGAGATTAAATATAAAAAAAGTATCCACCATCACTCATCAGTTTAGCTGCCCTGCCCACGGTGCCCGTCTGCTGTTATGAGCTGTGCACACAAGTCACCCCATATTCGTCACAAACCGCACATTTTAGCTGCCCAGTCTGTGGCACTCAAAAGTTCTAATCCTGGTAGAGGTGTCAGAGACCGTAACAGCATCTGCTGGGATTACCGCAGTTCGAGTTGTGCAACTTTTCAGTAAAACACACTTAGGGTTCCTCATCCCACACTGTGCTTCCCTTCTCCCTCCACACCACACACTGTGCTTCCCTTCTCCCTCCACATCACACACTGTGCTTTCCTTCTCCCTCCACACCACACACTGTGCTTTCCTTCTCCCTCCACACCACACACTGTGCTTTCCTTCTCCCTCCACACCACACACTGTGCTTTCCTTCTCCCTCCACACCACACACTGTGCTTTCCTTCTCCCTCCACACCACACACTGTGCTTCCCTTCTCCCTCCACACCACACACTGTGCTTCCCTTCTCCCTCCACACCACACACTGTGCTTCCCTTCTCCCTCCACACCACACACTGTGCTTTCCTTCTCCCTCCACACCACACACTGTGCTTTCCTTCTCCCTCCACACCACACACTGTGCTTTCCTTCTCCCTCCACACCACACACTGTGCTTTCCTTCTCCCTCCACACCACACACTGGCCTTCATTCAGAGGCGGCCGTACGGTCTACGACTGCACGGCCGCCTCGATGTTTGTCTCTAGTCTGCATGCGCACGAGGGAGCCGGCTCCTTCGTGCGCATGCGTGAGACCCGCTACGACCGACAGCGCCGGTCGTAGCGGGTCTCTTTCCAAAGGGGGCGAGCTGTCGATGTTGATTGACAGCTCGCCCCGTTTGGAAGGCGGGCCGGGGGGTGGCAGCCCAAACGGAGGCGTTCCCATGGGAACGCCTGCCGTTTGGGGGAGGCCCCACTGATGTCAGTGTAGAGCTTCCGGCTCTGACAGAGCCAGAAGCTCTCCGGGGCTTACGACAAGTGAGACCCTACCCTAGGGTCTCGTCGTAAGCCCCGATGGTCGCGATGGTCAATGACCATCGCGACCATCACCCTAGAGGTCGTTAGAGCTGTGGGTGTTAACCCACAGCCTAATGACCGAAACAGAGGCGGGCGGTCAGGATGCAAGCGGCGGCCCAGTTTCTGAGCGACCGCTTGCATCCTCCGACCGCCTCTGAATGAGGCCCACTGTGCTTCCCTTCTCCCTCCACACCACACACATATAGAAACCGTTGTAATTCCTACACCGTTCACCTGATTTGGATGTAATTACCCTCAAATTAAATCTGAAAGTCTGCAGTTAAAGCACATCTTGTTTGTTTCATTTCAAAGCCATTGTGGTGGTGAATAGAGGCCAAAATATGAAAATTCTGTCAATGTCCCAATATTTATGCACCTGACTGTATGATTTGTGATCGGCACTCCATATAAAGTAACCAGCAACCGGGGTGCAAATATCCCAAGGGGTCTGGCTAGCAGTCAGAACACCTACAATATTGATTCCATACAGGCAGCACTCCACACAAAATAACGAGAAAGACTTAATATATTTAGCTTTTTTCTGTGAGATATATTATAATATAAAAATTTCCCACAGATAGATAAGAGGGAACTTTTTTTTTCTCTCCCTGTTATATACCTTTTTTGTGTTTCAGTAAAGTTGTCAGCTCTATTTTTGTTCCGTGAGGTCATGTTGCTTAGAAAGGAAGTTCTATATTGGACAGAAGTGATGTTCTTAGAATGAACATCTTCTGAGGCTCTCCAGCATGGCCTCGCATGTCTCCAGAATAGAGGCCTGAAATGTAGCATGCATAATTATACTTACTCATTACACGGCAGAATTTTATTCCTCGGCTTAGTTTGGGAAGCTGCAGCAGACTATCGGTTCCCTGTGTAAACTTCATGCAAAACATTCTCCCTCTAATTGTTTAGGAGAGGGTCTGCTAAAGGTTGATTTGCAGAAATCGTAATAACCACAAATTTTTAGTGATTTCCAGGTCGATCTGCTAAACACAATCTACTAATGGTAAATTGCCAGTTTTCCACACGTCCGCTTCAGATATAGCAAAATTGTATCAGGTTCTAATGTATCAGTGTAGTATAGAACTAGAAGCATATGACGTATATATGTTTTATATCGCTGCGGAAATGACTAGAAGTTTTTATTAAACAGGTTTCAGGCTCCAAACCCAGAGCGATGAAAATAATTAAACACAATTTACACATCTACAGAGCTTTCCCCATTCATTTCAGCAGCTTCTGGTAGCAACGTGTATACTACATGTATGCGGGTCTGATTCAGCAAGGATCGCAACTGCACAGCTGCACGCAGGCTATAGATATGATGTATGCACGCAGGCTATAGATATGTATGCACGAAGGCAGCTTTGTAATTGTGATCCTTACAATAATGCAAATGCAGCATGAGGAGTATGACACCCCCTGCTGCATTTGCGATACCAGAGCGTTCCGGCCGCCGCGCAAGAGGCCAGAAGACTGCTTCTTCAAAGAGGAAGAAAGGAAGAGGCGGCGCCACTAGCCAGGATGGGCCAGCGGCAGAAGAATGAAGCTGAGGACCAGGGAGTATTGCGGGGGTGGAAAGAAAAAGAGCTAACATAACTTCCCCCCCTGCAGCCTCTTCCACTGTACCGGTAGGTGGCCTTGGGTCACCGGTGTTTAACCCCTCTCTAGACCATCAGGGTTGTCGGGCACTAGGCCTGTGTGTATATAGGCGGGCACAAGGCCCAGGCTACATAGGGGGCATTAGGCCCAATTGAAGTTGTCTACCCCCCAAATAGGTGACAGAGACCTGGGCATTAGGCCTATGTCACTAAAGGGCAAATAGGTGGGCCACTACTGGGGGCAATGCATAAGGGGTCAACATCTGGGGGCAATGCATAGGGGAGTGATTACTACTGGGGGAAATGCATAGGGGGATTACTACTGGGGCCAATGCATTACTACTGGGGGCACTGCATAGGGGGGATTAAGGAGGATTACTACTGGGGGCAATGCATTACTATTGGGGGCACTGCCAGTGCTCGAAGTGGGGCGGTATGACATACCGCCATTTCACGCCACCACTTCATCTTTCCCACATTAGAGAATGTACCGGCGCTGGGATCGCATATGGGATCCCAGCGCTGGAACAGTAGCGGTATAGCATAGAGGTGTGTCCCGCTAGGGACACAACTCATTCACATCGGCACTGCAGCGGCGCTAGCCTGGAGACATGAGCTATGCAGTTAGCACCGGCCGCCAGCCAATCCTGGCTCACGGACCGGCTGCCAATAAAAAGGGTTGGATCTTTATATTTGGCACAGGCCGCCAGCCAATCACGGCTTGCGGCCCATCAGCCAATGAGAAGGTGCCTTCTGAGACTAGAACAGCAGCCAGCTCCTGGCCTCCTGCACGGAAACTTTCTTTCTACTTCACCGAGTGAGTCCCGTCTGAGAGGTAAAGAGTAGACTAACTTGCCTTTGTGTGCAAAGCAGGGCAGGCTGCAGATGACTAGGACTCTTGTGCAGGCTGGTCCTAGTTTACCTGGGGAGAAACAGTGTTACACTGTAAGGATACATGGGCTGGGGTAGCTGAGGCATCTAGGCTGGGGCATATGTGCCATGCAATGCCAACATGGCACTTGGACACTGAGCAGGGTGCATTTTTCTTCTATGGGGTCCACAGCCATTACGTTGGGGTATGAATCCTGGTCACCAAATAGTTAACACAAACGAGCTCTCTGCTCCCAGGATGCAGCGGGGTTCCTCCACATATACCCCACCCCCTGCCTCAGGTAGCCAGTTCTTCCTGTTTGGTGTGCTCACCACATAGACAGTGGGACTGCTGGAGCAGTCCTGCAGACGAGTAACTAAAAAAAAGAGAGTTTTACTCTCTATCTCAGCGGGTGGTCTGAGCTATCCTGGAAGCAGCCTCGCGCCTGATTGGAGTTGCACCGGCCACGCGCTGCAACTACCTCCTCCGGCACCGCTAGCCTTGGCAGGTCCATGGCTGCGGATTCGGCAGGGGCTCTCAGGCCCTGGACCGCAACCGGATCAAGGGGATGGCAGGTAAGCAGGTGGTTGCGGCGGCCGCTGACGCCGGGACCACATGGCGGTCCGGCCTCCGGCGGTGAGACTGGCCGGAGGCGCACTGCAGTCAGGAGGCATACGGCTTGTCTCCTAGCCTAGACCGCCGGTATATGATGTTCCTGACCAGCCGGGGCTTGTGGCGGCCCCCAGGTCAGTTTACCGGGCATGTCCAAGCAGCATAGGGGAGGTACGCTTCCCTGGCGGTCTCTCCCCAAATCCACACGCTAGTTCAGTCCTCTGGTGCAGGGATTGTGGATTGCTCCTCCCAGCCTCCATATAGGGCAGCCAGAGTGTATGTCCGTTGCTCTCTGAACGCTGCTCCTACAGGACGCTGGGCAGTCTCCCTGTATACCTTGCCTACTGTTGGTTTAGGTTTTTACAGGGCTCTATCCTACCTAAGCCTAGGCTGATTGTGGTAGTGAGAGCTTATATGCATATGACTCGCAGAGTGTTTATGCATGACATGTGATTGTTGTTTTGTGGATACTGTTTCTTATGTAAAAAGAACTGTGACTCCTGTAAACTATCACTGTCTTTCCCCTTAACCTTTTCCTACAGGTTAAGCTGCGGTCGGGAGGCATACAGCTTGTTTCCTACACTAGACCGCCGGGATAGGGGGTCCAAGCAGCATAGGGGAGGTACGCTTCCCCGGCGGTCTCTCCCCCAATCCACACGCTAGTTCAGTCCTCTGGTGCAGGGATTGTGGATTGCTCCTCCCAGCCTCCATATAGGGCAGCCAGAGTGTATTTCAGTTGCTATCTGAACGCTGCTCCTACAGGACGCTGGGCAGTCTCCCTGTATACCTGTCCTACTGCTGATTCAGGTTTTCACAGGGCTCTATCCTACCGAAGCCTAGGCTGATGGTGGTAGTGAGAGCTTATATGCATATGACTCGCAGAGTGTTTATGCATGACATGTGATTGTTGTTTTATGGATACTGTTTCTTAGGTAAAAGAACTGTGACTCGTGTAAATTATCACTGTCTTTCTACTTCAGGGTCCATAGGGTATCCACAGGATACCTTGAGGTATAGGTGATGACGTCAGGCATCGGGCACCATAGAGTTAAAGCTTTCAGCCTCCCAGGATGCACTAGGGACCTCTCCTATACCCCGCCTCCGAGCCAAGGCACCTCAGTTTAGTTTGGTGCCCGGCCGGAGTCGGATGCACCTGTTAGAGGGGGGCTAAGAAGAGCCCCTGAAGCTTTCTACAATGCAGCTGTGGCTGCACATCTGGAAGTACAGCATGGACAGTCAGTGCTGACGTCCATGCTGTCTTCCCTACACCCCCGCCGGTACCAGAATGCCGGTACCGATCCGGGGATGCTGGTAAGCATCTGGGGTCACAGCTAGCGGTGACCCCAGATGTTTTGGAACCATGGCCGGAGCTAAGGGGGACAGCAAGGTAAGCAGCGGGGCCCCGCGGTGGGACACCCTGATGAACATGGTCCACAGTCCCCAGGCAGGGGGGCTCCCTGGGGACTGGCTGCAGCGTGGAGCCAGGTACTAACCTGCGCTTCCACTACCCCCATGGGACAGCTGGACTTCGGCTGAGCGGTAGCGCTGCGGCGTGCCAGGGGTTAAATGCATGCCAGGGGAGCGCGCCTTCCCTGTCTCACAGCCTTCGCCTCCCCCGCTGCACACAGCCCTCTCTGCACACGCAGACTGGCCCTGTGGCAGCGCTCCTCCCCCAGGCCGGCCTCCTCTATGCTCCTCGGCGGCCATCTTATCTAACGCATGGTGAACGCTGCTGGAAGCCTGGAAAGGTGGCATCGCGGTCTGGGTCCCCCGGCATACCTCTCTTCCGTTAAGGTTCAGGTCAGTGTATGCAGCGCTGTGTCCTACCAGGCTCCTTGTCTGCGTAGTTGAGTAACAGCGCTGATAGTGCAGGAATTCATTTTCTTTGCATTGTATGTGACTTCTGCTAGCGCTGCTGCCTGTACTTTCATTTTCTACTGTCGGCCATTTCACTGTCCCTGATCTCTTTCTGCTAAAGCCCTTGCGGTGCGGTGATTGCAGGGTGGTCTCACACTATACTAAAAGTATCAGTGAGAGGAGTCACATACTTACCATCATGTCTGAGAGTGACTTTCCTCTCCAGCTTAGGTGTACTACATGTAAGGTACCAATAGCGGAGGGGGAGGGTAGCGTGGAGGGGCTATGTCGGCAGTGTTATTTATTGGCGCGGCCAATTACTGTCACGGCCCCGGTACAGGAGCCGCCCTGGGCTTGTTTCGCCAAAGCACTTACAACCCTGGTGGGCCAGTTAGCTCCGCAACCTGCGCTCTCACAGATGGGATTGTCCCAGCAGTCAGTGGTGTCGTCACCCATGCAGGGTTTCCCGAGACGATGGTACCCCACAGTCTCCCTATTTCCCCTCCCCAAGTCTCTCAGGAGCCTGCGTGGGTTAATTCGCTGACAAGTTCTGTACAGCACTTGACGGACGTGTTACAAGGGGAGTCTGTGTTACGGCCACATAAGCGGCCGGTGGCGTCTCTGTCTGCTCCTTATGAGGGTGACGACGTGACGTCTGATGATGGGGAGATTCTGGATCTTTCTGACCAGGAACCTCTCCATACTAAAAAGGCGGACGCTAGGTCCAAGGTATATATTCTTGGACTTATTCGGGCAGTCTGCACAGTTTTAGTGATTGAGGATGATGAGCCTCCAGTGTCTAAATCTAAATATGCCTTTTTTAAGGATATTAAGGGTGACGCCACAGTGTTTCCTCTTTCGGGTCAGTTGGTGGACCATTTAGAGGAGGCGTGGAAACAGCCTGGCAAACTGTATCAGCCTCAGAGGCGATGGGCGGTGGCTTATCCGTTTGCGGATAATTATTTTTCTTAGTGGGAGTCACCTCTACAGGTGGATTCTCATGTGACACGCCTGGTCCGTAGTGCTACATTGCCCATGCCCTCCATGTCTTCCTTGAAGGATGCTACGGACCGTAAGGTAGAGATCTACCTAAAGTCCGTTTATTCCCTTGCTGGGGGGCAGCTAGGCCGGCTATGGCCATTTGTTGGGTAGCCAGAGCTATGGAGCGCTGGGCTGATACTTTGGAGGCGTCTTTCGATTCCGACTGTTCGGCTGAACAGACCTAGTTGATAGGCAATATCCGGGATTCGGCCACTTATATCAATGAAGCGGCCTTGGATGTCAGTACCCTGGCGTCTCGGATTTCTTCGGCTGCAGTAGCTGCTCGGCGCACCTTATGGTTGCGATCTTGGAAGGCGGACGCTGATTCCAAGAAGGGCTTGGAAGCTTTGCCTTTTAATGGAGAAGTCCTATTTGGTCCGGATCTGGACAAAATCGTAGCCACACTGGCGGCAGCCAAGTCTGCATGTCTTCCGTCTGCTGCCGTTCCTTCCAGTTCTGGTAGGTCGTCCTTTCGGCCTTACAGGGCCCAGGTTAGGCCTAAGACTCAGTCCTTTCCCAGACAGGCTGGTCCCAAAAAATCGGCCAAGCCCCGGAAACAGGCCTGGAGTACCAGACGTCCGGCCCCTAAGCCAGATGACAAGCCTACGGCCTGACGGTCCGGGCCTCCCTTTGGGGGATCTCAAAGTGGGAGGCCGCCTGCTGCAGTTCGCCCAGTGTTGGTCGGTTACCACGACACACACTTGGGTTCACGAGGTGGTTTCTCACGGGTATGCCCTCTCCTTTCGGCACAGGCCCCCGTCCCGATTCTTCACCACGGGTCTTCCATCAGACCGGAACAAAGCCTTGGAACTGCGGAAAGTTTTGCACACTATGCTCCAGGCTGGAGTTATAGTGCCTGTTCCATTCTCCCAGAGGGGCCAGGGTTTCTATTCCAATCTGTTTTTGGTGCAGAAACCCAATGGGTCGTATCGTCCGATCCTCAACCTCAAAGCACTCAACAAGTCTTTGCGGGTGCCATGGTTTTGGATGGAGACCCC
Organism: Taudactylus pleione; assembly: GCA_031769625.1. Classification (NCBI taxonomy): domain Eukaryota; kingdom Metazoa; phylum Chordata; class Amphibia; order Anura; family Myobatrachidae; genus Taudactylus; species Taudactylus pleione. The sequence continues at coordinate 129,591 of JAUIMM010001397.1, read as the reverse complement.
ACGGTCCATCATTCTGGCACTGGAACCTGGGGATTACATGGTGTCGTTGGACATACAGGACGCTTACTTGCATGTCCCTATTCTTTTACGCCATCAACCGTTTCTCAGGTTTGCAATCCGCAACGACCACTTCCAGTTCCGGGCGTTACCTTTTGGGCTGGCGACAGCACAACGTGTATTCACCAAGGTGATGGCGGTCATGGCGGCTTCTCTGCAGCTTGTTACCGTACTTGGACGACCTTCTGTTGGTGGCAGGATCTCCAGAGCTCCTTCTACGTCATTTGGACCTGACCATTGCGGTACTGCAAGGGCACGGCTGATTGATAAACTGGCAGAAGTCCACCCTGATCCCATCCCAGAGGATTCTGCACCTCGGAGCGTTATTGGACTTCGGACAGCAAAGGATCTTTGTGATGGGGGAAAAGATCTCGGCCTTGCAGTCGAGGGTGCGCAGTTGTCTGCAGAGTCGCCGTGTGTCTCTACACTCGGCGATGAGGTTACTGGGCTCCATGGTGTCAGTATTCGACATGGTGGAATATGCCCAGTTTCACTCCAGACCTCTGCAGCAGTTGATCCTGTCCAAATGGAATGGACTGCCTCAGTCTAAAATCCCAGACGATGGTTCTCACTCCGGAGGTTCGCCTGTCTCTAGCCTGGTGGTTGCAGACGACCCATCTCAACAAGGGTCTTCCGTTCTGGGTGGCAAATTGGGTCCTGTTGACAACGGACGCCAGTCTTCGGGGCTGGGGAGCAGTCACGGGTCCACACTTGTTCCAGGGCAGGTGGACTCGGGCGGAAGCGGAGCTTCCAATAAACATCTTGGAGCTCCGCGCGGTTTTCAATGCTCTCCAGCAGGCACATCGGGTTCTCCAAGGTCACCCAGTGCAGGTCCAGTCGGACAATGCTACCACCGTGGCCTACATAAATCGGCAAGGAGGAACCCGAAGTAGAGGTGTCCCGAATCCTGGTTTGGGCGGAGCGAAATCTCCCGGCCATATCAGCAGTCTTCATCCCGGGAGTCCTAAACTGGGAGGTGGACTTTCTCAGTCGCCAGGACGTCTTCCAACTTCTGGTGGACAGGTGGGGTCTCCCAGAGATCGACCTCATGGCGTCACGGCACAACAACAAGTTGCCGGTGTACGGGTCTCGCACAAGAGACGAAAAGGCGTCTCTGGTGGATGCTCTGTCCGTCCAGTGGACGTTCCAGTTTGCTTATCTGTTTCCTCCGTTTACCCTTCTTCCACGGGTAATCCGGAAATTCAAACAGGAAGGAGGGACGCTCCTGTTGATAGCTCCCGCGTGGCCCCGGAGGCACTGGTTCTCAGACCTCCAGGGACTGTCCGTGGACATTCCTCTGCGGTTGCCGTTACGACCGGACCTCCTGTCACAGGGTCCTTGTCTTCACCTGGACCTGACTCTGCTGTCTTTGACGGCGTGGCTGTTGAGACAGCCATGTTAAGTTCCAGGGGGTTTTCCAGCTCTGTAGTGCAAACAATGCTAAGGGCTCGGAAACCATCCTCTGCAAGGATATACCATCGAGTGTGGCATACGTTCTTCCAGTGGTGTTGACCGAGAGGTTATGCCCCTCGGAAGTTCGGTCTGTCTAGAGTGTTAGCCTTCCTGCAGGCGGGACTGGACCATGGGCTTCGCCTTGCTTCTCTGAAGGTGCAGGTGTCTGCCCTGTCCGTCTGGTTCCATCGTAGGATTGCTGCAATCCCTGATGTGCGCACCTTTATGCAAGGTGTTCTCAGAATTCAGCCACCTTTTATTCCACCGGTGGCGCCTTGGGATTTAGCTGTGGTCCTGAGGGCTCTCCAGGGACCGCCGTTTGAACCACTGGGCTCAGTGGACCTCAAATGGCTGACAGTTAAGACAATTTTCCTTCTGGCCATTGCTTCGGCCAGACATGTTTCTGATTTAGGGGCTCTCTCCTGTAGACCCCCTTTTCTGATTTTTCATAGGAACAGGGCGGTGCTGCGCACTCGTCCTGGTTTCCTTCCTAAAGTTGTGCCGGCTTTTAACTCACCCGATCTTTCAGTGGGTGAGGCCACTTTGGACGTTGTGCGGGCCTTAAGGATCTATGTTGACCGCACTTCTTCGTTTAGGAAGTCGGACTCCTTGTTTGTCCTCTATGGCTTCCGTAAAAAGGGTTGGCCTGCTTCAAAGCAGACTTTGGCAGGCTGGATTCGTATGGCCATTTCAGAAGCTTATCTTCATGAAGGCCTTCCGGTTCCTTCCTCTGTGAGGGCTCATTCCACTAGGTCTGTGGGTCCTTCGTGGGCTGCTCGACGTGGTGCCTCTGCAGTCCAGATCTGCAAGGCTGCCACTTGGTCCTCGGTCCATACCTTCGTGAGGTATTACATGTTTGACACCTTCGCCTCTCAGGATGCTTCCTTCGGGCGGCGGATTCTCCTTTCAGCACAGGAGCGTCCCCACCCTTAAAGGATACTGCTTTGGGACATCCCCAAGGTATCCTGTGGATACCTTATGGACCCTGAAGTAGAAAATATGAGATATGGTAAGAACTTACCCTTGTTATCTCTATTTCTACGAAGTCCATAGGGTTCCACAGGACTCCCGCCCTGTCGCACCTGTACTGCAGATGGGCTTTGCTCTGGTCACCGGTTTTTCCGTCTCCCTCTGGTGAGAATGTGATTCTTGTGTGTGTCCAGATCTTTTTTTTTCTCTCTCTTCCTTCTCCTCCTCGGCCTATGGCTTGGTACGTAACGGAGGTGCCTTGGCTCGGGGGCGGGGTATAGGAGGGGGACCCTAGTGCATCCTGGGAGGCTGTAAGCTTTAACTCTATGGTGCCTGACGTCATCAGCTATACCCCAAGGTATCCTGTGGAACCCTATGGACTTCGTAGAAATAGAGATAACAAGGGTAAGTTCTTACCATATCTCATATTTTTCCCTTATCCCTTTCCTACGGGTGTGTGAGTAGTCAGGGTGAAACAAAATCGCATGTGTACTCAGAACTTGACATTATTATGTCTCAGAGTCTGAAGGACAGGCGGCTAAGGTCCCTGTGCTGGGGGGGTTTTCCCCACAGGATTTCATACAATCTGATTATGTGGTTACTGTGTCAAGTAGACAAACCTCCCAGCTTCTGGATAGGAACTCCCTTGGGTTTCCTTTTCCCAGATTGTGGACCAAAATACCTTGCCTAGTGGCAGGTTGAACAGGCTCAAATATCCTATTAAGCTGGTGTGCTTTTTTGATTAAGAGCCTATGGCAAATATACAGCTTAAATGCGTTAAGTTTTGCTGAGTTATGCTGCCTTTGTTTCTGAAAACACTATGTGTGAAGATGAGCACATTACATTGGCCCCAGCTGTAGGCTGTATGGGCTAAATTGTAATTCACATATACTGGTAGGGCTGGGTTGCCCATCCCCCCTCTCTCCTAATTAGGAAAACTCAGCTGAGTTAAGTACTGATTGGGGGAGGTTGGGAAGTTGGCTATCCCTGAGTATGCCTTGTTCCCAGGAAAGTGCATAACATTGGAATCCTTCCAACTTTTGTTGCTTGGATTCAGTACCGATTGAGGCAAATCTACAGGTAGATTTTGCAAAACTGGTCAGTTAGGCATGAATGTGCTACTGTTCAAAAATTGACTTTCCTGAAACCCCTAAACTGCAGTTTGGGGTTAGAGTGCTTCACATGTAGGTTCTCTGTAAACCGATGCTTGTTGTGGGTTACTTGCAAATGTTCTCAGGAGATTTGGTTCATCTTCCTGGGTGCCTCTCTGTGGATGGCCAGGTTATACAGAGCTTGATGTCCTACTTAGCCTCGTTGGCTGTTAGTAGTTGCCGAAATTTTTTTTATTGCATGTATGTATATATGCCTCCACTGCGGTGATCAGGTCATACAGAGCTCTAGGTCCTCCTACCTGGTGTTTTGGTAGTTGGCCAGAGCGCTTAGTGTGTATGAACAGTGGATATGCATGTATGTATGTGATGTGTGTGTGTGTGTGTGTGTGTGTGTGTGTGTGTGTGTGTATATGTATGTATGTGTATATATATTTATATAGTTATGTATCATGTGCATTACATGTGACTTATGAAATCTGCTGTATTATGCTGCCTTGTCAGCATAAGTCTATCACTACTGTTTCTCCTCATGTAACCCGCTACAAAGATACGTGGGTACATTGGATGTAAAATGATGGTCACATTAATACTAGACATTGGAAAAACCTTGTATGTCCAATGAAAAGGTAAGACAGATGGCTGGAGCCCCCTGAGTTGGTCTCATGTGTGATCTGTAGCAGCAGCCCCTGTGATTATGCCCTCTATTTCCATCATGAATGGACATTTTACCTACAGCCATACCACACTGGACATGCCCAATCTCCTTTGACTTTGGAAGCTATGCCGTGTTGGTCCTGGTTAGTACTGTGATGGGAGACCACCTGGGAATACCAGGTGCTGTAGGCAGTGGTTGAGGCAGGGCATCATGTTTAGTAGCCGTTCAACAATTACTACAGGCTGCTAGGTCTTTGCAGCCAAAGACCAGATCGCGTTGGCCCCTTACGCAGGCCAGGCCACAGAGAGGGGCGATGGGGGTGTCCTCACTGGACTTAATATAAATGGGTTGTCGTGGTCACTGTTCTAAAGAGTCACCACAGTAGTCAAATCTACCAGATCATAGCACAGGTTGGACAGGTTGGCAACTCCTGCGCCAACCCTGATACTAAGGTATCTTCAGCAGCTGCAACCTACCATGTTTAGGCTTCCTAGGCATCTGTCCTGGAGGGACATGTTTGCTCACTCGGGTCAAAGTGACTTCGTCCTTAGCAGCTTTCCAGCAGTTATGGCAAGCAGCTAGGCTAGTACAGCCAAAAGAATCAGAAGGCGGTCGGTCTCACGCTCCGTCCAGCCCTCAGATTCTGGTACATCTTCTGGTGTTTAGGGACACACGGGTCTCCCCCTACCCCCCCCCCCCCCCAACAGTCACTCTCAAGAGAGGAAGACAGTCTTCCAACATTAAGTCACCTCCCTGATCAGAGGGACCAAAGCTAGGCTTGTGGAGCCGGTATGGGGAGAGGCTCCAGTGTTCTAGTGCCAGAAAGTTGTGAAAGCCTCCCGAATCTGACTACAGCCAGACCATACTGGTCATGCCCAAGATGGTCTGATCTTGATAGCTAGGCAGCTTTGAGCCCAGTTAGTACTTGGATGGGAGACCACCTGAGATACCAGGGGTTGTAGGGAACGTAGTATGGAGTTTGTCCGGGCAGAAAAATCTATATTACCAGAAAGGTTGAGGCCTTATATCCCTTTCCAGTACCATTGGCATTCGCCTTTAAATGTTTCACTGATAAGAGATTTGAAGCCAGTTTTCAGGGCAGTCTTTCTCTGTCAGGAGCTGTTATTTGCCCGGTCAGGGTATGGCCGGGGTTCCAAATAAAAGCACAGACTATCTGTCTCTCGCCAGAAGAGCGACTATCCGTTAAAGACGTTTGTCGCAACAAGGGTCACCCGTTCTGGACCTGGATAATACCAGTCTCCGCGGGTGGGGAGCAGTGACAGGTGGACACACGTTTCAAGGAAAATGGAGGACAACGGAAAAGCAGTCTCTCCGTAAAACGTCCTGGAACTAAGGGCAGTATTCAGGAGCGCTTTTCAAGCAGGCCGGTTTAGGTGCAATCTATCAACACCACCGCAGTAGACTGCCTCATCCGTCAGGGGGCAGAATGTCATTTTCCAGCGAGATTGGTTGAGTTCATAGTACCAGGAGTCCTTAATTTGGAAGTGGACTTCCTAGGCCAGCAGGATAAACGCGCCAGAGAGTGTGGGCTCTTCATCCACAGGTATTTCAGAGCTTTGTGGATGGATGGGTCTTCTAGAGGTAGACCTCATGGCCTTGAGTCAGAAGCACAGGGTCCCCAGGTACGGGCACAGTGTTTGTGGATGCTCTGGCAGTAGAGTAGAACTTCAAACTAGCGTATTTGCTTCACCCGCTATCCCTCCCTATAAGGGTTAACGGGAATATGCAACAGTAATACTGATGGCCCCTGCTTGACCGAGACGCTGCTGGTTCGCCAACTTGCAGAGTCACTCCATAGACATTCTGTGGCCTCTTCTGCTAGGGTCGAACCTGTTAATACAGGATCCCTTCCTGTATCTAGACCTGACTCGTCCATCTTGGACGGCATGGTTCTTCAGACCTCCGCCTTGAAGAAAGGATGTTCTGTAATTCAGAGGACAAGAAACTTACTTCTGGCTGCATTTATTACAAAACTTTGTATGTTCTCCAGGGTGAACTGAGAAAATGTGGCCCTAGGGGCTTAGGTTTTCTCGAGTATGTTCTTTTCGTCAGACTGGAGGGTCTCTGATCTAGCAGCACTTTCTTCCTGCTTCCCCGTTTTAATGTCATCGGGAGACAGCGGTATTTCATACTAGGGCGGAATACCTTCCAAGAGTGGTATCTGGCTCTATATGAATGTAGAGATTGTGGTCCCAGCTTTCAGACTACAAGCCTCTCGGTAGGTGAGGTTTCCTTGGATGTTGGCCATGCGCTACATAATTATGTGGATCGCGCCAACAGCATGAGGAAGTAGGTTCCTTTTTGTACTGTATGACAGTCATAAGGCTGGCCAGCCGATAAGCAGACGCTGGTCAGATGGATTCATATGACGATTCCTCATGTCAGACTAGTCTGGTGGTGCCAGACTCCGTAAAGGTACATCCACACGGTCAGTGGGGCCTTCGTGGGCGGCCTGCTGGGGTGCCTCTGCTGAATAGTTCTACAGGGCAGCCACATGGTCTTCCGTCCACACATTTGTCAATTGTTATGCCTTTGACACTTTTGCCTCTCAGGATGCCTCCTTCGGGCGTAAGGTTCTCCTCTCTTCCGAGAGTCAGGATCGTCCCCGCCCGTAGGTTTAGTGCTTTGGGATATCGCCAATGTAATGGCTGTGGACCCTGAAGAAGAAAATAAGAGCTATGGTATAACATACCTTGTTAACTCTTTTTCTTCGAGGTCCACAGGACACCCACCCAGACGCACCTGTAGTTCTGGGGGAGGTTTCCGTAGTTTCTCCTCTTGAGAGCCTGGACTCATGAGTTATGCGTTTCTTCTTTCTTACCCTTTGTTTGTCTCGCCTGCTTGAGCTTGGTAATGAACTGGCTACCTGAGGCAGGAGGTGGGGTATATGTGGAGGAACCCCGGTGCATCCTGGGAGCAGAGAGCATGTTTGTGTTAACTGTTTGGTGACCAGGATTCATACCCCAACGTAATGGCTGTGGACCCATGGACCTCGAAGAAAAAGAGTTAACAAGGTATGTTATACCATAACTCTTATTTTTTTCAATATATATTATTATTTTTATACTATTATTATAAATTGTTCCCAAAATATACATGCAAGATGCATGTCTTCTTAATAAATACATACATAATGAAGTGATCTATAAATAATGCTTACATTACATTATCAGGCAGATGTATAGGGGGAATCGGAGAGAGGGGAAGGAGGTGAGAGGGGGAAGCAGGCAGTGAGAAGTGTTGGGGGTGAGAGTAAGTAGGAGGGGCCAGGGGTGACCGGTAAACTGGCAGTGGTGCAGGGGGTGAGAGAGAGAAGGAATCAGATAAATGGGTAGGGATGAGAGAGGGAAGCAGGCAGTGAAAAGTTTTAAGGGTGAGAGGAAAGTCCCTTTATGCCCACATGGATGGTAGGTAATGACGTTGGACAGTAGCTGATGACGTCAGGGTACAAAAACTGAAGGGGATCTATCCACTTCTGAAGGGGAAGAGGTGCAGGGGGCGATATGGAAGCAGGGGCTAAAAGGATAGCAGGGAATGAGAGGGAAGCAGTCAGGAAGCTGGCGGACACAATGCTGACCGCCGGCTTCCCGGCTGCTTAATCCCGGCAAGGGTTAAATGACAGGCGTCGATATCCCGACGCCTGTCATTTTCCCTACGCCGGGCGCCGCCACGGACAGCCGCCGGGGGGGAGGGTTAGGTTTAGGTCTCCCGGGGGAGGGGAGGTTAGGGTTAGGCACCCCCCCGGGGGACTTAGGTTTAGGCGGCGGGGAAGGGGGGTGTTAAGTTTAGGCACTTAGAGAGGGGATTAGAGTTAGGCACTGGGGTGGAGGTTAGGGTTAGGCACCCTAAAGTAGGGCTACGGGGGGGAAATTAGGTTAGTTATACGTACCTCTCTAGACGATTGGGGTAAATCATACTGATTCCGAGTGAGAGGTGTAGGGGGAAAGTAAAGGACAGAGACACAGGTGATCACACACAAAAGGAGAGTATATAGGGAGCAAGAGGGTTACCTAGGATGAACATATGGACACAGGAGGAGAATGACAGAGAAAGGAAACAGATAGGAGAAAGCAGATGGGACACATGAAAGATATAAAAGAGGTGAGCAAACTTTGTTCAACGTATCCTGTTCATATCGTATGCCTAAAGCTTTGAGGCGGGGGTGTTAAGATTCCAAATTCCATACCCCCCACCTCTAAATTCCCACTTCGGGCACTGCATAGGGGGGATTACTACTAGGGGCAATGCATAGGGGTTCAACTACTGGGGGCACTGCATTGGATGGGATTACTACTGGGGGCACTGCATAGGGGGGGATTACTACTAGGGGCAATGCATTGGGGGACTACTGGGGGCAGATAGTAATCATTTCACTTGTGAATCTGTGAGTAGACCTGGAAAACATGTACTACTGGTGCTCCCTGAGGAATGAGGTTGGGAAACATGGGTCTAGTGCACAGGTTCTCAAACTCGGTACTCAGAACCCCAAACAGTGCATGTTTTCCATGTCTCCTCACATAATCACAAGTGAAATTATTAGCTCCACCTGTGGAACTTTTAAAATGTGTCAGTGAGTAATGAATACACCTGTGCACCTGGCGGGTGACCTGGAAAATGTGACCTGCGTGGGGTCCTGAGGACCGAGTTTGAGAACCACTGGTTCAGTGTATGGTCAGCTTTAGACAGCATGAGCTGGATTCCATTCCCAACAAGGGAAGCGAAAGCTGTCCACACATCTTAAGATTATCATTCCAACTAGCCAAATAGTTGGCTGGTTGAAAAAACAAAAAATTTGGTAATGTATGGGAGCAAATGACAATTGGCCGTTTGCTCCCAAAAACCAGAAAACAGTCGGTCAGACAAGTGGGTTAAATGAAACCCACATTTAACCATCTTGTGTGAATGACCGTTTTCGCCCGCGTGTTTGCTCCCATACATTATAATAATAGTCTTTAGATACGTGGCCAGCATAAGAGTGTGGTGTTCTGTTATAATGGTGACAAGCTCCAGGCTAGTCGGGAGGTCTGAGTCCTGTTGGAGTGAGTGTGTGGGGATACAGAGAGGTACATGACACCAGCATTATGTTGTGTGTCTGTTTCTTTTTTTATATTCCTGACAGTTTTTCATTGTTGCACATTAAAGATTTTATTATTGGCAGATCTGTTTTTTTCCATCTTTAATGAGTTAACCTCTTAACAGAAAATATTGATTTTAAGTAGCCTTTTCATTCTGTTCTATATATACAGACCAGGTTGCGCGAACCATCCACACTACCTTCAGATAAATGCTTGTCTTTTTAAAATGTAATTTTGTTTTTTCATTAGGAAAGACAAATATGTGCGAGTTGATGCCTCCTGTCTATAGCCCTGATTCAGATCCGCACGCAAATGCCATCACTGTTGCGATTTCTTAAGGAACGCACTTGTGAAAATATGGGTCATTCCATGGTAACTCATGTAACAAAGTAACATAGCAAGTTATTTGCATGGCTACCAACAGCAAATGGTATTTGTGTGAAATTTATTTTATTTACTGAGAAAATAATAGACAGGTCATGCTTTGAAAAACTGTTGCCATGTCACTTTTTAACATGAGTTTACCACGGAGTGACCCTAATGACCCACTCGCTGTCCAGGGCTTAGATGCACACTGACAGCATCTCATATCCGCCACTCATGCACAAACAGAAACATTGAATGCAGATCTGGCGGCCATCAGCCTTCTGAGTAAAGGCGCATATCCACTACACGATAAAAATGGATGATTGAACGATAATGTAATCGTTCATGAATCGTGCAGTGATTATGCGGCCAGTGATGCACGCTCCCGCTGGTCATTGTCTGCATCGGGCATCGTCTGAACATACTGCCCAACCTGACTATATCGCCTGCAAGTGCGCAGTACATCTTTCACGCATGCACAATGGCTAACAATCGCTCAAACTGCGTAAATATCGGCATTGTGTGCAGATCTGAGTCAGGCCCTGTGTGCTGAACTACTTAATAACTTTTAGCAAACATGCTTCAATCCATCATAATGGAACAGGTGTGTTTTTGTGGGTTTGGATGCAATGCAGGACTTTCCTGATTACTGACTGTTGTGACTTTTTTTAATATTTCAAAGACATAAAGGTATGGGTTTTTTTTACCTTTTTTAAAATATATTTTTATAGATCATAATTAAATGCACTTTTGTGACGACTGTAAGCCATTACCACTTAAGTTAATTTTGTTTTGAATTTGTTCTTTTTCTTTGCAACACACAAACTATAATGCATATTTTATTATACATAAATGTCTCATAGGATTTATAGAAATGTGCTTCTTTTTTGGACCGTTGTCTCTCTTAGACAGCCCTTTGTAGTTGTTGGCTACTTTGTTGCCAAGTGCAGACTTTTAATTAGAGGAAAAACTTACGTCGCGACCAGGTTTTTCCGAGGGCTAGTATACCTTCCTCCTCCCTCTCCTGTCTTCTGCTTCCTTCCCTAGCTACCAGCGTCCAAAACGCATACAATGAACACAAAACTAGTCCACTGTAAAAATATCACTTGTAAAATAATACAAAATTAGAAATTATACAAGTTGCCAGCACAGGCCACCAAATCTGTCACTCTCCTCTCCCTGACCAGAATAATAACTCCTTCGTACTCACCTACTCTCTTAATATGAAAATATCTGTCCAACTCCCATCTCTTTCGCCAGAAAAAAAATAAAAAATTCAGGAAGAGGAATTCCTTAGCAATTCCACAAGAAATTAGCATTTTGATGAGTTTTAAATGTGAGAGAATTGATTACTTATACCCCTTTTCCACCAAATTCCCCCTTTCACTCCACACCTTGGACATGGGTTATTCCTGGGTAGACCTCATTCACACTGAACCCGTTTCTACCCAGCAAAACGTTTGTGTAATTAGAAATGGACGTATTTCAGGCTCACAAAGATGAGGTCATAAAAAGTGGGTGGTGACTGCATTGCATTAAATATGGCAGACGAGTTGCCACTGTGTAGCCAGGAGTTCCTGAGTTTTTGTGGATTACTTCTGTTTGCATGATGTAGCTGCTTACACTTTGCTACCTAGCACAGAGTTATTTTAGGAGGAGAAAATGATGATCTCTCTTGGCGTATAAGAAGCTCTAATCAGTGGCGCTTTTTGCTTGACCCGGGTTGCATAACCCGAGTCACACTGTTACGTGGTACCTTGCTGGGTTTGACCCTGCTAGTTACCAGGGTCGGATTCCTGGGTTGACCCTTTCTCACCAAACCTCGACTCGGATTGCCTCTGCAATAACCAGGGTTAAAAGTTTGGAAAATGGGGTCTTATTGAACTTTGATTCATTTAGTAATTAGACACTTAGTCAGGTATATGTGTTCTAAGCAACTTTTTTATTTGAAGTGATTGTACATGATGTAAATAAATAAAGCAATCTCATGTGAGCACTGATATTATGGTTAGTCCTTGGCAGCCATCGGCTTAGAAGAAAAGCATTCTGTGGTGGCATACTGGCAAGTGTCCGCATCAAGGTAAGGGGTTACTATAGATGCCATGTAACATCGCATCCTCATTTTGGGTGACGCCCAATTATCACTTCCTGGATTCTCAACAGTGTAATCCCCTTGGGTTCCAGGACTGATTGACGCCAAGCATATAATCTCTTTATATTTTATTGAGGTTGCACCATTGCTCACATTAATATCAATTGTGCTTTGTTTGGGCAATAAAATTCTCATCAATGTGCCTCCACAGTGCTCAGCTACGCACATGAACCTATATTACGGTATCCAATCATCACTGAGTTAAAATAAGCATTGTTACTGGTCATGAAGTGCCTTTGCCCAACAGTTCTAGGGGGTATTTCATGCAATCACGGAGAATTGAATCGCCTCTGTAATGTCACATGGAGCGTCATGTCGTATTTTCTTACTATTGTCCTGACATTGTTAAATTTAAAGGACCACTAAACCTGAAATACATTTTGGCTTATACTGAATAGCTTCTAATAACATTCACTCATGTATAAGTAACTACACTAAGGAGCTTATCAAGAATAACAAAGTACTTATTGTGTGGGAAAATATTTTTTTCTATGCACTGTAGACATCCTGTCAGTTTCTGCATAATTTTATGTATTGTAGCTATGTACTAATAGCACAATGCAGGAGATTTCACAGAAATATCTGGCAGAGTGCAAATTAGCACTGCAGATTGCACTCCCCTTTATTATCAATGGGGACTACGATCTGACCCCTATGTATCAAACTCCAAAAAACAAAGCTTTTCGGAGTTTGGCCCCGATAGTTTACACCATCTTCAGATGGTGTAAATTGCTTTAAGCCTATGGAGGCTTACAAGCAGGAGAGAGATCTTCCGATATCTCTCCTGCAGCCTCTGGCTGGCAGTGGAAACTGACACTGTACACATGCGCAGTGTCAGTTCTCCTGGAGAGTTTTTAATAAACTTGAAAGACTTTGACAAAATGCCAGGGATATAACTCGTAGGAACAGCGGTTACCGCAACCGCTGTCCATGCGAGTTCCCCTTTGTACATAGCAGGGATATTTTCATTAAAAAATTTAAATATTCACCGCAATACGGATCCTTAATCGCGGCAGTTCTGCGATTATTAATGCATAGGCCCCTTAATGTGAAAAGTGTTTCTGCTGCATTCAGTTTGGCCCTTAGTCTACTTGGCTGTCACAATCATTATCCTACCTGTGTCCCCTGACAGAAATCCTCAAAACATGAGTTATTTGGGAAATATGAAAACCAGATTTGGGAAACACTAAATTATCCAGAAACTGTTATTGACAGAGTCCTGAAATTTAGGTACTAAAAAAAAGTTTATTTGGCGACACTGGCTCATACGCACAGACATGGATCAGAAAGTGATGTCTCGAATAGTCCCTTTGAGGAGCTCTGCTGAATAATTAAGCGGTGGCGGATTCCATGGCCAGTGTGTGTGTTACGGAAAACCCCCTTCTCTGTAAAAAGCCAGATACAATTTTAGCTGTACATCCGAATATGTTTGTTTTGGAACACTTAGTAGGTGCCTCCACCCTTGAGTGTTAATTATACAATTTAAAGCATGTTTTCTAATGTGCTATACTATACTAATTACACAGAAACATTTTCTTTCTTGTGTATCGAGCAAAACATACCAAAGTATGTTTTGCAATTATAACGTAGCTACTCACTTTTAAGAACTGCACTCTTAAAGGGCAACTAATGTCACTGTTTAATATTGGTGTGTAGTCATATTGCTATAGAACAAAGGATGTACATTATAGATCTGAATAATATATGTGCTATAACTGTTTATACTAAACTACCTTAAGTACCCGGCATTGCCTGGGTTTAAATCTTCAGGTTATTAAGTTTTATCATTTGATGTCGTCCAAATCCATCCAGTGGAAGGCGCAGAACAGGCTCCCCGGGTCAAAGTTGTGGCCAGCGTATACCAATGGGAGGTCCGACAGGGACCTGTACCCCCTAAAACCTGGCATGGATCCAAATGGACCACCTGGCGTGGTTTTATATATAAGAATTGCCCATATAATTTTCTTTTAAACTCTTCTGTTGCAAGTTGCCATTTTTATGAGGTAAGTTATTCTCTAATTGAGCAGGCAGAGTGTTAGCGACCGCTTGATGAACTTGGTTTACAGATGGCACTGTGCGGATTGGTTGATTCATGTACGCGGACGGGACAGTGATCTATCACTGCGGTGTTGTGACCAGTATTAGATTAAGGTTGTTGCCCTAAAGGAATGGGATGAGGCTCAGCTCTCACTCGAATGTAGTTGTTTGTGAGGTTATTCTTTACTTTTTAACAGCGTGGCAGTGGACGTCCGCTTAATGTTACAGTCTGTTTTTACTGTCATGGTTGAGATCTTAAAATTTCATTTGTAGGGTTTAGTGGTCCTTCAGGTTCACTAGACAGTCCCTTTAAAATGCAGGAGCATATGTCAGCTAAATTGGCAGCAGAAGAATGAAAAGTATTTACCTGGAGGGCATTTCAAGTGCTGAGATTATGGTGTTCAGCAAATAGTCTGATTGGATCAGGTTAATCAAGTGAAGAGCGAAAGGATTTCATGACGGCTGAGTTGTCGCTCATTCGTTTTTACAAGCACACACTTCATTTTGCCGCGATTTGCTTTTAGAAGGCAGTAGGAGCTTGGCAGAGCCTGGATAGAGCAGCTGGGAGCACAACAGTGACTGGATCCTCTCTATACGACTAGTCACAGGGACAAATCCTCCTAGCACTCAGGCAGCAGACTGCAACTGTGACGTCTGTGTGCCTTATAGTATTTGTGCCAATCAAGACCTATATTACCTTGAAAATTGTTTTAGCATTGCTAATTTATAAGTGGACTATTTTGACAGCCGTTACTGTTGTGGCTGGATTTCAAACATGGATAAACATAGAAATGCAATGGTGAAATTATTATGCTTTATAGGAATCTTGCGATTGGAATACTTCAGACAGCTTCATTCTGGTTTTACCTAATCCAATATGGTCAGTGCTTGACTTGCAGTCTGTCATTGATGATGGGGTTGGAACAGCCTGCATACATTTATAGCATTAAAATGCTTACAGCAGCACAAAGTATGTAAGTGTGTTGTGTGATCAAGCTTAAAATGAGACACTAGGCCAACTTGTAGAATCAGTTGAGTATCTATGTTAAAGAGTTAGGACCACTTTTAAACAACTGTATGCTAACTTGCCTGCCCTTATGTAGCTGAAGCCGGGAATAAATTCTGCTGAGGGTTTTCACCACAAGGTGATGGACTCATTAGTTGTATCACAGAGGTGAAGGGGAAATTTATTTATTTATTAACAGTTTCTTATATAGCGCAGCATATTCCGTTGCGCTTTACAATCGGAAATGAATCAAAAGCGGGTTTTGATAGATCTCCCTATTACTGAGCTCTTTGAGCATTAGGGGCACCCTTTCTCTGTTATATGAGTTCAGCATGTGATATGTGGCTCCTGGAAGCTGGGGGAGAGCCCCCCCTCCATCTGCTTAATAAAATGGTGGCAGATTAGGTAACGGTGTTTCTCAAAGAAGATTTTCCCTTTAACAGTACCACAGATTTGTGCACAAAGAATCTTATTTCTGAATGAACTCTTACAGGGAATTAAGCACGTTAATGTGTTTTTACCTATACTGTAGAGCAGGGCTCAACAAAATCTCTTGTCATCATGGTTACTAGAAATTAGGGGACGTCCCTGGTCTCGTCTGTGCGCTGATGGAATTACTGATGAGTCCTCAGACATTCTGGCAGTGAATCAGAGAGAAATACTGTAGCTGCACTTCTATATTATAACTGTTACTAATAAGCCTGTCCCTGGTATACTGTACTGTGATGCTCTAATGGTGCATACACACAGGACGATCGTTAACGATATCGTTGAACAAACTCCCGGGTCTGCTGGATGATCGATATCGATCATTCAGCACATCATCAACCCATCAACGATGGCCAACGACCCGCGGGTCCCTATAGTAACCTGGTTGACATCGACCAGGTTGCCCTGCATGCATGGGCGATGGACGATATCGTTATCACCCATATGTGCCCGCGCATCACATGTCGTTGGTGGGTTGGAGGCACAGAAAAATGCACAATATGATCGATATTGTTGTTGTGCATTTTAATCGTACCTTGTGTACGCACCTTTTAGTCTTTTGAAAGAGAAATTGTGTAGGTTGATGGCTCCTAACTTTTGCCCATAATACCCATTTGTCGAACCCTGACCAAGGGCTACAGTTGGAAGAGTTATAAAAGTTCCTTAGTAGACCAGGGTGATACGGTATATCATTCAGTCATTCGATCGTGTATACACAACGAACAATATGAACGATATATTTGCACCATGTAACACTGCAGATGCGATATATCTGTAAACTGCATTGTTTACAGGCATCTCGTGTGTACACTCTGACCGATGGTTGGGACGATATATTATACATCGGCTGTATGAACAATATATCGGCCTGTCTGGCTTGTAAACCCCTGTAGGAACTCCCCCTGAAAAAATGCAAAGAAGTGTATTGAAATGTTTGAATTCAGTCATCCCCAGTGTAATGTGAGTTGGTGCAATGCCAGTTTTGGCCTCTGCCCTAAGCAGGAGGTAAAAAGAGAGCACTATAGAGCTGCTTCACTGGGTGATGGTAATATGCCCAAGGAAATCTGTCGCACTGTCATCTTTCATATCAACCCACCCTCTGGCCTGCTGGGTTCATGTGCAGTGCAGCAGAAACGTGTTATCCTTTCTTAAATAGGCTTAGCTAAATCAGCTCCTGTGTTTTCCGCTTATTCTCTTGCTCAGATCTAAACGGAAAATGTGCTTTGCGTTGCCCTTCAAATTTGGGACAGCCTCGCATATGGAGGATTGAGTGTTTGTGCTGCATAAAGTGGTATTAAGGCAGCCAGTGACACTCACACAGGATTGGTTCGTGATTTCAATATATCGATCTCTTTAGTCAGCTGCAAACCGTTCACTTCTAGCTGAGGAAACTGGAAGAAAGCAGCAGATTATACTAACACTATACTGATATGCTACCTCTTCTAATATGTGGTCTGAAAATGTTCAAGGGCCATTTGTAATAGCCCAGGATTTGAGGGAGCCGGTGTGATTCTGTCTTGATAGTCCAGCGGGTTATGCCTTTTAAACTAATTGCAGCTTTAAATCTAAAGAATATATACTGCTAGAAACGCGCCAGCTCCAGCAAATAGCAGGCTATTACATTTGATCTCAAGTCTTATAAGATGTGGATGTTAGGACCAGGGAGGATCCTTAAAGAGCAAATACTATCCTCACAACTGAAGGTTGTCCCGTTTGTTGGTGAAATTTATGTGTAGACACTTAATGAGTCATTTTTGTTAGGCTCCTAGTGATGGGGCTGCACCCTAATATTGGTCCACATTCTACTATGTTTAGATGATGGGCGCACTGTACCGTGAGCTCTGCTCCAGCCTGACGGCCAAACATTGCTTTACCACTTACCCTACATACTCCTCTAGCACCGATACTCTGGTGGGAAGTTTTAAACGTGACTAGTACTGGCAATTGCTGTCACTGGAATCCTAATTTAAAAAAATTCTAAAAATAAATGACTAAGACTAGTACAGTTAGAGGGATCTATACATGTTCGGGCTAATCTCAAAAACAATAGATAACAAATGAATCTGCGCTTAATTCCTAATTGGTATGGTTAGCTGCGGACACAAGGAGAGATTCCCACTCTCCTAATTCTGATCTGAATAAATACAATAGAGTCTGTGCTTAACCAGTAGGTGTTGGATGATAATGCTATAATGAAAAAATAGTAAGGTAATGAGAATGAAATAATGCTCGTGGGCAGGAGTGATGTGTAAAGGCTTTATTGTGCCATAAAAATGCGGGGCGGAGGGATGATTGATAAGGAAGACACAATGCTTCCTGGTGATGTGGGAAGGGAATAAGGATATGATGGGGCTGAAGCTGGTGAAGAAGAAAGGAAGGGGGTAAAACAAATAAAAAATAAAATAGGAAATACTGAATCAAAATGACTGCTTGTAAATGTCCTGGAGTACACTGTCCTAGTGGGTGTTGTGCTCTGGAGGGGCGGCGTCCCGAGCCCTCCGGTCCAACAACTTACCCGGTCTTCTGTGTCTTCTTTAAGGTGAAATCTGTGGGTTCCTACGTCTCTGCTAGAGTGTGCGCCCGGTTGCACACTCAGCTAGATGTCCGTGTAATCACCGAGAGCGGCGAGACCGCCGGGTGCCGCGGTCACGTGAGATCACGCAGCCTCCGGCTGTCTGCTGACGCTTATGGCCGCTCAACCGGCCGGCGGGGAGACTGGATGCTGCAGAGGAGGGTAGGTGTCTGGTGTATCGGCTCTATCTAGAGCACTGCTGCACTTCCTGGTGGCAAAATCCTGCGATCGCGGGTACTGACTGAGTCAGCTGTAGGTATTTTGTTCAGTGAGAATGAGATAGTGGTGGGTCCAACGCGTAGCGGCTCTCAAGCGTTCATCAGGGAGTGAATGTAAGTGTGTAATGGATCTCTTA
Organism: Taudactylus pleione; assembly: GCA_031769625.1. NCBI lineage: Eukaryota > Metazoa > Chordata > Amphibia > Anura > Myobatrachidae > Taudactylus > Taudactylus pleione. The sequence goes on along the minus strand of JAUIMM010001397.1, from coordinate 111,273 downwards.
TATATAGGCAGATCCCACCTGACATCACTCCCAGCTGGGAACTCTGGGGTTGCTATGGAGATGTGGCTTAATCTTGCAGGGATGGGTGTGGCCACAAACGGGGCTCTCAAAAACCACTGGACGGATTTTTATGCAGTTTTCACTCTTCTATAGAGCATTTGTGGAGGAAGGTTTAGGTCTATGACACATTAATATATGACAAAAGGGAGCTGAGCAGTGATGATTTTAGTGAAGCAAGTCAATGAAAAAACGGACATCCGAGCGCTTTCTTGGCTTACACTGCCTAAACCGTTGGAGAGAGATTATATTGATGGGCTTTATTTTATACCATGTAGACATTGATACGTGCTATCCGGTTTCTCCAGGAAAATTGATGTAAGCCCCATTTACTGATACAAAATCTCAGTTTTTCCCATTTTTTTTTTTTTTTACCTATTTCATTTATGTGAAAAACTATTCTTTAATTCCAAACTAGTCCAATTCCCGGTAAGAGTCTGCTTTAGCATGACCATAAATAAAGCGCAGGGACCGACGATTAACGTGGCTGGAGTTGACATAAGTGGAGACTGTTTTTCTCATGGACAACTCTATGTGGCCCTTTTGTGTGTCACGTCAAAATGAAATAGTTTTAGCTGATGTCAGGAGGAAACACGACTAATGTCGTCTACAAGGCAATCTTCTAAGTTTTTGGTTAAAAAAAAGACTATCGCTGCAAATCCAAATTCGCTCCTGTGCAAAGCCGGGGCGGATCGCTAATAATAGTATATTTTAGTTTTATGAAACTTTCATCCATGATTTGTTCATTCTAATTAAGTGCACATATCACACACACACCTGCCCGCTGCCTTAGTGCACTGTCCACAGTCTAGCGAGATAGATAGATAGATAGATATATTCTGTAATTTTGTGCTTGCAAATTTATTGAATTATTAGAAAACAAAATGGCTGTCAACATTGTCTGTACATTTTAACACCGAAGTACTAAAATATTATTTTGTGCTTTTTAAATCTTTTAGGAAAACACATACTGCACAACAATAAGAAAGCACAATGGAGTTCTACGAGTCAATGTATTTTACAATCCTCTTCCCACTTGTGGTCGTTCTGGTCATCTTCCTCCTGTTCTGGCTCTCTATGAAGGAGACGTCGTATGACGAGATCCTTGAGAAGCAGAAGAAGGACCAGAAGCTCCCCTTCATTAAGATCGACAAAAAGAAAAGTGACAAGAAAAAGAACAAGAAGAAGGAATCTCAGAACTGTAACCTTCACGAGTCCGACTCTGAGGCGGCCACGCGGGACTTTGATTTGGGGGATGCTCTGTCCAGTGAAGAAGAACATGTTGTTCCAGCTCCTGTAATTCAAGCAGAGACCACTGCCAATGTCCGAGAGCGCAAGAAGAAGGACAAGAAGCAGCCAAAGCCGGTGGTGGAGGAGCATGTTAACAAAGAAGTCAATGGGACAAAGATTCCTGTAAAGAAACCGGAAGCTGTTACAGTAACAAAGCAGCCAACTCCACCGCCTGAAGCCGCTGGGTTCAAGAAAAAGCAAGGACAGAAAAAGCAGAAAAATGGACGAGGTATTTATAATAATTTTTTTTTTTTTTTATTATCCTCATAACCTTGTTTTGTGTAAGAAAATAGAAGAGATTTTAAAACTAAACCACAATTTGCCATTAATATATTTCAAAGAAGAACACATTACTGAGCTGAATGATATACATGAAATACCTGGAGTTTTCATACTTAACTACATACTGTATGTCAACCATGCTGTCACACCCCTGCAGCTGGACAGAAGGTGGTGCTTTCAGCAATCCGACAATGCCTGTCAGACTTTGCAGTCTTGCTTTTTAGCATGCACTGTGGACCTCATTCAGAGCCGCTCGCAAAAAGCGAGCGCTCACTCTGAATGAGGGCGGCTACTTTTCTTTTGAGAGGCTGCCTCCAGGCCGCTCGCTAAGCTGTGGGTTACCACCGACCGCTTTAGCGAGTGACTAGGTGATGGTTGCGATGGTAGAGACCATCGGGGCTTGCGACAAGACCCTTGCGGTAGGGTCTCGTCTACCGCAAGCCCCAGGTAGCTTCCTGCTCTAATAGAGCAGGAAGCTCCCTACTGACATCACTGGTGATGTCAGTAGAGCCGCCTTCAGGAACGCCTCCGTTTGTCCGGCCACCCCCCCACTCCGCCTACAAACGGGGCGAGCTGTCGATCAACATCGACAGCCGCCCCTTTTGTAGCGAGCCCCGGAGCGAGTGCATTTGTCACTTGCTCCGGGGCTTGCGCACGCGCAGTGCGAGCGCAGGCCCTCTACATCGACCCACTTGCGAGCAGGTCTGAATGAGGTCCCGTGTACCAGGTTGATTTTGCCTATTGAAAGACTGCTACTTTATAACATCGGGCACTCTCGCACAGGACTCATCGATGTCTCAAAGCCACATACTATTACATTTACCCCCAGTTAGTTTCAACGACTTGTTCAGAAATGGCTGAATGCATAGGCTCCAGAGATACGTAGTCATTTTGTATTGCAATAAGCCATAATATTTAATCATGAAAGCATTGTTAAACATTTTAAATATTGACTCTTGTTCCCCCTACCCCAATCATGGTAACATCTGAGAATATTGGGAAGAGCAATCTTAAGTGCTGACCCGTTTTCTGTACAACAGACAGGAGAGTTCATGTACTATAGCATGTAATCTTCCTCTTAACTCCAAAGACTATGATCATGAGTATATTATGAAAGTTTACTGGAAGGAACTGCAGACTATGAAGAACGGGAAAATCAGGCAATCTACCATTCTTTCTTCAACCTCATTAAATATAGTACTACATGTGTGATGTTGTCTTTTGGGGTCGCTAGAGAATGGGTTTTGCTGTTCTTATGTCTTTCTATTGTCTGCATGACTTTTTGGTACATTAAAAGGAAGACTTTTTTTATTTGTAAATTGTTAGTGTTCCAGGAAACATTAACAATGATAGTAAGCAGCGGATATTGCTGTTGAGGGTGATTTTAGTGTTTTTGTTTTGTTTTTTAAAGCATTTCCTTAAACATTGATGTTTTCAGAAATCATTCACTCTGCTGTATTTGCAGCTATGTTAAGTGGTCCTGTATTTAGCTTACAGGTTGAATATGTTTAACTAATGCTCCCAGCAACATCTATTTTCTCCCATTTAAATGTTGTCACAGATTGCAATTTGTGCATCTCTCTGTCATGGACAATGTGTGTTACACTGTAGGTGTATTTGTACTTGCATCTGTGGGACTATATTTGTTTTACTGTAGTACTGTATGTTTAACTGGTGGTGGGCAATTTTAAGTGTATTTTGCTTGAGAGTGTATATTTGCATTGTATTGTTGATGCAGTATTGTGTTTTGAGTCAGACTTTGTTTGCACCTAGGTGACACTGGGTAGGATTATGGGACTGTTATGCTGCCCATCCACTAGGCAATTAAACCTAGCGATGGAGCGATAACGACCGTCGTTATCGCTCCATCGCTTGGCAGTTGCCCGCAAATCGGGCAGTAAAATGTTAAAAACGACCAGCGATGCGCACACCTGCTGGTCGTTTTTAACATCAATCATCGCCCGAACCTGACGACCGCCGTCTGAACGTTCAGTGTATGCACTTCACCCTGCGGGAGTCAACGGCGTCGTAATCGTGCCGTCGTCCCCGTATCATGTAGTGGATGGGGCAGCATTAGTGTGCAGCTGGATGATTATCAGTAGTATTATGGGACCCGCTCGCTAGGCTGCGTTCGTACGCAGCCAGTCGATTTTTGCAATATGCGTATGCATCGCAGTGCGTGAACTAGTCCATGCGATCGGGAAGCGTTCGCTCGCTGCTCATAGACAGCTTGCTAGCTAGAGTGACAGGACAAGACGTTTGTGGGTGGTGACAGGGGATGGTCCATGAAAACGGGGGGAGTGGCGGTGCGTATGCAGGCGTGCCTGAGCATCTCAACGCTGTTTCAGAGACGTGCATAATTAAAACGCAGCGTCATAGTAAACGTCACATGGTTGAAAATCACACTGAATCACTCGTAGCGCTTGCGGTAGGGTATGGTCAGCCACAAGTGCTGCGATCGCTTCAGATGGTACTTGATGTTACCGGTGGTTGCATACACTTCCTGGACATGACGTGGGAAAGTGGGCGTCTGCTTACACAGGTCGATCGCACGCTAAGACGTAGTGGGCGTGCTATTGCCTTGCCGTGCGATTGCGGATTTGCCTACTTTCGCTGCGTGCGAACGTACCTAGCGAGCAGCTTTGAATTGAGCCCTGTGTGTTTACACCATACCTCAGCAATCACAAAAAGATTCCCACCCCCCCTTCCCTGGCTTAACAATTGCCCAAACCAGCAAATGGCGATACTATACAGATATTTTTCATCCAGAGATCGGATCAGTAAATCATGACTGTGCCCATAACTGTACATAATCTCAAAGTGTTGTCATTTTACTAGACGCATGTAAAAAAAGTTGTTCTGTCGGCAAACCAGTCTGCAAAACGACTTATCGTTACTGTATCCTGGCAATCTACAGCCCAAATTGGTCTGCGAAATCCAACATGTTGGACAACCTGATTCATCAATTCCGATCATATTTTGGTCAGTCGCCAGTTGGTGACGATTTTTGTTACCCAGTATTATCCACCTGCAAAAAATTTGTAAGATTATGCGACTCGGCTTGCCCCTAGATGATGATGATTATTGTGTTTGCAGATGGATGATACTGGGTAAAATATGGAACTGTGGGGCCTGATTCAGAGATGTGCGCTAACCCGATGCATAACGCCCATCTCCGATGTTTCCGGGTCTACGCATGTGCAGAACGGGTCCTGCAATTACGCTCCCAGACTACAGCATGGTTGACATGCTGCAGCGTTTGAGGGGGGGGGGGGGGGGTTGGAGCGGGGGGAGCAGGGGCATGGCCGGTCACCGTTCCCACAGCCTGACCCTGACCAATGGAGCAACCATCGGTTGTGATAGTGATCCCAGGCTGCCACTTTGGTCGCAGCATTGAGCTTGCCTGTCTGGCACCACCTTCAGCATTTGCATCTGAGATGGACGGAATTGCACAGCCGCTTGTGTGCTGCTCTTCAATTCCGTCCATCTCTGAATCAGCTCCTGTGTGTTTTGCAGATGGATAATACTGAGTAAGATTATAGGTTGTAAGTTTGCACCTATATGCCTCTTGGTAAGATTACATGACTGTGTGTTTGAACCTATATGCCTCTGGGTAAGATTACATGACTGTGTGTTTGAAACTATATGCCTCTGGGTAAGATTACATGACTGTGTGTTTGCACCTATATGCCTCTGGGTAAGATTACATGACTGTGTGTTTGAACCTATATACCTCTGGGTAAGATTACATGACACTGAGTTTGCATCTGGATGACCATGGTAGGATTATCAAAGTATTTTTACCCATCTCCAGCCAGGGCATGTCAGCCTTGCACTGGATGGTGATGGATCATGTTTTTGCTAGTGTGCGATGTACCCCCCCATGCTCTACTTTCCCATAATGAATACAAGTGTCCTTTCAGGTATATATACATCTAATCAAGTGAACTTTGAGACTGTCTGGGGCTGCGTGTCTGTAATGTTGGTACGATTGTTGTGGACTCTCTTCATTTCGGCAGACAATCTGCAAATAATCAAATTGGCTAATCAATAAATCTACAAATCATGCAGCTCAGTGTGTTACTTGTGTCCTGAAGAACATGGATGATTGGCGTCTGTCACTAAGGAACGCCTCCCTGGTTTCCCACTTTAATTTGTCTGATTTTACTAAGGCCGCAGTTACTTTTGTTAATGACCAGATACACCTGTCTGTTTACCTAAATCTATTACTTAGCACTAAGCTGATGAAAGGAAACATGTCTCATGCAGGATAAGATGCAGCATCATAAGTAATTATCGGGTTACTAGCAGACAGCACAAGTGCATGAACCGTAATACAGCATTTTCATGCTAACCTCCTAGGTGTCTGACTACACTTCACTGATATAACTGTAATATAAATGCTATCATTTTACCACTGAGGACTTATACATTAGCTAGGGACACTCTTTGTATAGAATTGTTCCTGCAAATTGCTTCGTAGTAATCTTTTATATTAATGTTACATGAGATGTTAAGGGGTCTATGTACTAAGCCTTCAAGAGAGAGAAAGTGGATGGAGATTAAGTACCCACCAATCAGCTCCTAAGTGTCATTTTTCAAACACAGCCTGTAAAGTGACAATTAGGAGCCGATTGGTTGCCACTTTATCTCTCTAAAGGTGCGTATCCACTAGCAGATAGTGGAACGACAGTCCGATTACAACATTGTAATTGTTCATCGCTCATTTTAATAGGCAAGTGGATACGCGGCTTAAGGTCGGCTACACACTTGCACAATATTGGCCCGATTTGGCCACCGTAAGGCAGTGATTTTCAACTTTTTAAACTGTAAAATTGCCAAGGCACACCATCAGTCCCCCACTGGGAAAGGACACAAACACATTGGCCCCCACAAAAAAAATCAGACATTGCAGTGATCGCGCTGAGCAAAAAAATTTGTGGGTCCCAGGGACCCCTCACTTTGAGTATTTGGGGTACTGCTCCATTGTTTCTGGGTCCATTCACACATTTTGGGAGGGGGGGGGGGTGAGGACAGGCAGCAGTTGGGACAGTGCTGGGGGTAGGTAGCAGTTGGGGTAGAGGGGGCAAGCAATTGTTGTGAACAGCTTGGGGTAAATGAAGGGAGAAGTTTGTGTAGAGCTAGAGCTAGAGTGGGACAGGCAAAGCTGGGGGTAGGGAAGGGTAAGTGCAGACAGCAGTTGCGACAGTGCTGAGGGGGGCAAGGAGGGGAATAGAGGTAGGCAATACTGAAGGTAGGGAGGGGGCAAGGGTAGATAGCAGCTGGGGTAGTACTGGGGGTAGGGAGGGGACAAGGGTAGATAGCAGTTGGGGGCAGTGGTTTCCTACTTCCTCCTGCTAGGAGCCCTCGGCACGCAGTGTCCATCTCCGGGCCGGATAGCAGGCTAAGGATATAAACAATAGCATTTAAATGAACAGTAAACCCGTAGGATGAAGCGGGTGAGAACAACTAATGTGGCACAGTGGGAGTGATGCCTACACAAGTAATAGCAACACAACAGCAGAGTAGTATAGTAAATTATAAATGGGCCAGTGATTCCAGACAGAGAGCAGGCCAAGCTAGTAATGATGAAAAAAAAACAGCCTCACTGGAGGATCTGGGTAAAACAAAGTCCACATGTAGAATGCAATGGGGGACAAAGAAAGAGAGGGGGTAGAACAAGTGACAAAGAAAGGGAACTAAAGAGTAGAGCGATAAGCAAGAAGGAGGATGTCCACACCGTGGTGGCTGTAGAAAAGGGTAGTAGCAGTCAGACTTACCTTACCAGCATCCCAGCAAAAGGCACAAGGAGAGAGCAGGAGCGCACCTCCATGGAGAGTATCAAGAACCCAGTGGTCATGGAGACAGGTCCAGCGCAGGGGCATGGGAAGCCATCACGGGAGGGGACCACCTCAGCAGGCCACGGGCACTCCAGCGATTGGGACAGCAAGAACCAGGTAATGATTATGCCACCAGCAACAAGAGATGGATACACCACCTGGCGTTAGAGCCATGGAGCCTCCCGGTCCCAGCAGGGCAAACTAATACAGCCCCATCAGTCAGGCGATCCTCGATAGCCAGAGCGCTGTCCAGTGCATGAAACTACTAGTGTCAATCAGAGCAGGGGCAGTCCGGGAAGGATGGAGACTCTAGCAGGTACAGTACCTGGTGAATGTGGGCAGCCGCCTGGCAGCCACCCTTTACTGGTTCAGTCTCCAGGCCTTGTGGGGGGCCCGCTACTGATCAGGTGGACCGGAGTCTCTGGAGAGCACGCTGGCAGGTATGGAGGGAGCTGGTGTCAGGCGGCATTTGGATCAGATGCTGCCAGCAGCGATTGGTTGAGGAGATGCTGCCAGCAGCTTCTGGTTAAGGAGACGCCGTCGATTGGTTGAGAAGACGGCGGCGATTGGCTGCTGCGGCGCTGCCCAATCAATATTAAAAACCGGGTCTTCAACTTTCTGTAGCACGTAAAAACGCACTATAGCGCATATTTTGCGATCACTGTATTAGCCCCCACAGATAAAAAAATCAGACATTGGCCCCCACAGAAAACAAAAAATAAAACTCAATTATTGCCTCAGCCCCACACAAAAGACTTACCTGACCTGTCCTGATGGTAGCAGAGATAGGAGCTCCCAGTTGTCCCTGTCCCTCAGTCACAAGTGTGACACCAGCACCCAGCAGTCAGTGGTGTGTAGCCTCGGTCACACACACACACACACACACACACACACACTGCAGAGCTAGAGCAGTGGAGTGCGGGCAGGACGGGTTGCGGCGTGTGTGAACTATGAGGTCACACCGCTTCGTCTCATAGGTCACGGCCTGGGCAGCATTTTGGCTACCTGTAAGAGACTAGTGCTGACCGGGCTCAAAGTTAAACTGGCAGTGTGGTGGGCATCTCCGGCGGCACTTCGGTGGCACACTTGTGGACCGCTTGTGGCACAGCACACTGGTTGAAAAACTCTGCTCTAAGGCTTGATACATCTCACCCTAAGTTTATTAACTAGCAGTTTTATTTGTGTTCCGAAGATCTTTAGAGGTCTCTCCATTGAACTCCATGCATTAGCTAAAAGCAGTGGTAAATGCAAGTAAATATGTGAGTGGATATGCAGATATTGGAAACTCTGCTATCGGACTCCATTTACATGCTTTGGGGTATATTTACTAAAGTGCGGGTTTTTAGAAGTGGAGAATGTTGCCCATAGCAACCAATCAGATTTTAGCTATTATCTTCTAGAACAGTGTTGGCTAACCTTGACACTCCAGCTGTTATGGAACTACATGCACTGCTACAGTTTTGCTATTAGGGCATGCTAAAACTGTGGCAGGGCATGCTGGGATATATAGTTCCACAACAGCTGGAGTGTCAAGGTTAGCCAACACTGCTCGATAAATGTTAAGTAGAATCTGATTGGTCGCTATGGGCAACATCTCTGGTTCTAAAAACCCACACTTTAGTAAATAGACCCCTTTGTGTTCTAGTTTGAAGTTCTAGAAACTGCAATTTTGATTATTATTATAGAGCAATACCTGAATGGCTTTACTCTTTCCCATGTAAAAGGCATGGGCAGAACAGAATAGTGTGGGATACAGTAGCCAATGCAGTCATTTACAGGTCATCTTGTCATTTTAAAGAGTGGTGAAATAAATGATTATTTAATAAACAGATTACATACAATTTATTTTATGTTGAACAGATGACTCCCCTATTAATCCAGAGCCAAAGAATGAGCAGGTAGTGCCTTCCAAGAAGGCAGAGTCTGTCATTCCACTTGCAGAGGTGAAGCCCCAGGAACCCGTGTCCGGAAAGAAGACTGCTCCGAAGAAGAAGCAAAAAATCGAGAACCGTACGTAACAATGGAGGCAATTAGAAATACATTTAATGTATTAAAAGTTGTCTTAAAACCTCAATGTCTTCCGTGTTGCTCTAGCTTGTTCTTGCATGCTTAGAAATTAACCAACTCTGGGAATAATTATTTACTAGGTTTTATTTTGTGCCGCAAGAAATCAGTAACAATTTCAGCCTTTCGATGTATCTTTCCTTTGGTAGGAAACCAGGGATTACTGCTCCTGGACTGCTGGCAGCATTGTCACTGTTGTGCAACTCTTCTAACTGAAATTTACAGATGGAGGAGTTCCCCATTTTAATGGCCATAATAGAATTTGCTTCTTCTGTAATGTCCGTAGTGTTTACTTGGCTGACAAGTCAGTTTGGTCACCTGGTCTATTTGGGGAAACAAGATCTTCAAGTCGATTTATAGCCAAATGCTGTCTTCAGTTTCAGCGCTGGTGGACGAGCCGCTAATTCATCCCACAGTGTACATCCCTCTGATGGATAACTCTGACCCTGGGGTGCTGGAAAAGAAGGACATTATGAATGTTGAGAAAGCAGAGACAACAGAGATTGTTCAGAAGACTGGAGGCAAGAAGGGAAAGATCGTTACGGATAAAGGTGAGCACAAAGGTAACTACGAGTTTCATGTTTATCTCATTTTAAATGTCGTCTTTGCGTCTTATCTAATTATACGGTTTAACAGGATATCTTAAGCATGTATTTCTTTACTGTGTTGGACAGTGTATGTGATGCTGTTGGTCTTGATTTAAGGAGGGTATGTAGATTGCACATCTGATTACAGACCTATTTTGCATACGGGAACTGTGACTTTCATAAATGTCTTGTAACCGGATGGGCTGCTTATTTGACCCTGACTGGGGGAGGTGGTTTACAGATTTGTCTTGCGATCAGTTCCCTCCCATAACTGACCACTCCAATGGTGCTACTTTGCCCCCAGTTGTAAGAGAACAGTTGCTAGCACCTAGAACCTCCCAGGCTCCTGAAACCATTTACTTCCCTGTGGTGTGTGTAGATTCTGCAGCACCTCTATACTGATGACTAGCTGGAACCTCCTGAGTGCAAGGTTGTAGGCTGAGCACTATGCTTGGTTCAACCCACCGCAGCAATGGGATGAGTTGGCGAGGTAGCTCGTATCTGTATCTTCCTGGATTTTGGCAGGTATGGGCATCTTGCAGTAACAAAGCAAGACCTTAAACCGTAGTATTGCTTAATAGTAGCTCTTAACAGAGCTGTTACCACTAAATGTACTGATGGATACAGACGGTATGCGCTCCTTATACAGAGCCAAAAGATGTTTCTCTCCATGCCATAAAAGAAGTAATAAACTGTACTGAACCAACCAATCAGGACTAGATGTCATTGCTCCAGTAGACAAGCACTTTCAGGTTAGTTAGGAAGACAGACCTATTCTCTTGCAAACAGGAGAGCTTCCAACACAGGAATATTACATACTATCATTTGTCTCCAGATTTGACTGAGGTTTTTTTTTCTCCCCCTCTTTTTCTCTTACTCGATTCGTCACAATCCTGTTTGTTTTTTGCGCCCATATTTTGTATTCCCTGCTTTCCTTCTCTTCTATATTTTCTCTATATAACCCTCTTCTCTTCCCCTTCTCTGTCTTGCAGCCCCCCTCACTTCCTGGTCTGCCTACTCATAATTTGTCTCTCTGTCCTGCCCCTCTGTCACTTTTTTCCCCCCTTTCTTTCGTTTTCACTTTGTCTCAGGGCAGGATTTAATTTTTTTTTTTTTCTTCCATTTTAATTAAGTCCTGAGTCAGGCATGGGCTGTTCACTTTAGGTGGGGAATGCATGTATGTGCTGTCATGCTGACTTCTTTTTTTTTTTTAATCCGCATTCAGTTTTATATAGATTAAAGCATGGCTTCCTGGGCTAATGGAATAATGAGGTGTCCAGAATTGGGATTTAAATATAATTTACAGTATTCCTTCATCTATCTGCACGTGTTTTATTTAGCCTTGGGATAATGCAAGCATTCCCTTTGGAGTCGGAATTATTGTACAGTCCTTTTATAATAAGAATGTGGTGGTCAAGTTAACACAATCCCCCTACCGGAGTCCAGACCTAAGGCATGATTCAATATGGATCACAATGCGATATCAGCTGCAAAATCCCACGCAACGCAGCTGCGAAAATGTGCTAATGCTTGCCACAGCTCAGCCACCATAGAAACGCCCACTGCGGCTTTCTCACACCTGTCCAACCTCGCACTCCTGCATAAACATCGGTACCGTCACGCACATTTACAGCAACACTGACCAGCCGCAGAAACTGCAAGTCTCGTCGCATGCTATGAGTACTCAAGCTGCTTTTGCAATCGCAGTGGCTAATTTCTGCATGCCCATGCAACGGCGTTCGAACATACAGGCGCATCTGCGTTTCTGCAATCACCGTCACCAACCCCAAACGCTCACAGCCTGTCACTCACTCTACAATGGATTCCTCTGATCGCAGTGCAATTGTAGAGTACGCGCAGTATGGCTTATACACATGCGCAATGACTTAACAATTGCTCGATCTGCATACGTAATTGCATTTGTGATCGCTAATTCACGGGTCCATAAATCACAGGCCAAGTTTTACACACTGGTGTTTTTTTTTTTTCGGGGCATCTAAAATTTCTTTTGTTGAAAATAATTAATTTTATTTCCATTAGATAGAAAAAAAAGACAGACATGGTTTTAAATGTTTTCCCTAATATTTACTTTTACATATTCAAGGCAATACCAAAAATTATTTAGAAATTTTTGGCCTAGTTCTTCCATTTACAGATTTCCTAAATCTAACGCATGTACCTTTTACATCAAGGCCCCAATTTGCTGATTCTGACCCAAAAATTATTCAAACCAGTGAGTCTGGTTTTTTAATCTGATTTATTTTGCCGATCAACATAATTTGCCGATTGGTGAATCGGATTGGCATCAGGGATTCTGCCGAGTGATGTATGGCCTGCATAAGTCTGCCATGTTTAACTGTTAAGGTGCATTCACACTAGACGATATGCTCCCTGAGCGATATCGTGTAGTGTGTCCCCGGCAGGCTGTGCTCAATGTCGTTCATGACATTGAGCACAGCCGCTGAACGATATCATTAACGATATCGTTCAGCGCCGGGCTCTCTCCCCCATTCCCTGACATGCAGCAACCTGACGAGGTCGTCAGGTTGGCCTGCATGTCAGCCCGATGAACGATGATGACGAACGACCCGCGGGAACGCGCGTCGTCGTCATCGTTCATCTTTTTGGTGTTAAAAATGGACGATAAAGTGGACGACTTAACGATATAGTTATCGTTCAGTCGTCCACTTTATTGTCCAGTGTGTACGCACCTTTAGAGCCAACAGAAGCTGGATCTATCAGTAGCTGCACTTGCCATTAGATGCATTGTGCAGCACAGGAGATGGGATGGTACGATGGATGACTGTCGTGTGTGCACACTGCACAATCCATATGATATATCATTCTGATCCACGCCGGATCGATATATTGTACAATATATCGTATAGTGTCTACCCAGCTTATGCGTTTTGTGTCCGACAGCAACCAGTCGTATGTCACCTCTTGTTCATCGTGTCATTGATTATTGTGTTTCCTGCACAAAGCTTTCAAATATTGCTAGTTTGATGTAGCTGAACTACAAAATACTGTATCGTATATATATACCTGGTAGAACTTTTTTTTTTCTTTTTTTTTTCTTTTAGAAAATGCGGAAGTGAAATTTAAGGATTTCTTGGTGTCCATGAAGAATATGATTTTCTCAGAAGACGAGGCGATGTCTGTGGTGGAGATGCTGAAAAAGAAATCCAGTTCTGTACAAGAGATGGTACATAAGGTACGATGATCGTTATTGATAATACAGCCAGTTAAAACACAGTGGTATGTGAGATTTATTGGAGTAAACTATAAAATAGAAAGGTATAAAAGCATATTTGTAACTTGCACACACTGCTGGTAAAATGAGGCGATTATTAAGGAGGATGATCAGTCACTAGAGGGTGTCACTTGTTTCTGGTCAATTGGATTATGCTGAGAAATATTCCTTCAACCCACATAAATGCAAAAACTTTGGAAATAAATGTAAAAAAAACCCAGCACTGTTTAGAGATGGACCTTAGATCATATATCTAAGGCTGCATCCACTGCAGCGCCTAGAAGCTGTGTAGCGCTGTCGAAAGGCAAAGCAGCCCGGACTGGCAGACTGTCCCAGAGGGAAAAACACCTCCCCCTGAAGGCTGCATTTTCTATGTGTGACTGGCAGGTAGCACTTCCAATGGGAAGCCACTGCCAGTCACACAGTGTAGGACTGCAACTGGCTCACTGAGGTGCTGGATTTTACTGGGGGCCCTGCAGCAAAACTGTGGCAGTGTATGCTGGGATGTTTAGTTCCACAGCAGCTGGAGGGCTGCATGTTGAATATCCCTGTTCTGTTGTCTTTATACATTCACACACTGGAAAAAAAATTCTCTCTCCGTTATATATGGGCCAGATGTACTAAGCTCAGAAAAGTGATTAACTGGAGAGTGATAAACCACCAGCCAATCAGCTCCCAACTGTCATTTTTCAAACACAGCCTGTAACGTGACAGTTGGGAGCTGAGTGGCTGGTCATTTATCACTCTGCACTTCATCACTTTTCAGAGCTTAGTACATCTCTCCCAAGGTGCGTATCCACTAGGCGATTAAACAGGCCGTTTGAACGTTAACGACATCGTTATCGTTCAATCGCTTGCTAATCGTCCGCAAACCGGCCATGTAAATGTCAAAAATGACCAGCGATGCGTGAGCCCGCTAGTCATTTTTGACATCTATCATCGCCCGTGCAAGTCAGGTTCAGCATGTACAGGGATGTTGGATGTGCCTACACCGAATGACTGAACGGTCAGTGTAGGCACATCACAGACTGTGAAACGACAGCACGATTACAGTGTCGTCATCGTGCTGTCGTTTCACAGTCGGGAAGTGGATACTTTAGACTTTGTTCCTTGTTGGCCAGCTCTGAATTACACTTTCTGCTTTGTGTAATTCGCTACCACTTCCCATATAACTTCATATATTTTCATTTATTGCCATTTTGAGTGCGACAGTAGGAATCTGTCGGGTAGATATTAGCTACTTATTAACTTTTTACACCAGTGAAGATTACACTGTAATTAAACTAACGCCCTATTCACTACTAATCAGATCGGCTATATGTAAAGACGGTCATTGGGATTCACTGAGCAGTAACAATGGTTTATGCGGTTACCAAAGCAGGGATGGCAGCTTAATCCACACAGGAGTAGCAGCTTGTTGCTACCATATTGTAATACAAACAAATGAGATATATATATATATATATATATATTACATAAGTCTCATCTAAATATAAATATTAGCTTTATGTGTGCCAGGTCTTGTTGGACTCTGCTTGCGCCGAGCATTCGAATGGATGTGACAAACCAGTTCAGGTGACTGCAGTGACTAATTTGATATGCGAATATTGTAAGCAATGAGAATATTCACCAACAGAGATATCTTGGTGTAAATGCAAGTGGTCGTCCTACGTTAATGTTTTACTCTTTCTGTATATATGTATTTATCTTTTATTGTGCCGTGTTGGTCTCTGTAGAAGCTTGGTTCTGCTGTCAGTTAGCTGTCGCCAGTGACAACTTCATGGCGTTTC
This sequence comes from Taudactylus pleione, assembly GCA_031769625.1. Classification (NCBI taxonomy): domain Eukaryota; kingdom Metazoa; phylum Chordata; class Amphibia; order Anura; family Myobatrachidae; genus Taudactylus; species Taudactylus pleione. The sequence continues at coordinate 96,110 of JAUIMM010001397.1, read as the reverse complement.
CTGATTTAATAACACTTGAAGTGCTCAGTGTGGGTGGGTTTCCCTTTATATTGGATGAACTCCAGCTTGTGCCAGTTTCTGTAGGAAGTATCACAATAGACTCGGCAGAATATATTGTTGGCCTATTGTTGCAGCATTGTTGGCAAGTGTAGTGGAAAGGAAATAAAAATCCAAATGAGTTTCTTCATGACTGGAGCATTACAGACTGTACTTGTGTCCATTTTCGTAGTACACAAATCTAGGAGTGTTTCAGTTCCTGCATAGATGGTCTCTTGTAAAGTGTGCATGAATTGTAATCTGCTGATGCCGTTAATGCTAATTAGCTTATGGCGACTAATGACAGTATGATTCAGAAATATACACCGCTTTTGTTTTTTCAAATGTTTTCTTAGCGCTTTACGCATAAATAAAAGCAATTTTAGACACATTTTGGCCAAATTAATAACTATTCACAAGTTAATGTAAGACTTATTGAGGATGAACTGAACAATCAAAATGATAAAAGTAGGGACTGAGACTTCATAGTTTGACGTAACACTTTTCCCCTTACCACCATGTGCCTTTCCAGCCGCACTGCAGATGGCGCTTTTATGTGAGCAACTCCAGTGACTAGAATAAAGGTGTGCTGGGGCCTTGTTTATGTGCAATACAGGCAATGAGGAACAGTGATCAGGCTATAGACTTGTATGACAACTTACCATATTTTACATTTCTCTTTCTTCTATGCTGGGGGACAATGGACCATGGGGTTGTAGATGGGACTGCAGGAGCTGGCACTTAACTAAACGTGTAGCTTTAACCCTAAGCTCCTCCCCTCTGCAACCCCATCACGCCAGTGTAGATTAAGGTGCCTGTGGAGTTAGGCACGTTTTAGAAGGGCTGCTCTGCTAAGGATTTCATGTTTTTGCCTTTGGCGACACCCACTTTGGGCGTACAGTTCTCTGGTCAGGCAGCCTGAGCATTCCCTTCCCTGGGGGAGGCTGTTGAACGTCCCATTGTCCAGTGTCCTCCAGCATAGAAGAAAGGGAAAAGTGAATTTTTGGGTACTTATTGTTGAACCCTTTTCTCTGATTCATTCTCGGGGACACTGCGTTCCCTCCATGTCGTGTTTGGTTTTTTGACCGGTTGGTCCCTGCGGTTCTGTTCTTTTGTTATAAATGTTTTTCACTGGGTTTATGGTTCACCTTACCAGGCACTTTTGAAGTTGTACTGGTGTGATGGGGTTGCAGAGGGGAGGAGCTTAGGTTTAAAGCTAAAAGGATTAGTTAGTGAAGTGCCAGCTCCTGCAACCCAATGGTCCAGGGTCCCCCAGCATGAATCTGAGAAAAGGATTCAATGGTAAGTAACCAAAAATCCACTTTTCACAAGTAGCCTTTACTCTCCTCAGTTGTGACTTGACTTACTAGTTGTAGCTAATAAATTGTCCGCAAAGATGTCTGAACGGGAAGTAGTCTGTTTTTTTTTTTTTTCAACACTCCGTATATCAACAAACTGTATGTGTACGGGACAATGCCAACAGGTTGTGATAAAGTATTTTAATCATGTTGGTAGCAGCAGTGCAAGTAAGCTGGTATGGTGTACCATTGATATTGGCTGTACCCACCCCTCCTACCTTACCGTCAACACCACACAGACTCGGCGGCAAGACAGACCCTGGGCATTTCCCCGAGTGACAAGAAACTGGTGTGTAGTGCTTTCAGAGCCTACACTACGCAACGCCTAGCGTCGTGCCCCCTGAGTGACGAGAAATGGTGGTGTGTAGTGCTTTCAAGTGCCTACAACACACAGCCCTCGTGGACTAGACAGACCCCAGCCATTGCCCCTGAATGACGAGAAACTGCGGGGTGTAGTGCCTACAAGAAAATGAACCTACTTGCACCACTGGTCGGCGGTATAACTTTGAAAAGTATCAGTTTTAATCATGTTTAAAGTCGTATTTTCAACACTGTTACATGCTTCTAAACATTACAGCAGTGTTCGTATAATGACAACGGCATTGTCCCATGCACATATAGTTGATTATCAAACAGTTTGTGTTCCTTCTGAAAATGGGTGTTATTTAGCCTGAGTGTGTGATACTTTCATTTGCATTTTATAACAAAGGTCTGTATGAAGCACTTAAATATATTCTCTATTGGAAATTCTTCTTTTTAGGCTTACAAAGGAGATTCTGCTGCATTAATCCAGTTAGAAGAAAAGGAGAAGTTGCTTTCTGCTGCCAGAGATGAATCTGCTCTTGTGAAGGATCAGTGCAGGCAGCTGTCACAGGTAACCCATCCCTGCTCATGGCCAACGTGCTGGCGAGAGTCTTATGAATTGTTATACATGACATATACAGTGAAGGAATGCACATAGGCCTGAGTGACGCCATCAGTGGCACTTCCTCCAGGCACCTTCCAGTCTTTTAGGCCCAATGGTCCTGTATGATCCCTTGCCATTAGGAGAGTAATCTCTGCATAATGCAATGAGTGGGGGTTAGTTCCTCCCGCAGCACACAGTTTGTGATGTGATGGGTATTTCTCCAGGGTTTGGTATAAAAGATAGACCGGAATTAGATAGACAATGTCTAGATGGACTACAGATGTTAGACAGGCAATAGATCGACAGGGACAAAAGGTTGACACGGTTAAGGTTGACATGTATGAAAGTCGACAGAGTCTAAAGGTCAACGCAAAAATGGTCAGTATGTGTTTTTTTTTTTTTGTTCTCTAACCCTAATCTTCACCCTAACCCTCACTCCTGGTGTCTACCCGCCCCCTTCTAGAGCCTCACACTACCCGCCCCCTTCTAGTGCTTAACCCAACAAAAAAAAAAAGTGTCGACCATTTTAGTGTCTGCCATTGTGATGTCATTTTGACCCTGTTGACCTTCATCCATGTCGACTTATTGTCTGTCTAACATCTGTTGTCTATCTAGACCAGTGGTCTCCAACCTGTAGCTACTGGCAGCTCGCGGTCTTAATTTTGGTGGCTATACTAGCTGCAGTGCTGCCGAGTAAACTAGGAGGAAGTGACCTCCTCACCTGACGTGCTTCCCTTTGGTTCCACCCATGGTGTCTACACTACAGCGGAGCGAGTGACTCCCGCCCAGCCCTGCCGGAAAATCACACAGCAGCCCTGCTTATACAGTATCTTTTGCTCCTCAACTGCACGTACCTCCTTGGAGTCGGAAATTAACAGTGAAATGTGCCTGTGCTAAAAATTTTATTTACAAACTACAACGATATCACTGTAATAATTAAATGCATTGTTGTTGTTTACTGTGAAATATTCTTTTTAATTTTCATTAAATAACCTTCAATTGTTCGGTTATTAGCCAGATTTTTTTTTCTACAATTTTAGTAGCTCTTCAGGAGGTTTAATTTTACTAAAGTAGCTCATACCTCAAGTAAGGTTGGCGACCACTGATCTAGATATTGTCAACGTTTTACTGTCTATATTTTGATAGGAACCCATTTCTCCGCTATACCTGGTTGTGATTATTTGTATTTCTCTCGTGGTTATGGACTGTTTGCTGGCTGGCACATTGTTATAGATTCCCAGCTCTCTTACTTCTTGGTTTTATTAAAGCCCTGCTGTCTTTTCTATCTGTGATTGTTCCCAGTTACATAGCACTGTAGAGTAAAGCTGTATGGCGCATACCATGTTCTGGACTGGCAGGGATGTATTCGGAAATTAATCATAAGACTTGGTTGCACCTTTAAGCAGTAATTTCTTGCATCTATGATGAGTTACATAGGGAGTAAAGGGTATAGCCATAACTTGCTGTGTGTGCAGCACCTTCATGGTAAGTTATATATGTCATTTCTATGCGGGATATGTCCTATTGGAAATAACTGATTTAGTCAAGAATCCATGTGTGTTTTCTGACCGTCCTTGGAGTTCTACCAAACGCTGGCGCGCTTTGCAGCTGCCACTTAGCAGGTTATTACCGTAGGAAACCCTCTGCGGGCTGTGGACAGAAAGCAGCGAGGTTTCCCTGTCAGATTTCCTGCGTTGTATTAATGCACAGAACATCAGCACTGTTTGAGTCTCCCCTGTGTCTAGTTATTCTGTTTGATATAAATATTATATGTTTTTTATTAGTAGGTGAATATATTATAGCAGAGGTTCCAAAACTCCACCATTACAGTGCACGTTTTAAGGACATCCATGCTTGACCACAGGTGACTTAATTAGTACCTCAGTCAATTTGATTTAACCATCTGGACTCAAGCATGGATATCCTTAAAACCTGGACTGTAATGGTGGAGTTTGGGAACCTCTGGATTATATTGTTGTTGCCACCATAATAGTGGGTCACATGGTGCCCATTTGCTGTGCTGGGTTTAGTACTTGCAGCTGCATGAAATGTATTCTGTATGCTTCTTTATCAGTCTAACCTATATTGTGTCTCTTTATTTAAGGAGCTGTTAGCAGAAAAGCAGAAATGTAACTTGGTTGAAGTAAAAGCACGGGAGAGGATCAGCTTGCTGGAGAAGGAACATGGGGTTTTCCAAAGCAAGATACACAGCAGCTACCAGGATGCCCAGCAAATGCAGCTTAAAGTAAGGAAGTGACAGCACAGAGCAAAGCAGACTCTCTATGCGTTCATGATCTGCTTGGGTGGAATCCTGTTGGGGTTATTGTGCCCTTATATGTTTGGAAATGTAGTGCAGCAACTGGTGTGCCACAGGTTTCTCTGTGGTTGTGTTACACATCCATTGTTGATTCTTGCTGTGTGAACATGTCTTAGCCTTCGTTGTCTTTACATGCTGTCACAGGTACTAAGTGCGTCTGTGGCACATCTGTAATTCTGTTCTACATGGTGATCTTTAGGCTCAGATACTGGCATGAAAAGCACGTGCCCTGCTCACACACTTAAAATATATAATCTACTGAAAATAATTATATTTTTAGTTACTGTTTTTATGATCACATTAAGGGCATTTAAGTGCACGCAAGCAATTGTGTTATGTAGACAAAGTGATGGCTCATATGGTGTTGCACACAATCATCCAATAAGATTCAAGTGCAGATATGTGGTGTGTGTGTGTGTACACACCCACACACACACACCCCCACACACACCCCCACACACACCCCCCCACACACACACACACCCCCACACACACACACCCCCCCCCACACACACACACACACCACCCGCCCCCCCCCCCCCCCCCAGTTAGAATGAACGGACGGCACTCCGGGTGAAACTGAGCAATGAGCTCAGAAAATAATATTTCCTTATTGCTCAGTCCCAGAGTGCCGTCCGTTCATCCTAACTGTCTACACATTTATTTGGAAAGGCACCTGGGCATGTTATATGCTAAAGTTGGAGTGCCGGTCGCTGTACATTTTTTATTTAAATATATAATCTCTTTTTTTTTTTTTTTTTTTTTTTTTTTTGCATATCAGTTTTAAGAATGTGTTCAGAGTATACTGATGGTGTAACTCTGAACAAAGCTCTAAGCGATCACAGGAAGAACTATGACCCATAATAACTGTGTAATATGTGTGTCCATTGGCCTATTACTTATAGCTTTCTTTGCTATCCTATGCTAGTGGTTCTCAAGTCCAGTTATCAAATACTCCCAACAGGTCATGTTTTCAGGATTTCCTCAATGGAAACGGGTGGAATAATTACTGACCCAGCAAAATAGATGAACTCACCTGTGCATGATTAAAGAAATCCATAAAACATGACCTGCTGGAGGACTGGAGTTGAGAACAACTGTCCTAGGCTATCGGTTGTAAGTGTACAGTGCTGAGCGTTGATATCTTCTGAGCATAGTACATGTGTACTTTCCCTGATGTCTTCAGTTTTTTCCAGTTATACTACAGTTCCTGCTTTTATTTTCCCCTCTTCTCACTTGTTTTGTGTTTCTTACTGGGATATATTCCTGATGTTTTATTAGAAAATGTCTCATATTTAAGGCAATATGAGGACAACTATGAAACTTGTGTAGATAAGTAGAGAAAAGGTGATGTTACTCTTACCAACCAATCAGACACTTACTACTGTTTGTCTAAACTGCAGTAGAACAATGGCTGCTAGGATCTGATTGGTTGTTGGTCAGCACACCATTATTTTCATTAATTTTTCAGTTTTTATAGGCGGTTTTGTACTTCTCACCTTTTTGCCAGGGTATTTAGATTTTCACCTTCTCTATGTGTTACAGTTGGAGTCTAAGGAGTGTATTTACTAAAGTGAGAGTTTTTAGAAGTGGAAATGTATCCAATAGCAACCAATTAGATTCTACTTAACATTTAACTAGCACCCTCTAGAAGATAATAGCTAGAATCTGATTTGTTGCTATCGGCAACATCTCCACTTCTTAAAAACTCTCACTTTAGTCAATATACCCCTATGTCACTGACTATGCCCGCTGCCGCGCATCGTCAGCGACATCGCCCGTCAGGCCTGCATGGAGGTCCGATGGGCATCATCGTCAACGAGGGTGCCGTCGCGATGTTGGTTCCCGTCACACGACAGGTTGGCTGGGTACACATCGTTAATTGTGTACCCAGCCCGAGGTTACAGTTTAAACCTACTAACTACTACGTGGCACTAGAGTTGCATCATATTTTAGTATGTATTAATGTGTTAAAATTGGAGTCAAATCCTGGAAAATATTGCTGACAATGCACTTTGTGTACTGCAATTGATAGTATGAGAAAAAGAAGGTGATAACTTACTCCGTGCACATCAACCCTTTGAAGATATCGCTTTTCTTATTTATTTTTTTCATTATCTTATTTTTAGTTCATACAGAGTTTGCATTTCTGAATAGAGGGAAATGTTTACCCTTATTATTTTTAAAGTATAACCTTTATTGTGTCTTCGTAAAATATTCTAATAACATTAAAGGAAATGGAGCTAAATATTAAAAAATAGAAAGTGAAATTAGTTAGAAATAAGTGGCTCTAAAATTAAATTGGTTGCCTGTGGCACCTTCTGTATTTCTCCAATAGATTAATATCTAATGTATAAGTTAAGGGGCACATCCACTAGCAGACTTTGAAACGACTGCACGATTACGACATTGTAAACGTGCAGTTGTTTCACAGTCTGTGCTGTGCCTACACTGAACGAGCAGTCATTCAGTGTAGGTGCATCAATCCTAACTTGCTCAACCTGACGTTCTCGTCGGGTTGACCAGCATGTTCGGGCGATGAGTGATGTCGGAAACGACCAGCAGGAGCACGCATCGTTGGTCGTTTTCGACATTAATGTGAGCGATTTATGCCCGATTACTGAGCGATTGCACGATTACGATGTCGCAATCGCTCAGTAATACCGCGTAGTGGATACATGCAGCATTGCTGTATGTGTGTATATGTAGACTTTAATATAGTGAGTTCTTGAATTACTGGGCTTTTCATTATGAAACTCAGTTTGTATAAATATTCTTGCAGTTTAAAGTACTCCCTGTGAATAAATCTAGCTGTCATTGTTGGCTTATGATGTTGCATTGTTTTGCAATTTTATCTTTCTTATACTCTGTTGCATTATTCACTTATTTATTTGTGAATTACATTACGTTACAAAATACTTTGAGAAACTTTAGTACTTTTAAAATCTCTTGGTAAACTGCAAGATACTTCCACAGAAAAGAAATATCATTGTTAAATTGTAACTAGTGGACAATACTACAAAGTATAAGAAAGATACAATTTCAAAACAATGCAACATCATAAACCAACACTGACAGCTAGATCTACTCACAGAAAGGCAAGGCAACATACAAAAAGCCTAGTTCACCAACCCACTATATTAAAAGTGACTACATATCCACATACATACAGTAACTTATACATTTAATATATATTAATCTATTGGAGGAATAAACAATAAAGTGCCACAGACGGGCAATTTAATTTCATTTTAGATTCACTTATTTCTAACTAACTTCTCTTTCTTACTGATAAAAGACTTTTTCACATTTGACACTGTATTTCCATGTGGTTGTGTCTAACCGAGCAGTAACCCAGTTAATAATATGTATCCACTTGTGTATCTACAGAGTTTTTTTTGTTTTAGAATTGAAACATATTTGGTTTTGTTAGACACTTCATATAGAAGGATACATAAACGACTAGGGTTAGTGTTGAAATTCTCCAATTTAATAGTACAGACTATCATTCAATCCTCACTATCAGGGGTATTCAATATGGGTGCGATAACATAGTTTTTGCGTTAATATATTCAATTTCAAAGACTTATCGCAGTTTTGACAAGTCTTTGATAAAAAACGGTGTTAAGTTTTCACCGTTGAATAGGTGTCGAAAAAAAGTGCAGAATTGGGGTTTAGGGGTGCAGGCTTAAAAAAAATAGCCTGCACCCCTGAGAATGACATTTAAAAAAGAACTGTGTCAAAAAAAGTTTAAAAAAAAAAAAATAGGGACACCCCAAAAAATTAACATAAAAAATGGGGAAAAATTGTTAAACAATAGGGCAATAGGTTCAGGGCTATTCTGCAAGTATGCGGCAGGTGTTTTCTAGAATAGAATTATAGCGGCAGGTGCACAAATGCAGAATTTTAAAAAACTTACTTTAGGGACATCAAAATATGCTAGTACCCATTTTCATGTACCCCAAATCTGATGGGACCACTTAAAAAAACGAAAAAAATAACCTAAGTGCTCTTCTGCAACACTTCTTCAATGTCGGGAAAAAAACACCTGCTGCGGCTATTTAAATCCCCGACTTTCAATTAAAGTCTAAAACGGGGTACCCATAGTGTTCCCCCATGTTTTTGCAACTTTAGGGGGGTCTTACAATTATTTTAAGGGAAAATTCGTAACTTTGCGCAAATCCAACTTCGGAGTTTCCCGTTTTCGTTAATTTTATATTGAATACGGAGATAAGCGGGAGTGCGCACCAGACTTAACGCAGAAAAAAACTCCGATATGAAACGTTAACTTTGGCAGTGAAGTTAATGTTTCATATTGAATACCCCTCTATGTCTGATATAATATCATGTGGGAGATGACAGGTGGTTGATTTGTTTCTTATATATAGTCTATTATCTACAATAGCAAGATAATTGTTTTCACAATTAATGCATCCACTGATATAAAGAATAACCCGGTACTGACATAGTTTGGCAGTTCTTGATGTACCGTCACTCGCACAATGCTGCACTTAGTATGTACGGCTGGTAGGCAGTGAAAAGGTAAAAAAGATGTTTATATTTCACCCCCGCCGTTCCCAGTTTGCGGCACACATTGTGCACAGCCAAAAGGCTAGAAAACAGTGGCAATATATGGTAGTAATGTCTCTTCTGCGTCCACGGCACGAGTTGTACTCAGCTCGGGGTGCTAATGTTGGTGTCTCGCTGCTGCCGCACTCTGTAAGCTGCACAGGTTATACACAGCCCGGAGGGGTAGTGTTGGTGTTGACCGGTCAGCACTTCCAAAGACAGAAAAAAAGGCTCTACGCGTTTCTCCGCCTCAAATTGTCTCGGTGGCTTCCTTAGGAGACTCTGCACTATTAAATTGGAGAATTTCAGCACTTACCCTAGTTTTTATGTATCCTTCTATATGAAGTATCTAACTAAATCAAATATGTGTCAATTCTAAAAAAACCCTCTGTGGATACAATTTGTCTTCACAAGTGGATACAGATTATTAACTGTTACTGCTTGGTTAGACACAACCACTTGGAGTTAGTGTCAAATGTGAAAAAGTATTTTCTTAGTGATTTTTACAGACATATATATAAATCCTGATTGAGATCTTTCTAAGTGGAAATACATTTTTTTATTGTATTATATGTTTTATATTGATGCAATTGCTATGTGATATTTTATAATTTTTATACAATTAAATTTAAATGTAATTATCTGACAGCGTCTTGAACTAGCCTTTTCTGTTAATCTTGTGTATATATTTGGTGGGTGAATATATTTCCCACCTCTGTTTTCTAGGCAGCAGTCAGAAAAGTTTTTATACACTGGTACCTAGGAGGTGCAGTGCCAGATTTTTTAGGCGTTTATAGTAACTTTTCTTTCTGTCTTTTTTAATATTTTGCTCTTATTGCTTTAATGTTTAGAATATTTTATTAATAAACAATAAAGGTTATATTTTTTAAAAATTGAGGTAACCATTTCCCTCTATTCAGAAACACAAACTCTGTATGAACTAAAAAAAAAGGATAAAGGAAAAATACAAGAAAAAGTAATTTCTTCAAAAAGGTTCTTGTGCACGGAGTAAGTTACCTCCTTGTTTTCATACTACACTGTTGGGGTCAGCAGTAGCACTCCTATATATAGAAGAGAGTTTCTTGTGCACGGAGTAAGTTACCCCCTTCTTTTCTTACTACACAGTTGGGGTCAGTATAGTAGCACTCCTATATATAGAAGAGAGATTCTTGTGCACGGAGTAAGTTACCCCCTTCTTCTCATACTACACAGTTGGGGTCAGCAGTAGCACTCCTATATATAGAAGAGAGATTCTTGTGCACGGAGTAAGTTACCCCCTTCTTCTCATACTACACAGTTGGGGTCAGCAGTAGCACTCCTATATATAGAAGAGAGGTTCTTGTGCACGGAGTAAGTTACGCCCTTCTTCTCATACTACACAGTTGGGGTCAGTAGTAGCACTCCTATATATAGAAGAGAGATTCTTGTGCACGGAGTAAGTTACCCTCTTCTTCTCATACTACACAGTTGGGGTCAGTATAGTAGCACTCCTATATATAGAAGAGAGATTCTTGTGCACGGAGTAAGTTACCCTCTTCTTCTCATACTACACAGTTGGGGTCAGTAGTAGCACTCCTATATATAGAAGAGAGATTCTTGTGCACGGAGTAAGTTACGCCCTTCTTCTCATACTACACAGTTGGGGTCAGTAGTAGCACTCCTATATATAGAAGAGAGATTCTTGTGCACGGAGTAAGTTACGCCCTTCTTCTCATACTACACAGTTGGGGTCAGCAGTAGCACTCCTATATATAGAAGAGAGATTCTTGTGCACGGAGTAAGTTACGCCCTTCTTCTCATACTACACAGTTGGGGTCAGCAGTAGCACTCCTATATATAGAAGAGAGATTCTTGTGCACGGAGTAAGTTACCCCCTTCTTCTCATACTACACAGTTGGGGTCAGCAGTAGCACTCCTATATATAGAAGAGAGGTTCTTGTGCACGGAGTAAGTTACCCCCTTCTTCTCATACTACACAGTTGGGGTCAGCAGTAGCACTCCTATATATAGAGGAGAGGTTCTTGTGCACGGAGTAAGTTACCCCCTTCTTCTCATACTACACAGTTGGGGTCAGCAGTAGCACTCCTATATATAGAAGAGTGGTTCTTGTGCACGGAGTAAGTTACCCCCTTCTTCTCATACTACACAGTTGGGGTCAGCAGTAGCACTCCTATATATAGAAGAGAGGTTCTTGTGCACGGAGTAAGTTACCCCCTTCTTCTCATACTACACAGTTGGGGTCAGCAGTAGCACTCCTATATATAGAAGAGAGGTTCTTGTGCACGGAGTAAGTTACCCCCTTCTTCTCATACTACACAGTTGGGGTCAGCAGTAGCACTCCTATATATAGAAGAGAGATTCTTGTGCACGGAGTAAGTTACCCCCTTCTTCTCATACTACACAGTTGGGGTCAGCAGTAGCACTCCTATATATAGAAGAGAGGTTCTTGTGCACGGAGTAAGTTACCCCCTTCTTCTCATACTACACAGTTGGGGTCAGCAGTAGCACTCCTATATATAGAAGAGAGGTTCTAATTCTGAATCTCAATAAAGAGATATTTTTAAATAATTCCAGAGAACACTGACAACCACCCACAAGAGCAACTACTGAGCACATTTAGGTGAGATGTGGGATCACAGCCCCTTCTTTTTGCTAGTCCTGCAATTGATATCTGCTTTGAGAATTAACCTTTTATCATATGTATTGTATAATCCTGCACATTTATCTGGGAAACTCTCTAGCAAATCCTCATTAGATATCAATCCCAGGTATCTAATGGCCTAGCTTATTAGCACCATGCCAGACATTTCAATGTAATACGTGTTCTGCATTTCCCTATATTGCCTTGTCATCTACTCCTTATTGGTGCCAGGTCTAACCCTGCTACTGCTTTAAATAACTCCACAGATCTTTCATTTATAGCTTTGGATTGAACTGTCGCTCTGCTCCCTTCCAATACCAAAGCAGAGTGTAAGCTGAGAGCAGATGGTGTCCTGAGACATCCTTCCACGTAGGTGTGTGTGTGCATAGATATGCATCTTTATATAACCCGTGTCCTCCCTCTAAATACACTACTCTATGTGCCAAGTCATAGGCTCTGGGAGACAAGGCAATCAGATGGGCCATGTAACTGGACAGCGTAATATTTGTCACCTTGGCACCTTCCCCCTTTTATAATTACTTTATGAAAGTAGAAGAGAAAAGGTGATGCACTGGTTTACAGGAACAGACACAGGAAAATAAACAAGTCATGGCTATTCCATGACTTTTCTGTTATGTCAGCAGGTACTTTAATGTGGCATAATACAGGGCTCAACAAATACCAGGGGCCAGGTCGCCATGGCTTCCAGATTTTTGCTGCCTGGCTACCAGATTTTGCAGTGAGGGAGGAAGCAGATCCTCATCAGCTCTGGCGGAGATTCGTGTCTATAGTATTGCGGTGTTTATATCATGCACAGGAGTGCATGTGCAGAGTGTTGCCTGTGGTGACTGTTGTGCCTGTGTCAGTCCCGGCCTGCGCTGATGACTCCTCTCCTCCTTGGCCTGCTCTGATCCCTGTTGTCTGTCCCAGTCTACGCTGATCCTCTTGTTCATCCTGGCTGTTTACTGTCTCCTATCTCCGGCTGCATAGAGCTCTCCGGTAGTAGGGTCTATGCGTGGCCAGGGATTGCAGAGCGGCTTCAGAGGGATAGTGGTGTGACCATGAGGGGAGGGGTTTTGTTGTACTTTCTGACACCATTATTTTATGTGAAATGTAGTCCGTTATTACTGGATGGTGGAGCAGGGGAGCTGTGCAGAGCAGCGTGGGAGCCTCCATTTTACTGTATCCATTCAACTGTGACCATTTTGTGGACTAGTATAGTGTGTATAAAGGTTGCATAACACACAGAGCTGTGCTCCTTACTCACTCCTATAATTTTTTTGGGGGGGCGGTGGTCTGGCTCCTACAATTTCATCCTGGATCCTAGAATTTAGAAAAAATTGTCAAGCCCTGGCATAATATGTACCGCGGTCACTGTGTGGCATATTCTAAACTGGGGCTACTACAGTGTGTTGTATTGTGAACAAGGGGGCACTACAGTGTGGTATAATATGAACTAGGAGCATTGTGTGGTATAATGTGAACTAGGGCACTATTATGGGACATAATATCTAGGGCACTACTGTGGGGCATGAACATTTCTAGGGCACTATTATGGGGAATAATATCTAGGGCACTACTATGGGGCATAACCATATTTAGGGCACTACTATGGGGCATAACCATATTTAGGGCACTACTATGTGACCTGAAATTAACAATTGCTGGGATGAGCTTTCTTTCTTGAAGAATTGGGATGGGGGCTCCGTCTCAATATTGCTATGGGGCCACAACCTTCTGGCTACCCCCCTGGTTGGCATGAAAAAATTACTGAGGTTGAATAATTACTGTAATTCAGCTGTGAGCTTTAGATATCACATAAATCTTAATAGAAAAAAAAGTGTTTTTTTATTTTTATTTTTTAATGTTGAAACATCCTGTAGCTTCCACATTTAAATATACTTGAATATTTTAGTTTAAAGTTGTCCCAGCTTGCTGTCTTTTTTTTTTTTCTACTGTACAGTTAATGGACATTTTCATGTACAACAGTTTTAAAAAGGATTCAACCATTTGGACATTTTTCACATTTTATTTTCTTCACGGAAATCATACAATTGATTTTTTTTCAGAACTGATGAACAAAAATTTTCCGAAATGTCAATAAAAAAAACTTAAGATTTTTGGATTAAACATAAATAAGACAATAATTGTTTACATGAATCACTCCCCCCATTCCCCCCCCCCCCTTAATGCACAGCAATTGTGACCCTTGACAGGTGTAGTTAATGATATTGATTATTTTGTTACAATTGTACATGACAAGGGGTGGGGATATATTAGGCAGCAGATGAACACTCTGTTCTTGACGTGGATGTGTTGGAAGCAGGAAAAATTGGCAAGCGTAAGGATCTGAGTGACTTTGACAAAGGTCAAATTGTGATGGCTAGACGACTGGGTCAGAGCATCTCCAAAACGGCAGATATAGTGGAATGTTACCAGTATGCAGTGGTTAGTATCTACCAAAAGTGGTCCAAGGAAGGACCAACCGGTGAGCCAGCGACAGGCCCATTGATGTGCATGAGGACAATGGCTATCTGGTTCTATCACACACAACAGCTACTGTAGCACAAATTGCTTAAATCTTTAATGCTGACTATGATAATAAGGGGTCAGAACACACCGTGTATCGCTGCTGGCTGTATAGCCGCAGGCCGGTCAGAGTGCCCATGTTGACCCCTGTGACCACTGTCGAAAGTGCCTACAAAATGGCACGTGAGCATCAGACCTGGAGCATGGAGCTATGGAAGATGGTGCCTGGTCTGATGAATTAAGTTTTCTTTTACAACATGCGGACGGCCGGGTGCCTGTGCGTCGTTTACCTGGGGAAGAGATGGCGCTAGGATGCACTTGGCAATGTTCTGCTGGGAAACATTGGATCCTGGCCTTCATGTGGATGTTACTTTGACATGTACCACCTATCTAAACATTGTTGCAGATTATTATTATTATCATTTATTTATATGGCGCCACAAGTGTTCCGCAGCGCCTTACAAAGTACATAAATTGTAGACAAGCGACTTACAGAACAATACAATACAGGACCAGGACATGGATAATATATATTGCTACATTAGCGACCATAACACCCAGATAAGCAACAGAGCATAAGCAATCAAGTGTTAGGTGCCCTAGTGGTGAGTAAGAAGTAGATGAAACTAAAGTAGGGAGAAACACAAGAGGGTAGAGGGCCCTGCTCGTAAGAGCTTACATTCAGATGAAGTATACCACTTCATGGTAATGGTGTTCCCTAATGGCAGTGGCCTCTTTCAGCAGGATAATGCTCCCTGCCACACTGCAAACATTGTTCAAGAATGGTTTGAGGAACATGACAGAGTTCAAGGTGTTGGGCCTTCAAATTCCCCAGATCTAAGTCCAATGGCGCATCTGTTGGGATGTGCTGGAAAAACAATTTTGAGCCATTGAGGCCCCCGCCTCGTAACTTATCGTGTTGGTGCCAGACACCACAGGTCACCTTGTGAAGTCCTTGTCTCGACGGGTCAGAGCTGTTTTTAGTGGCACAAGGGACACACACACACACGTGTGTTTTACCAGTATTCTCCATGTATGAAGATGTCTACATTGGTGTTTGTCGTCATTTTAAGACTTGCAATATGGTGTTATATAACAGTGGCTTGTTGCTGAGTTTCTGTAAATGAAACTGTTTTTGTATACGTACGTAACATTATCGCATGAAAGGACTTAATTTGTGGTATTTGTTTAGTTTCAGCAAGTCCGCGAGCAGTTGGAAAGCCAGCTTGCTCACCTGAAACAGGAGAATGGTATCCTCAGAGATGCTGTGAGCTCGGCCACCAACCAAATGGAAAGCAAGTATGTCCTTTCTTCTGTTTTTGTGTGTAATATCTGCTTTTATGTCTTAAAATGCATAATATTTGCATAAACAGAACTATAGCTACCCATTGTTCTAATGAGGCTCCTTCATGACCAGCTCACCCTACCCTGTGCTCACATGGCCATAGGTGACCAGAACGCATCTGTCTGCAGATTTATGTTCTGTGTTAGGAGAAGCCCCTGATGTGGTCAGTAGCCTGGAGAAATGGTCTATCTTTTTTCCATTGATGGTGTGGAGAAACTTCTCCTTGTTCTGCAGGCACAGTCTCTTTACTGTCGTTGGCCAGGTGTGAAGTAAACTCAATAGCCGACTTTGTTGCCATCTGCCATATTTGCCCAATATCGCTCATCACAGGCTGCTTACATGGAGAATTATTAAATTTTGATAGTTAGCTCATGACTTCATTGGGGTGCAGATGTTTTGCCATGTAGTAGATAACGAAATAATGGAAAGAGTCCGCACAAGCAATATCAAAGTTCTTTAGGAGGATGACATGTAGAATATCGAATAAAGTAATAAATACCAACATAATGGTCTATCTCTTACAATAAATTCTGGATGACACTAGGTTGGTGGTGCGCCCACAAAAATTTGTGCAGTACACATGTGAAAAAGTGTAAGTAAAGAACAAAAACTAGAAAAAAAGACAAATATGTCTGTGTGGGCGCACTCTTATAACAGATTATGGAGATAATAAATAGAAGAAATTAAAACTTGACTTTTATTTTTTAAATTTACTAAAAGAAATTCTCTTCAGTATGACATATCACATTTAATAATAAATCAGCATATTGATCCAATGATCAAAAAATTCAGAGAAAGGAATAACAATTCCAGGTGATACAGAGTAATTATAACTTGCATAGAAGAGCCTATAATATTAATGTAAAAGACAGAATCTAGGTCTTATCCACATTGATCAGTATGCAAAACAAGCAATGGTATATAATGTTAGCAATAAGCCAATGCCTATATGCAAAATGCAGGAAAATTGGCAAACATTAATACTAAAATGAAAGGATCTCTAAGGTCCTGTTACTATAATTAAAGTCCACAGTGGACACAGAGACACCACATACAGCAAATACAGATTCTGACTGACAAAAATAAATAAATGAATATCAAATGATTATCAACAGGACTGATATATACAGTTTCAGTCAATCTGACAGATACTATCAGTCCTGTTGATAATCATTTGATATTCATTTATTTATTTTTGTCAGTCAGAATCTGTATTTGCTGTATGTGGTGTCTCTGTGTCCACTGTGGACTTTAATTATAGTAACAGGACCTTAGAGATCCTTTCATTTTAGTATTAATGTTTGCCAATTTTCCTGCATTTTGCATATAGGCATTGGCTTATTGCTAACATTATATACCATTGCTTGTTTTGCATACTGATCAATGTGGATAAGACCTAGATTCTGTCTTTTACATTAATATTATAGGCTCTTCTATGCAAGTTATAATTACTCTGTATCACCTGGAATTGTTATTCCTTTCTCTGAATTTTTTGATCATTGGATCAATATGCTGATTTATTATTAAATGTGATATGTCATACTGAAGAGAATTTCTTTTAGTAAATTTAAAAAATAAAAGTCAAGTTTTAATTTCTTCTATTTATTATCTCCATAATCTGTTATAAGAGTGCGCCCACACAGACATATTTGTCTTTTTTTCTAGTTTTTGTTCTTTACTTACACTTTTTCACATGTGTACTGCACAAATTTTTGTGGGCGCACCACCAACCTAGTGTCATCCAGAATTTATTGTAAGAGATAGACCATTATGTTGGTATTTATTACTTTATTCGATATTCTACATGTCATCCTCCTAAAGAACTTTGATATTGCTTGTGCGGACTCTTTCCATTATTTCGTTATCTACTACATGGCAAAACATCTGCACCCCAATGAAGTCATGAGCTAACTATCAAAATTTAATAATTCTCCATGTAAGCAGCCTGTGATGAGCGATATTGGGCAAATATGGCAGATGGCAACAAAGTCGGCTATTGAGTTTACTTCACACCTGGCCAACGACAGTAAAGAGACTGTGCCTGCAGAACAAGGAGAAGTTTCTCCACACCTTTATTTAAACTTTTTCACATGTAGTAGATAGCCATACACCATCCAACTAACCAACTGACTATTGTCTGACCAACTGGACCATCATGAATGGAGACGCCATGCCCCTAATTTCAAGGTAACCAGCACTGGGCTTTGCCTGTCTGGTCTGGTGGAACCAGAAGGGGGGGTACCCATAGAGAGGGGGTCCCCCAACAATGGTTTCAGCCAGCCCCAGGTCTGTTGACACTAAGGGATAAATTTACTAAGATGCGTGTTGGTCCGAGATTGCAATCTCGGGTGAGTTTAGGCGTTTTTTTCAACTCGCAAATTTACTAAAGGCAACCTCAGGAGAGATTTCTCTCTTTTCACTGATAAACTCGGGGGAGATTGCAAACTCAAATGAACTCACCATTGGTCAAACTCTGAAATACTTTTCATGAAAAAGATGCAACTCTGGATTTACCAAGATTCGAGATTACAATCTTGGGTGTAATTGTAGCAAACTCGCAGCTAAATTGAAGTTTCAAATAGACCATCTCCTGAGCTGTGAGCTGGGCAGAAACATACATAGATCAGTGTGATTTGTGAGTGTTTCTACATGTAAACACTATGTAAAGGGTTAATATAAAATAAAGGTCCGCCCCCCAAAAGGCATAACCAGCGTCGGACTGCTCAGCCAGTCCCGGTTCCTAAAAATACGGGGTAAAAAACGAGTAGGGTTACCCCATATATTAGGATCCATCACTGGGCTGCTGAGCCTGTCCTGGTTTTAAAAATAGGGGGGAAAAAATTTGCGTAGGGGTCCCCCTATCTATTAAACCAGCAAAAAGTCTGCAAAAAAATTAGCGGCCAGGATGACTGTACTATGCCTGTTACACTCTCTTCATTACTGCAGACTGTCTGATTTTTTTTTAAGACAACCAGCGTGTTGCCCACCGACAAGCCCTTCAGGTGGGGAGCACATATGACCCAACTGAGCAGCACAGAAGACACCACAACTGTAAGGATCCATTGGGACTGCGTGAATGCTGGACCCCAGTAATGTGATGTTTCGCAACTGGGTTTGACTGAATGCTTAGGTTTGGGAGTAATTATCCCATAGAACACTGTAGACTGCAAAAATTAAGCATTAAACAAATCTGCATCTTTTTAAATAGCTTTTATAACTGTTTTATTACTGTTAGACTAAATTACTATGTTTGTACTTTGATATACTGTAGGTCTAGTGCCTCCGTACTGTTTGATGAACGCATCATATGATATTGTACAGTTGGTGACTTGTTTAAAAACTGCTGAGAAGGTGTTGTTGGCTTTGGCAACCAATCAGAATTACTTTAATTATCTTTACGAGGAAACAGCTGCGGTTTGATATGCAAGTGCAACACCACTTTCCTTGCCCAATTACCTGCGGATAAGGTTCCCCAATATACTTTTTACTAACTTTTTGCCTTCTTTTTGACAGGCAATCCAGTGATCTTAACAAGCTTCGCCAGGATTATGCCAGGCTTGTCAAAGAATTGAATGAGAAAACCAGTAGCTTGGCAGAGGAGGAACTGCAGAAAAAGAACCAGGAGCAGATGGCGGTTGGGCTAAAGGTGCAGAACTTTGTAAACTACTTGTGAATTAGTCACACATTTATTATAAAATCTCTCTCTCGCGCTCTTTTTCTCTCTCTCTCAAAATAGTTTAAGGGGTATATTTACTAAAGTGCGGGTTTCTAGAAGTGGAGAAGTTGCCCATAACAACCAATCAGATTCTAGCTATCTTCTAGAAGGTGCTAGATAAATGTTAAGTAGAATCTTATTGGTTGCTGTGGGCAACATATCCACTTTTAAAAACCAGCACCTTAGTAAAAATAGGTCCGTACACACTAGACGATGTGCTCACAATGCGATATTGTGAGCGATTTTCCTTGAACTCTCCCCGGCACGCCAGAACACAATATGGTGCTAAAAATCGGCATCGTGAGTGGACACTCACGATTTGGACATATTTACACAATTTTTCGTTCCGATGCATCGAAATTGGGCGAATCGTGTAAAATATTGTCTAGTGTGTACGCACCTTAAAGCAAGAGATTGAGAGTGAAAGAAAGAGATTGAGGGGGAGAGACAGAGTATGAATGAAG
The DNA here is from genome assembly GCA_031769625.1 of Taudactylus pleione. Lineage (NCBI taxonomy): Eukaryota > Metazoa > Chordata > Amphibia > Anura > Myobatrachidae > Taudactylus > Taudactylus pleione. Next base: position 76,229 of record JAUIMM010001397.1, on the reverse strand, counting down.
GTATAATACATCACTGGCTTGTGTTCTAGGCTCAGATGCAAGATGCAGAGAGGAGATGGGAAGAAGTTGAAAAATACCTAAGAAAAAGAATGACCGATATGGAAATGACCCAACAAGGTGAGTACTTCCTTTCTCTGCTTCAGGTTTGGGTTTCCATTTCATACTTGTTGAGAAATGTTGCGGTATAAATACAATAAAGCATACCCCCCTGTTTTATATGTTATGTACTGCTTGTGCCAAGCATTGCCTGCTCCCTTCACAGATCTACAGACAAAGCTGATCTCCAAGGAGGCCGAAGTCCAGAGTCTCCACAGCAAACTCACAGACACCATAGTGACAAACCAGCAGCTGGAGCAGCGACTCATGCAGCTTATGGATGCTGGGCAGGATGGCAGCCTACAAATGCAGGTGCAGGTACTGTAGTTCAGGATGTTCACCTTCGTTTGCTGCTCTTTGTAAGGGTCAATGGCTCGCTTACAGACAACAATCTTTACTATGTGTGTATTGTCCTCAAAATGTTGTGTTGTTGCTGTTTACACTGAATGACTTAATGACAGATGTGTGAGGTCACTCAGGTTGGAGCATTGGTCTCATTGCAGGTGCCAGGAAATGTTCTGTTTACATGAGTGTGCCTTTTCACATTTTCTAATAGACCCACACTGACCTAGGTAGCCCCATCCAGTCATCTTTACACTCTCCATATTTATATCTAACGTAGCACGCACCTCCCAGTGAGTGGAGTCAATGTACTACATTGACCCAATGGTCTTTGTGTGTGTCCTTTTATCTCGTGTAGAGGCTTGGTGAAGTATTTGCTTATAGACCTCCGCAAATATTAACCCCTTGAGGACCCCTCTGGGTCATGGACAGCCATACGGAAAGCCCTGAACTACAACATCTAACCAGCATAAGTACACAATCTGACATCATGTCTTGGAGGACAGCTCAGTAACATCCCTTTTATATATTTTACTTTGAGACAGACTGCAATTGCTCTAGAAGCTGCTATTTTATATTTCGTATGTATTGTCAGTGACAGAGTATTTTGAGTCCCAATAGGATGGATGTGTGGTGTGTATGAAAACTGTTCTGTGATTAAAACCTGCAAATGTGTTTGTGTGTGTGTATATGTATATATGTATGTATATGTATGTATATGTGTGTGTATATGTATGTATATGTGTGTGTATATATATATATATATGTGTGTATATATATATGTGTGTGTATATATATATATGTGTGTATATATATATATGTGTGTGTGTGTGTGTATATATATATATGTGTGTGTGTGTATATATGTGTATATATATATATGTGTGTATATATGTGTATATATATATATATATAATTTATTTACACACACACTCTGGTTTATATTGGGAAACCCTTGTTTTGGTCCTTCATTGCCAATAGCCTAAACTGGTCAGGGCAACTTTGATTACGTATGGCTCCTTCTCTCTATACAGCACAAGTCACTCTTGTTTTCTCTCCTTTATGTAAGGATCTGGTGAAGCAAAATGAAGCACTGCATGTTCAGATTCAGAAATACCATTCTCAGATGCAAGCCCAGGTAAAGAGACTACCAATTAACTTCAGTATCATAGGAGCAGATTTTGGTAGTGGATAATAAGTTAAAATGAAATACTTGAAAATAGTCTAAGGACCCCTAAGTAATCTAAATATCCATTACCATTATAGAGCTTAGTGACCAGGCTTATTATCTCTCTTGTCCCTTCATATGAGATTTAAATTCACCTCTCTGATTGCACAAAATGCTCTCTTTATTCCATGTCTCCTTCTCTGGTACTGGTAGCAGACCATTCTGGGGAGTATGCATCTCAGCACGCATCTAATGGGGTTCACACATATGTGAATGATTGCCGCAATTCCCAATGTTGGATTTCCCTGATTTACTGAGTCTGACCCAAAAATTATCGGGAATTTTAGCATGCAGAATTTCCCTGGTTCCCAGACTGATCGCCGAACATCGATGTATTGGGGATTTGCAGCGCTGATTTATGGGCCCCTTTAAATCTAGTTGAGTCTTGCAGTAATTGCTACACATCTTTATTATGTTCACCAGATGTGTTCAGGGGATGTAGTTATTATCCTGGCTGTCAGAATGCCAACGCCGGCATGCCGACAACTGTCAGAGTCCCTGGGCCGGCATTTGATCGCTGGCATCCCAACAGTAACTATTGGGGTCAGGGTGAGGATTAGGGGTAGATTTAGGCACTAGAGGGGAGGGAGATTAGGTATAGGCACTGGGGGGGGAGGGTTAGGTTTAGGCTGCAGGGAGGGGAAGGAGAGAATGCTTACCTCCTTCTGTCGGGATTGCGATCCTGTCGGGAAGCTGGCGTCGGGAATCTGACCCCCGGGTTCCCGAGCGTCTGCATCTCGTACCCAACCCGTTTTCAGTTGTCCCTTCAGGTCTTCATCCTGTAAGTAGAATATAATGGTCCATACTGATTACAAACATACCTGTGTGTGTTTTCTTTTCCAGTCTTCTGCTTCAGTCAGAGTGGATGAACTGCATAAAGCGTAAGTTTTAGTACAATATTATTCTGACAGATTGAAGCATGTTGTCACCTTTAGTTCAAGGATAAAATTGCACATCATCAAATGGGTTCCACAGCCTGTTATTGCAGAAAAGATCCTGAATGATTGAATCGGTGTCTACTTTGGTCACACACGTAAGTGTTCTGGCCAGAGCTAAGCATCTGGATATCTTCCGGTTTTTATTGGCGCCTGTCATTCATTTGACGCTCGATCCCAAAAGCTGACACTGGTTCGGCATTCAGGCTGTTTGGTGCACACTCCTGATGTCTCTCTTCAGACTGGCAATGCTTTGTCTCCCAAAACAAACGCAGATCTTACAGCTGGGTACACAGTTGAACAACCCGGTGATCTTGCGGCTGTCCGTTCTGATATATTGTGTCCGCGTACACAATGCGCCATACGATGATACGATATATCATTACAGGATTAATGTTACCACATCACACAATGCATATGCCATCTGTCGTGCTACACATCAGATGGGACGATGTAGTGTGTATAAAGGATAGATTAGGTGTACACCCTATATGATGGTCGTGCAGATTGGTCGCGGACTGCAAGATTGCCCAATATATCTTATAGTGTGTACCTGGGTTAAAAAATTTGGTGGAAGTTAAAAGCAATCTGAAATGCCTGCCAGATTCTCCTGCTCCCTGGCCATGTAGCGTGCTACCCCCAACATGCTGCCAGTGGTAGATCACATGAACATGTAGTTTTACCCCACAATTTTCGCCAGTTATCATTGATCGAGGTGTTTGGGCCACATTACCAGATGTGGGCAGCCTTTGCCTGCTGGATGACACTGCAGGATCCTGGCCGCTTTAGATAATGTTCCCACACAAATACGAAACCCCTGTTGTGTAAACATTTACATACAGGAGTGAGTTTTGTTAGATGCTACTTGTTTTGGATGAACGTGCATATTAGATTTACAGCGATTAGTCTTGGTAGTTTATTTCCCAGTAATGATTTGCTGTCAGTCAGTCCTGTGACCCGTGTAGCATTTGTTCTGTAATGGGTTACATACATCAGTAATTAATTGGGGCAATTTTCCATGCTGCCGATGCCTGGGTTGGGTGATTGGCAAAATCCAACCTGTTGGACAATCTCGGTTTGGCGATTCCGACCTAAAAATGATAGGAATCGGCAGTGTCTCAGGGGGCTTTACTAGTGGAGACCTTCAGTATTAGAAATGTAACATTCCTTCATGTGTTTTTAGGATTGCAGAGAAGGATAAGGAGATGAAACAGATGGAGGAATCTTTGGCACTTGAACATGCTAATTTTGCAAACAGCGGAGAGGAGCTGAAGGTGATGTAAACATTAATGTTATTTTTGGTACTCTGTAGCACTGAGAGGCATCATGGTATGCTTCAGGGGCCACACCCTCTAACCTTTTAAAGGGCCGAACATTACCAATAATCTCCATAATAAGCTAAGGAAATATACTTATGAAAAGACACCCTATTTTTGGAAGGAAGTGTTAGAAGCTATAACAAGCAAATCTCACAGTACAGCAGTACAGCAGGAAGAAGTTGGGGGGGGCTGCAGGGGATGGCTCGTAGGGCCTCTTGCGGCCCATCACTGCCCTGTAGAGTCCTTGTGCCGCCTTTGTCCCACTTTACAGTGCTCATAGTTCATAGAGGACAAAATAAAGTAGAACTAAGTAGCCAGGAGTCGGGGAAGTTCTGCATCCGTTCACATCAATAGAAATGACTTAGAAAAGGTAGAAGACCCAGCAGTGATTTTTATTTATGCACATCTCCTGTCTGGCTCCTGAATATCACACATTGGAATCTATACGGAGTTTTGTTTAGCAATGGTGAGTGTCGGAAAAATCCCTAGATAAGAATTAACTATTTGATAAGTCTACTGGGTGAGGTCACCCACGTGTTCTGGTCCTACAGATACATTAGACACATTAACATTATATGTAATGTAAATATTTCAATGTATAGGGCAGAGGTTCCCAAACTTGGCCCTCAAGGCACTCTATAACTGGCCACACATCTAAAGATCATCTGTCCAACCAGCCAACTAGTTGATTGGTTGGAATGAAAATCTGGTAACTTATGAAGGCAAATCACCATGAGCAATTTGCTCCCAAACTCCGGAAAATGGACAAAAACTATTGTTTGAACAAATTGTTTAGATCAAAATTTAACAAACTTGTCTGACGACCATTTTCATTTGTTTTCTGGCACTTAGGAGCAAATTGCTGATCATCATTTACTCCCATACGTTACCAGACTTTCAATCCAACCAATCAACTAGTTGGAAGGTTAGACAAATAATCTTTAGATGTGTAGCCAGCTTAACTGTCCAGGTTATAAGGATATCCATGCTTGATCAAAGGTGACTTAATTAGCACCTCAGTCAATTTGATTTAACCGCCTGTGCTCAACCATGGATATATCTAAAACCTGAACTGTTGGGGTGTCTTGAGGACAGTGTTTGGGAACCTCTGGTATGGGAGCATTCAAGTTGCAGGAAAGTTCCGATAATCAGTAAAGGTGAAAAATCTGCTTACAGAGCTCAGCTGGACAATGGATCCATTTGTGTCACAAATAGAGGTGTCATATAATTATGTCCAGCATATGCTTTCTCTCTTTAGGAACTACATATGTTCTTTGTTCAGTAGGAGGAGGTTGCATATAGCTATGTCCAGCATATGCTTTCCCTCTTAGGTAAGCATCCTTGTTCCACATCAACCTACACGATGCTCGGGACTTGTGCTGCTGTTATCATTCTGGTGCTCTGATTGGCTCTACAGTCACTCACTCCATCTGTTATGCACCCGCTGTGTAACCACTTTTGAAGTAAGCATCCAATAAGTGCTCTGGTCTAGTCATATAATCTTCAACAAAACCAAAATAAAAAAAAAACAATATAAAACATTCTATCCTACAAATGCTGCCCGATGTAGGATTCCATTTAATCAAACAACTTACTTTGTTTTCATTGCAGGACTTAAGGAAACAGAACGAGTCGCTGAACATTCAGATTCAGAAATACATTTCACAAATACAGTCCCAGGTAAACGCTGAGATAAAGGTGTCACTGCCTTACAGAGGTCTCTAGCCTCCATATAAGAGAAATATACATGTGTCATTTTGTCAGATTATAGCATAACTCTCCAGACACGTACACGTCAGTTAGCCAGCCTTTCTCAACTGAAGCAATAGTAGCACTATGTACAGGCACTCCACTATTGGACAATTCTCTTGCTGCAGGAGAAGTTGGATGTTTTAGGGCAGCTGTCTCTTCTGCTAATAGCAGACGGTGGAACATTATATAGTTCTACGCAGACAGTGGAACATTAGATAGTTCTACAAAGACTAGTGTCTGCAGCCAATTCATTGCATTACCCAGTATTATCGCCTCAGTGATTTCACTATTTTGTAGTGAAAAGATGGACTGCATATTGGTACAACCCACAAAATGGCTGCCTCTGTAGACTATGGAAGCAGTAGCTCACTAATCAGAAATCAGGTTGTGCACTTAGTATTTTGCCAAAACCTGAACAGAATTCTGGAGTTGGTACATCAGGACTTTTTGCATGAATACTTAATGGCAGGGACTCTTATGTCATTTGTTTGGCAATGTTTACACCATATCTCTATCTCACAGGCTTCTGCATCGGTCCTTGTTGAAAGACTGCAGAAAAGGTATGTTTATCTGATGAGGAAATGAAGCCTGTTTGAATATGAAAATATGTGTAGTATTGCGGCTTCCTGTGCAGTACCGAGCATTATCTCCAGTTACTGTCACCTGTAGAAGTTATGCACCATTTTAATTCTGTTACCAAAACACATTCAAGTTGATGTTTTAAAGTAAAAATAGTTGTTCTACAAATTCCCCACTAATGACACAATTTCCTGTGTTTGAGGAGACACTTAAATAGTGGCCGATTCCAGTTTTCATTTTTCCGCAATGGAAACTAACATCATTGTCAGTGGATTTTTTATTTAGTTATGTATTTGGTTACTAGAGAAAGCTGATTGGTCAGTTTAAAAATTATTGCTTCCACTTTTCATTTAGCAGAGGCTCATTGTGTGTTTTGCATATCTGGGACACCCTGTGACACTCAGTGCTCTTGCCGTCACAGTTCCTGGAGTCTTGGACCAGTATTAGAATAAGCGCTGCCGCCTCACATAATAATAACTTTATTTGTTGAAGAGAGGCTATCTCCAGCGCTACCCTCCATGTCATTGCTTTGGGCCTTCTTTACTGCTCCAGAGTGCGGGAAGCTGTGACATGCTGGAGGAAAGGCAAAGGTGACCCAGTTTTGTATGGATCATATTCAGCTGGCTTATTCCAGGTGCCTCTACTAAGACAATCATGGGGCATGAGTTAATCAAGCAACCTCATTTTTCAAACAAAGGCACCAATCAGAAATGTAGTAAGTTCCCTTTAATATGAAATAGTTTTTGATGGTGTAAGTAATTGATCACATTTACGTACATAACTATTTCAGCCTGATTTACAAAGAAAAACAAAATTACAGCCACAAAATCAGCAGTAGTACAAGCTTGCAGGCATGTTTGACTTAATTCTCTTTACCCACAGTGCCTAAAAGATTATTGCTGCCACCTAATGCTTTGGTTTAATTTATTGATGTATCTCCTGTGCCATGAATATGTAGATATGGAGAGAGAGCAATCCATGCCACACGTCATTTTCAGCCTTACTTGTGTTGGTCAGTGATTTTTCCAGTATTCACTACTATGTGGAAGAAGAGCTGATAAAGACTTGTGAACATTTAAAGACTATGGGGTATGTTTACTGAAGTGCGGGTTTTTAGAAGTGGAGATGTTGCCATAGCAACCAATCAGATTCTAGCTATTATCTTCTAGAAGATGCTAGATAAATGATAAGTAGATTCTGATTGGTTGATATGGGCAACATCTCCACTTCTAAAAACCCGCACCTTAGTAAATATACTCTTCTTAGTAATGCATTGACCTTGTGGACAAAGCTTGTTGCCAATGTCAACCAGTCATATAATCGCCTTCTTTAGACTTGATGAAAATATATCTTGTTGTGTTTGCATAAGGATTACAGTAAGGGCTGCACAATCTGCATTACATAAGGTTAAAGCAGGGGTTCCAAAACTCCGCCCTTATAGTACATGTTTTACTGATATCCATGCTTGAGTGCATGTGACTTGATTAGTACCTCAGTAGTTTGATCTAACCATCTGGATTCAAGCATGGATGTCCTTAAAACCTGGACTGTAATGGTGGAGTTTGGGAACCTATGGGTTAAAGTATAACTGCACTTGTCACTAAAAAAGCATTTCAGCTATAGAACAGTGTTTTTCATGTGCTCAGTATTATACGGCAGACTTGGCAAGGCTGATCTAAAGTGAGCATTATTGAGTATTTCTACTTCAGGGTCCATAGGGTATCCACAGGATACCTTGGGGTATAGGTGTGACGTCAGTCGCAGGGCACCAAAGAGTTAAGCTTTCAGCCTCCCAGGATGCACTAGGTCCCCCTCCTATACCCCGCCCCCGGGCCAAGGCACCTCAGTTTAGTTTGGTGCCCGGCCGGAGTCGGGTGCACCTGTTGGAGTGGGGGCTAGAAGAGCCCCTGAAGCTTTTTCTTCAGTGCAGCTGTGGCTGCACATCTGGATGTACAGCATGGACAGTCAGTCCTGACGTCCATGCTGTCTTCCCTACACCCCGCCGGTACCAGAACGCCGGTACTGATCCGGGGATGCTGGTGGGCGTCTGGGGTCACAGCTAGCGGTGACCCCAGATGCTCCGGACCATGGCCGGATTCAAGGGGGACAGAGGTAAGCGGTGGGTCCCCGCTGATCACATGGTCCTAAGTCCCCAGGCAGGGGGCTCCCTGGGGACTGGCTGCAGCGTGGAGCCAGGCGACCAACCTGCGCTTCCACTACCCCCTGGGACAGCGGACCGCAGCAGAGCGGTAGCGCTGCGGCGTCCCAGGGGTTAAATGCATGCCAGGGGAGCGCGCCTTCCCTGTCTCACAGCCGGCGCCTCCCCCGCTGCACACAGCCCTCTCTGCATGCTGCCGACTGGTCCTGTGGCAGCGCTCCTCCCCCAGGCCAGCCTCCTCTCTGCTCCTCGGCGGCCATCTTCTCCAGAACGCATGGTGAACGCTGCTGGAAGCGCTGGACGGAAGCATCGTGGTCTGGGTCCCCCCGCATACCTCTCCTCCGCTGTGGCTCAGGTCTGTGTATGCAGCGCTGTGTCCTACCAGGCCCTGTGTCTGTGTAGTTGAGTAATCAGCGCTGTTAGTGCAGGAATTGTTATTTCTCTGCATTGTATGTGACTGTGCTAGCGCTGCTGCCTGTAACTTTTCTTCTCTAAACTGTCAGCTTTATTACTGTCCCTGTTCTTCTGCTAAAGCCCTTGCGGTGCGGTGCTGCAGGGTGGTCTCTCGCCTATTTAATACTTAATTGGTGAGAGAGGTCACATACGTGGTGCCATCATGTCTGAAAGTGATTTTCCCCTCCGGCTACAGTGTACCACGTGCAAAGTACCGTTAGCGGAGGGGGAGGGTAGCGCGGAGGGCCTTTGCCGGCAGTGTTTGTCCATGGCGCGGCCTATTACGGTTACAGCACCGGTACAGGAGCCGCCCTGGGCTTGTTTCGCTCAGGCGTTAACAGCTTTAGTGGGCCAGTTAGCTCTGCAGCCCGCGTTTACTCCGAGGGGTTTGTCCCAGCAGTCTGTGGTGTCGTCACCCATGCAGGGGTTCCCACGACAATTGGTGGTACCCCACAGTCTCCCTATTTCCCCGCTCCCGGGTTCTCAGGAGCCAGCGTGGGTTAACTCCCTGACGAGTTCTGTACAGCACTTGTCGGATGTGTTGCAAGGGGAGTCTGTGATGCGGCCTCATAAAAGGCCGGTGGCGTCTCTGTCCGCTCCTTATGAGGATGACGAAGGGACGTCTGATGATGGGGAGATTCTGGATCCTTACGATCAGGAACCTCTCCATACTAAGGACGCTGATGCTAAGTCCAAAGTATATATTCCTGGACTTATTCGGGCGGTCCGCACAGCCTTGGTGATTGAGGACGAAGTTCCCCCAGCGGCTAAATCTAAGTATGCCTTTTTCAAAGATGTGAAGGGCGATGCCACAGTCTTTCCTCTTTCGGGTCAGTTGGTGGACCATTTAGAGGAGGCGTGGAAACAACCTGGCAAAAGATACCAGCCGCAGAGACGCCTGGCGGTGGCTTATCCGTTCGCGGATAATTATTTTGCTAAGTGGGAATCCCCTCCACAGGTGGATTCTCACGTGACCCGTCTTGTCCGTAGTCCCACATTGCCGATGCCATCCATGTCCTCCCTTAAGGATGCTACGGACCGCAAGGTAGAAATCTGCCTGAAGTCCGCTTATTCCCTTGCAGAGGGGGCAGCACGGCCGGCTATGGCCATTTGCTGGGTTGCCAGAGCGATGGAGCGCTGGGCGGATTCATTAGAGGCTTCTTTTGAATCCGACTGTCCGGCCGAACAGGCGGAGTTGATTGGCAATCTCCGTGATTCGGCCACCTACATCAACGAGGCGGCTCTAGACATTAGTACTCTGGTGTCTAGAATTTCTTCAGCAGCGGTAGCTGCTCGTCGCACCTTGTGGCTGCGATCCTGGAAGGCGGACGCAGATTCCAAGAAAGGTCTGGAAGCGTTGCCGTTTACCGGAGAAGTTCTCTTCGGTCCGGATCTGGATAAGATTGTGGCCACGCTGGCGGCAGCCAAATCTGCTTCTCTCCCGTCGGCCGCTGCTCCTTCTGGTTCGGGACCATCGTCCTTTCGGTCATCTAGGGCCCAGGGCAGGCCCAAACCACAGTCGTTTCCTCGACAGGCTGGCCCTAAGAAATCGGTCAAGCCCCGGAAGCAGGCATGGAGTACCAGACGTCCGGCCCCCAAGCCAGATGACAAGCCTGCGGCCTGACGGTCCGGGCCTCCCTTTGGGGGATCCCAGGGTGGGAGGCCGCCTGCTACAGTTCGCCCAGTGTTGGTCGACCACTACGACAGACACTTGGGTTCTGGAGGTGGTTTCCCACGGATACGCCCTCTCCTTCCGGCACAGACCCCCGGCTCGCTTCTTCACCACGGGTCTCCCATCAGACCGGAACAAGGCTACGGAGCTGCGGAAGGTATTGCACACTATGCTCCAGGCTGGAGTTATAGTGGCTGTTCCATTCTCCCAGAGGGGCCAGGGTTTCTATTCAAATCTATTTTTGGTACAGAAACCCAATGGGTCATATCGTCCGATTCTCAACCTCAAAGCACTCAACAAGTCTTTGCGGGTCCCGAAGTTTCGGATGGAGACCCTACGGTCCATCATTCTGGCGCTGGAACCTGGGGACTACTTGGTGTCATTGGACATACAGGACGCTTACCTGCATGTCCCTATTCTTTGGCGCCATCAACAGTTCCTCAGGTTTGCAATCCGCAGCGACCACTTCCAGTTTCGGGCGTTACCTTTTGGCCTGGCAACAGCACCACGTGTTTTCACCAAGGTGATGGCGGTCATGGCGGCTTCTCTGCGGCTGCAGGGAGTCCGCATGTTGCCGTATTTGGACGACCTGTTATTGGTGGCAGGATCTCCAGAGCTCCTGTTACGCCACTTGGACCTGACCATTGCACTGCTGCAACGGCACGGCTGGCTAATCAACTGGCAGAAGTCCACTCTAATCCCGTCTCGGAGGATTCTGCATCTTGGAGCCTTATTGGACTCGGGACAGCAAAGGATCTTCGTGACGGAGGACAAGATCTCTGCTTTACAGTCAAGGGTGCGCAGTTGCCTGCACAGCCGCCGGGTGTCCTTACACTCGGCGATGAGGTTACTGGGCTCCATGGTGTCGGTGTTCGACATGGTGGAATACGCCCAGTTTCACTCCAGACCTCTGCAGCACCTGATCCTGTCCAAGTGGAACGGGCTGCCTCAGTCTCTGAAGTCCCAGACGATTGTGCTCACCCAGGAGGTTCGCCTGTCCCTTGCGTGGTGGTTACAGACGACCCACCTCAACAAGGGACGTCCGTTCTGGGTTCCAAATTGGGTCCTGTTGACAACGGACGCCAGTCTTCGGGGCTGGGGAGCAGTTTCGGGTCCACACTTGTTCCAGGGCAGGTGGACGCCGACAGAAGCGGAGCTTCCAATAAATATCTTGGAACTCCGTGCGGTCTTCAATGCTCTCCAGCAGGCACAGCGGTTTCTCCAGGGTCGCCCGGTGCAGGTCCAGTCGGACAACGCTACCACCGTGGCCTACATAAACAGGCAAGGAGGAACTCGCAGTCGGGCGGCTCTCGTAGAGGTCTCTCGGATCCTGGTTTGGGCGGAGCGCAATCTTCCGGCCATATCAGCGGTCTTCATCCCGGGAGTGCTAAATTGGGAGGCGGACTTTCTAAGTCGCCAGGACGTTCATCCGGGGGAATGGTCCCTGCACCCGGACGTTTTTCAACTACTGGTGGACAGGTGGGGTCTTCCAGAAATCGACCTCATGGCGTCCCGGCACAACAACAAGTTGCCGGTGTACGGGTCTCGCACAAGAGACGAAGGGGCGTCTCTGGTGGATGCTCTGTCCGTCCGGTGGACGTTCCGGTTCGCATACCTGTTCCCTCCGGTCTCCCTTCTTCCACGGGTAATCCGGAAATTCAAACAGGAAGGAGGGACGCTCCTGTTGATAGCTCCCGCGTGGCCCAGACGGCACTGGTTCTCAGACCTTCAGGGTCTGTCCGTGGACAGTCCTTTGCGGTTGCCGCTACGACCGGACCTTCTGTCTCAGGGTCCTTGCCTTCACCCGGACCTGACTCGGCTGTCTTTGACGGCGTGGCTGTTGAGACGGCCATGCTGAGGTCCCGGGGGTTTTCCAGCTCTGTGGTGCGTACCATGTTACGAGCTCGGAAACCGTCTTCCGCGAGGATATACCATCGCGTGTGGCATACGTTCTTCCAGTGGTGTCGACCGAGAGGTTATGCACCGCGGGAGTTTCGTCTGTCTCGGATTCTCGCCTTCCTGCAAGCGGGACTAGATCATGGGCTTCGCCTTGCTTCTTTGAAGGTACAGGTTTCGGCCCTATCTGTCTGGTTTCACCGTAGGATTGCTACAATCCCGGATGTGCGCACCTTTATGCAGGGTGTTCTCCGCATTCAGCCGCCCTTTGTTCCACCTGTGGCGCCTTGGGATTTGGCTGTGGTCCTGAGGGCTCTCCAAGGACCGCCGTTTGAACCACTGGGCTCAGTGGATCTTAAATGGCTAACAGCTAAGACTGTTTTCCTTCTGGCCATTGCTTCGGCCAGACGTGTTTCTGAGTTAGGGGCTCTTTCTTGTAGACCCCCTTTCTTGGTTTTTTATGGGAACAGGGCAGTGCTCCGCACTCGGCCCGAGTTTCTTCCCAAAGTTGTTTCCCAGTTTCATGTTAACGAGGAAATAGTTGTTCCGGCCTTTAACTCACCGGGTCTTTCCGTGGGTGAGGCCTCTTTGGATGTTGTGCGGGCCTTAAGGACTTATGTTGACCGCACTTCTTCGTTTAGGAAGTCGGACGCTTTGTTTGTCCTCTATGGCTTCCGTAAAAAGGGTTGGCCTGCTTCAAAGCAAACTTTGGCAGCCTGGATCCGTATGGCTATTTCTGAAGCTTATCTTCATGAAGGCCTACCGGTCCCTCCTTCTCTGAAGGCTCATTCCACTAGGTCTGTGGGTCATTCGTGGGCAGCTCGACGTGGTGCCTCGGCAGTTCAGATCTGCAAGGCTGCTACGTGGTCTTCTGTCCATACCTTCGTGAGGTATTACAGGTTTGACACCTTCGCCTCTCAGGATTCTTCCTTCGGGCGGCGGATTCTCCTTTCTGCACAGGAGCGTCCCCACCCTTAAAGGATACTGCTTTGGGACATCCCCAAGGTATCCTGTGGATACCCTATGGACCCTGAAGTAGAAAATATGAGATATGGTAAGAACTTACCCTTGTTATCTCTATTTCTACGAAGTACATAGGGTTCCACAGGACTCCCGCCCTGTCGCACCTGTGCTGCAGATGGGCTTTGCTCTGGTCACCGGTTTTCCGTCTCCCTCTGGTGAGAATGTGAATCTTGTATGTGTCCAGATCTTTGTTCTCTCTCTTCCTTCTCCTCCTCCGGCCTATGGCTTGGTAACTAACTGAGGTGCCTTGGCCCGGGGGCGGGGTATAGGAGGGGGACCTAGTGCATCCTGGGAGGCTGAAAGCTTAACTCTTTGGTGCCCTGCGACTGACGTCACACCTATACCCCAAGGTATCCTGTGGAACCCTATGTACTTCGTAGAAATAGAGATAACAAGGGTAAGTTCTTACCATATCTCATATTTTTGCTGGTATTTCCAGTTCTGAAGATCTATCTTCAAGAAGCTGGTATTGTTACATATAGTATCAGAGTTCCTTGTCTTTATGGTGCAGTATTAGTGGTGTTTGAGGGCTGTGCAAGTAATGGGGGGTGTTTTATTGTCCTTGCAGCATTGCAGAAAAGGACCAGGAGATAAAGCATGTGAAAGATGCAGTTGCACTTGAACAAGCCAATTTTGCAAATACTGAGGAGGAACTAAAGGTAATATCCATGTAATATCCAACATTGGACTGTTTTCTTGTTTTTTTTATTCTGTCATCTTAAAAATAGTATTTATGCATCCTAAAGTACATTTGTGCCTGGATGCTATAGTCTTCCTCAACCCTTGGACACTTCATCACTTTTAGCCATGGTGAGCGTTTTTTAAATGAGTCATCTAATACTGAAATCCTGCAGTCCAGAGCTGCTCCTGATTTGTCTGTACACCCTGGGCCTGTAACAGTCCAGTGATGCACTCGTGTCTTAAAGCTGCATGACTGAAACTGGTTGTTGATGGGTGCAACTCTCCTCTGCTTCCTAAGTAGATGACAGGAACGCATCTATCGAAATGTGTTTTAATATATTGTCAGTCACCGAGTACTTTTTTTTTATGTTTTTGAAATCAGGGTGAACAGAAGCCAGTTAGTAGAGATGGGTAAAGCAATTCAGCTATACTTCAGACTTGCTGTAAAAAAAAGTGAATTAACCAATCGATAGAGATTCACCAATAAATAACGTCCAATATCGCAAAAGCTTCATATCTAGGGGAAATGTTTGTCTATGTTCTCTGTTAGATTATGTGACAAATACTATTTGTAGCACAGACTGCTTTCTAGTTGTGTACACATTGCATTTACTTGTTACGCAGCATTATCTGATTTATGTTTCCACCTTGTTGTATTTTATTTTTACACATTTTCAAAATACATAAAACAAATCTTGAATTCCCACATAAAGTGCAGTAGTTTTTATACAGTTGTGTATACTTATTACTGTGCTCTATTAGAGTGCCATAGATTTATTTGGTATTTTGTTTTAGATTTTGTCTTTAGCTTCAGTATTATCCTTGATAAAATGTTAGTGACTTATTATAGCCTAGCATTTTTTATTTCTGTCATATTGTACAGCCATGGCCAAAAGTTTTGAGAATGACACAAGTATTGGTTTTCACAAAGTTTGCTACTTCAGTGTTGTTGGACCTTTTTGTCAGATGTTACTATGGTATACTGAAGTAACATTGCAAGCATTTCATAAGTGTCCAAGGCTTTTATTGACAATTTCATTAAGTTTATGCAAAGAGTATTTGCAGTGTTGACCCTTCTTTTTCAAGATCTCTGCAATTCGCCCTGGCATGCTGTCAATCAACTTCTTGGCCACATACTGACTGATGGCCGCCCATTCTTGCTTAATCAATGCTTGGAGTTTGTAACAATTTGCGGGGTTTTGTTTGTCCAGCCGCCTCTTGAGGATTGACCACAAGCTCTCAATGACATTAAGGTCTGGGGAGTTTCCTGGCCATGGACTCAAAATTTAGATGTTTTGTTCCCCGAGCCACTTAGTTATCACTTTTTCCTTATGGCAAGGTACTCCATCATGCTGGAAAAGGCATTGTTCGTCACCAAACTGTTCTTGGATGGTTGGGAGAAGTTGCTCTTGGAGGATGTTTTGGTACCATTCTTTATTCATGGCTATTTTCTTAGGCAAAATTGTGAGTGAGCCCGCTCCCTTGGCTGAGAAGCAACCCCACACATGAATGGTCTCAGGATTCTTTACTGTCATGTAAAGTCATGAATAAAGAATGGTACCAAAACATCCTCCAAGAAAAACTTCTCCCAACCATCCAAGAACAGTTTGGTGACGAACAATGCCTTTTCCAGGATGATGGAGTACCTTACCATAAGGCAAAAGTGATAACGAAGTGTCTCGGGGAACAATAGATCTAAATTTTGAGTCCATGGCAGGAAACTCCCCAGACCTTAATCATATTAAGAACTTGTGGTCAATCCTCAAGAGGTGGATGGACAAACAAAAACCCACAAATTCTGACAAACTCCAAGAATGGGCGGCCATCAGTCAGTATGTGGCTCAGAATTTGATTGACAGCATGCAGGGCGAATTGTTGAGATCCTGAAATAGAAGGGTCAACACTGCAAATATTGTCTCTTTGCATAAACTTAATGTAATTGTCAATAAAAGCCTTGGAAACTTATGAAATGCTTGTAATTGTACGTCAGTATACCATAGTAACATCTGACACAAAGCTCTAAAAACACTGAAACCGCAAACTTGCCTTGGCTACTTACTGTACGATTATACAGCCAATATGCTCATATGGAATAAATAAAAAAAAGATGTGTTGGAAGCAGGAAAAATGGGAAAGCCTAAGGATCTGAGCACCTTTGATAAGAGCCAAATTGTGATGACTAGACGACTGGGTCAGAGCATCTACAAAACGGCAGCTCTTGTTGGGTCTTCCCAGTATGTAGGAGTTAGTACCTACCAAAAGTGGTCCAAAGAAGTACAACAGGGGCGTGGCTCACATCCCATGACTTAGTCATTGATGGCTTCTGTTTTCTCTTATCGAACATAGCCAAGATAGAATACCATCTAATTGCAGACCACGTGTGCTGCTGATGTTGTGGCAAGTTATTACTTTGTAATTAGATAAGAGCATATCTTGTACTTTTACTTTTAAAATTAAACTGCTTGCTAACCTACTTCAATTTATTGATGTGTGCAAAATTCTCTGTTTAAGCACATGAGCTAAAAGTGTGGTACTTGTCCAGACCACAAAGCAAACAGTTTATTCATTCCATTATCAGATGTCCTATTTCTAATCTATAGATGTTATCCCATGCTCAAATTGATAATTTATGCAAGCCACAGTTTCATTTGCAGTGTGGGATTTGTGATCCCAATGTAAGTTTGCTGGACTTTTTCCCAGTTTTTCATTAGACAGTGTGGAAACCAATAGTAATGAAGATAGTGATGATAGCCAAGGACCGTGATGATGACAATGGTGTGGAATTTTTTTGGAGGACTCTTATACTGGTATGCAATCGGGAAGCCGACTGCCTAAATACCGGCAGCCGGCTTCCCGACTGTCATATCCCGGCAAGGGTGATATGCTGGGCGTCTAGATGTAGTGATGCCGGGCGCCCGGCATCCCGATCGTAGTGATGCTGGGCGCCGCGAGCGGACAGCCGCAGGGGGGGTAAGGTTAGGTTTAGGGCTCCTGGGGGGGCTTATGGTTATGTACCCCCCCGGGAGGGTTAAGGGTTAGGCTAGGGGGAGGGAGGGTTAGGCACCCCCCCCGGGGGACTAAGGTTTAGGCAGCGGGGAAGGGGGTTGTTAGGGTTAGGCACTTGGGGGGGAGGTTAGGGTTAGGCACCCCTAAGGAGGGTTAGGGTTAGGTTAGACAATACTTACCTATCCACGATCGGGATTTCCAGCGCTGTCGGGCTTCTGCTGCCGGGATCTCTGCTGATGTCGGGCTGCCGCCGCCGGGAATTCATACCAATTCCCTTATACTAACTGCTGAGTGGGGAAATTCCTATACTAGCCATAGTCACAAGTTATGACATGAACCTGAGTACAGACACTTTTCTGTTGGTAACAACATTGATGTAGACAGGTAGAGCTTAAGTTGAAACATAATTGTGATTAGGTACATTCCGTATCTCTGTTTAACAGCAAATTAGTTCTGGAAATGAGACGCCACTAATTTCGAAGGTATAGTGTTCATTACAGCTGGTAATGGAGAGCGATCTCAGTTGTCTCCTGCAAAGATTTACTCCGGTTGCTGAGGTCTTCTAGTGTCAGAATCGACTTCCAGTACAAGTTCAGTCCCTTATTGAACAGCTTGTACATATTCATCCTAATTAGCATTGTATTTCCATCTGCATTGTTGGATTAGGATTATCGTTCTTTGCCAACATGAACTAGTAACCTTTCATGTACACAGCTGGCACTGTTGTTATATGCTCAGTGTCTCTTAAACTATTTCCAAAGCGATGACTTTTGGCTTGCAGTATCAGTATCACTTGTGTGCTGCTAGATTGGCCAAGTAACTTTTGATTATCTTGCAGAGTGGGTGTTTCATCTACTAGCATGAGCAGAAATTGGTAAACACTCTCCAAAATTGGTTGTCTAATGTACTTAAGTCTCTGTCCTCACTGATTACAGACATGAATTTACATTGTGTACAGTTGGCAATGGTTTGCCACCCCAGGTCTATATCTATATATCTATATCTATATATATCTATATCTATATATATATATATATATAAAGTTTTCCCTAAATAAGTTTAAGGACGCATCAGACTTTGCTTTATGCCAGTCATTTATTAGATGCACGTTTCTTCGTTGCTTGCACGGTTTGCTGTGTTACACAATGCCCCACGTGTGGCTGCCTTGGCATCTTTGCCCATACCAGATTTTGGTTTTTCACAGAGAAGATCACTGTCATGCTAATTTCATCTCAACATAATTGGCAATGGGATGAGAGTAAATCCACATCATCCATATGAGAAGAACTATAACCGAACAGCATCCTTATCCTTCATCTCATGCACATGTGATACTACCATTTCACCTGTTATCACCTCTGCTAGGACCTGAAGCTGTTTTTTCCACAAAGGTGTAACTAAATAAGGAAAGCTGTGTGCTGGTACGTCATACAGGGGTAGAGGTGCACAAGTTTCACTGTCAGCATGGCCTAGCCAGGCAGCCGTTTAATGTGCTGGACCCATATCTGCCAGCCATTAAGAGATTTTGGGTGGTTACTTTTCCTTACTTCATGCAAGTCGTCATTATCTATTATAAAGTAAATGACTGTTGTTACATGTAAGCTGGTTTTCCATCTTCACTGTGAAAAGGAAAATGACTCATGAGGGGTGGACAGACTGGTGATTAGTACAGAAGAATGTGTCTCTGCTAGTCAGTGCCCTGCAACATATTACCTATTGCTATCTCAATGTATTCACTGTATATATATATTCCTTTAAATACCTAATGGTACTAATGAGTAGCACAGAAAATGACAGTTGTGCTGCCGCTCTCAGTGCGGCCTGTAAGTCGGCCGCAAGTATACTTACACTGCATGCACGGAATTCAGTGCGGATATTTGCCCGAATGCCGGTGTGCACGCATCTATGCAACCACACCGCCACTATCCACATGCAGTTGTCATTATCAGCACACACTTGCACCAGCATGTACTTGTGCATCTGAAATCGGACTGATTTCTGCATGCCCACAACTCTGCACGTGGGTATATAGTTAGAATAGTTGGCTACGCAAACACCCCATTACCACCCAGTTGTGCTTATTCAGCCACAAGTGGATATGCCTCTGAGATGCATGTGACCAAGAATTGCGCGTAGATCCGTACACTCAGTGACGCAGGGCTGAAAATTGCATGCTCCATCGGCAAAATGCATTTACATGCACCGCTGCATCAGATCCAAAGTATATTCAGTAATGGGCCTCTTTGATGTAAACCACTTTTTGGATTTTCATTTTGAAACCTATGATGGTGGTGAATAGATAAAATAACATGGATTTGAAAAGGTCGCCCATAGTTAACAAAGATGCCAATTACTGTGATGATGTGCTCACTGTACTGCAGCAAAGTACCACCACTATTATAGGTGTTTTACATTGGACTGAATATATCCACTTTGAGATATGAACAGTAGGTCAGAGCACAGAGATTGCTTTTAGGGAGTGTCTAGCCATTGATCAGTGTGTGAACGAGCCTGTAGCTAGTACAGGCCTCACCAGTCATAAATAGTTCTCCTATCTAATTTATTGCTGCACTTCTTACACTGGCAGAATAATTATTGTCATATTACTCTAGCTAATGTTGTCCTCACTATTGAGGTTTGTATACATGATGTCACCACAGTCTCTCTGCATTTAGAACAGGAACGAGATTGATTTGGCTTTTGTTCTTGCAGACACTACAGAGAGAGAACATATCATTTAAGGCTGAACTACAGAAATTTCAGTTGACTCAGAATGAACAGGTAAGGAGAAATGCATCCTTTCAAGAAGCTATTATCTATAGTTTAAAATAAAGGACAGGTAGTTGCCCTCTCTTAAATCCTTATGAATGAGTAGTTCTTCCTGAGAGTGGTGCTGTAGATAGCAAGGAACGTGTTGCTCTAGGCCTCTGATGTGACTCTGCATGCAGTAAAGGTTGGTCCCTGCTCACGTAAGGACTGCAGGTCGCTGGTCACGTGTTTGGGATCCTGAATCTCTGAAATGTCTAGCTTGGTCTGTCACGGTCCTGCGGGCCGACCCTCAAGATAGGCCAATCTGAGAATCGCCGCCCGTGACTTTTACAGGTTACCTCAGCACATGTGGTTAACTAAACTGTAATGCTAAAGCATAAGGTGAGCTGCTGCTCTCACCTGCATACACAATTATCAATACTTAGAAAAATAGGTAACATGAGCCATATGAGACCTTGGGTCATAAAAACACAGATCCAGAACTAGAATTAATATTTAATTCAAGAATATCTTCAAAGGTTATGTACAAAAGTTACAAAGAATATAATAATGTTAAAGACAATCACACCGTTACTCACACTTTCCAGAAAATAAAATAACAAAGTGGGGAAACAAACCACTCTGATCACGTTGGATTAAATGGTTCTAGGATGAGGCCTTCCCAGTGACGATTAGGGATCATCTGTATCCTTCCATGGCCTCATGTAGAATGAACAATGGGCCAGGGTTGAGTCACATATTTATGCCTGCTTTTCCAGGCACCCCCCTCCCTGGAGGTGATTTTAACCCTTTTCAGCTCAGAGTGGATTGTCCAACTGTCTGAAGCTCAGGGTTTCCTGGCCACATGAGCAGGGGTTCTTTAATTACACATTCAGCTCTTTGAAGTTGGGAAGCAGGCTGAGGTCCATAAACATGCCCAGCGCCTAGGTGAAGAAATTCACACCTGCTGAGACTACCCTTGTAAACAACAATTTTTTTGACCACTGTTCCCAAACCGAACACGGGACTCTTAGTGACTGTTTTATCAAGGGTCTGGCCAGCTGTCCTATAATTTCCTCAGACACATTTCTTTTATGCCCTATACAGCGAGACAGGTTTATGGCTGACTCAGGAAGACAGACCTTCCTATAACCTCTCTTGCCCAGCTTCAAAAGGCTTGTCATCTTTCCACACATAAAGGATGCTACATAAATGTACAAGGGGAAATTATATGTTTTTACCAACACAATATCATGTGCAGTTATGCCCATGCTGATGTGAAATGAGCTTTTCCGCTACATGGTCCAATAAATATTCCTTTTTTTAAAAAATTCTGTTCTATATACACTCATCTTGAGCATTAAGATCTTATTGGTTATACTGTAAATGTTTAGCGATCGCTTTGATGGTATACACGTCCGCTTTTACTGTGTCTCTCCGTTTTGCATGTATAAATGATAAAACTCAATACAACTATATTAAGCAGTGTTATCGGTTCTGTTACAGGCTA
This sequence comes from Taudactylus pleione, assembly GCA_031769625.1. Classification (NCBI taxonomy): domain Eukaryota; kingdom Metazoa; phylum Chordata; class Amphibia; order Anura; family Myobatrachidae; genus Taudactylus; species Taudactylus pleione. The sequence continues at coordinate 54,831 of JAUIMM010001397.1, read as the reverse complement.
CTGCTGTTCTGGAGCAGCTGGAGAAAAGGTAAAAGCATCTATTCATTACATATATAACGCTGTCTAATTTCATTGGCTTCAGCGGTCATTCATACACAGGGTTTAGGATGGAAATCCCCTAGTCATGCTATGTTTTGGTCTTTTAAAGTACCTTTAAAGTTAAAATGCCAGTCGCTTTATATTTGAGATAGTAATTGTCACAAATCTACCTATAAAAGTTTCTTGCGCTTGCATGAACATAAAACACTCCTAATACAGATGTCTTATGCCTAATTGATCACCTCTGCATGGGCCTTTCTTATGTCTAAAATGAGCATTCCATTAGGAAAATGTAACTAGTAACCACAGAATTTTATGGGCCATGATTCAGAGATGGACGTTAATGCGAACACAGCTGCGAAAATATGCTGTTTGCAAATACCAACTGAGCATAAAGATGTCCACTGCTGCCTTCTTACCTGCGTGCGACAAGGCATACCTGCGTAAATATCGGTAATATCGATGCACATCGAGCGGCCATCTTGCCCTTGCGGCTGGTCTGACCAGCCATAGATTCTGCAGTTTTCCTCTCCCGCAGACGGCTCTCATGCTACGCAGGCAGTCGCTAATTTAAGCACGCCCATGAAACAAACACTCCCAACATTCTGTCCCTTAGTAACACTAAAATCAGTAAGAGCAGTGCCTGATTAACTAAACTTGAAGTCACACTTGGGAATTTAATGGGGGTTTGAGATTGACCCCAAATTCTTATTCACCTTCTCTGCAACAAGGTTATAGCTCCAAACATTGAATCTCCAAAGTTGCTTTCATATTAAAATTCACTGTATAGCTGTGTGCTAACAGTGGGAGATATTTACTGACATGGGTGCAAATATGCAGTTTACCACATCAGCTAATTGGTATTTGACTGGAATACCTTTTCTGCAGCTAAGAAGAAATGAATTGTGTTTGCTTGCTTGTAGGTTACTACCGTACACATCACACATTGGCATATCTGAATCTCGTGAGATGAGTGACCTCTACAGGCAGCACTGAGAAGTGTAGCTTTTCTTTAGCAACCAATTATGAATTCATGTTTTTATAAGTGTATAATATTTTTAAGTCTGCACACAGCATTGCAAAATATAACCTTTTACTTTTATCCTGATGCTATCCCATTCTGTTGTTTTTTTGAGAGCATTGTAAAGGACCTTTAGCTCTAAATATTGTTTATTTTAGTGTAATAATATTTTAACATGGCTTATTCACTAGAACCTAGTGAAGAGTAGACTGAATTCTTAAGAATATTCGCTGCCTACACTGTGTCTAACAGACGGGTGGACTTTTGTAGACTGAAGGTTCTGCTGTTAGCAGCCAGTGGACAGAAATGATCTATAGACTTCAAATAAGTAAATCAAGTTGGCATCAGGACTAAAATGTATACAATTCACTTCTTATTTAATCTTTGCTACTGTTTACTATTGTGTAACGAAGTTATTGGTTCTATACTGATGAAAGATCTCCTTTAACAGTGTGCATGAAATGTTATGTTAATGACATTGGTCAGTCTATAACTCCAGTAAGTGATAAAGAATAGACCTTGGTTAAATGACCGCCTCTCTTTCAGTGTTGTGGAAAAAGATGAGCAGATCAGAGCTCTGGAACTGAGACTTGAGGCTGAGCTTGTGAAAGTGACCAGTAGCATCGAGGAACATAAAGTAAGGGACACAATTGTCATCCTTTCTAGTGAACGGTGTATTCCCATGAGTTATAATTCAGTCTTTAACATGGCTGCCATCTACTGTTCGTAGGGTCCCGTACTCTAATGTCTTTGTGAACTATTGTCTTTTGTTTTAATTTTTTTTTCTGTGTAAGACGTTGTTTAAGCAAATTAAATATGTAATACTTTGTTCTCTAAGAGGATAACCTAATGGAGTTTATATATTTAATTGCACTTTTGTGCAGAGAATTTGCCTGGTTGTTTAGGGGCTAAAAATGGAGGGAAACTACTTATACAATTCTGGGAAAATATTAACAACATAATAGGTTTCAGATTATGGTTAACATGAGCTATTGATGTGTGTCCTTATATGTCTTCATTTGGCAATATGGCTTCAGCACCGGCACCTGCCAAACTGTGCAATGAGTAATACTATAATGTTGTGATATGTGTATGACCATTACCGCGAGGTAAGAATATCCATATCACACACAGCAACCCCAAAGCAATTGTTTTGTTTGAAGCGACAGGCATTTTCCTACACTTAATACCGTATAAACCAGGCTACTGTAGACTCCAGTAATATAATATGCTGGTTTGTAAAACAATCATTAGATTACATAGTACATAGCTTTCAAGGCTTGTGTAGTACAGTTATCCTTTATAAGGCTTGCACAGTATGGTTATCTCGTATAAAGTGTGTGCAGTACTGTTATTCCTTGTAAGGCTTGTGCAGTACAGTTATCCCTTGTAAGGCTTGTGCAGTACAGTTATCCCATGTAAGGCTTGTGCAGTACAGTTATCCCATGTAAGGCTTGTGCAGTACAGTTATCCCATGTAAGGCTTGTGCAGTACGGTTATCTCATGTAAGGCTTGTGCCGTACGGTTATCTCATGTAAGGCGTGCGCCGTATGGTTATCTCATGTAAGGCGTGCACTGTATAGTTATCTCCTGTTAGTCTTGAGCAGTACGGTTATCTTTTGTAAAACTTGCGCATTACAGTTACCCCTTGTAAGGCTCGCGCAGCACAGTCATCTTTTGTAAGGCTCACGCAGTATGGTTATCGCTTGCTTTACTGGTTGCAGTTTGTAAGTCTTGTGCTGTTGGATAACATTACTTCTGCATTTTAACAGGGGTATTCAATTTGGAGCGAAAATTTCGGAATCGATGACGTCATTGTCGCCGATTTCAATTATCCCCATATTCAATTTCAAAGACTTTTTGCAGGTTCGAAAAGTCTTTGAAAAAAAAACGGGGATAACTTTTCACCACTGAATAGGTGTCGAAAAAAAGTGCAGAATTGGGGTTTAGAGGTGCAGGCTTAAAAAAATAGCCTGCAACCCTGGGAATGTAATTTAAAAAGTAACTGTCAAAAAAAGTAAAAAAAAAAAATTAGGGACACCCCAAAAAAATAATTAAAAAATTGGGGTGAAAAAAAAAAATGGAAAAAAGTGTTTAAAAATAGGGAATTACTGTAGGTTCAGGGCTATTCTGTAAGTATGCGGCAGGTGTATTCTACAATAGGCTATTAGCGGCAGGTGCATTTTTGCAAAAATTTTTAAAAATTACTTTAGGGACATAAAAATATGCTAGTACCCAGTTTCATGTACCCCAAATTTGATGGAAACCACTTAAAAAAACGAAAAAAATAACCTAACTGCTCTTCTGCATCACTTCTTCAATGTCGGAAAAAAAAACACCTGCCACGGCTATTTAAAACCCCGACTTTCATTTGCAGGCTAAAACGGGGGTACCCATAGTGATCCCCCATGTTTTGACAGCTTTAGGGGGTACTACAATTTATTCCAGGTAAATCTCGTTTTTTTTTCGCCGATCCTTTTTTCGCCGGCTCCCGTTTTCGTAGCTTACGGGGATAAAGCGGGCGTGCGCCCGTACTTTATCCCAGGAAAATCAGCGATGTGGAGTGAAAAGTCCAGCACGGACTTTCCGCTCCAAATTGAATACGGCTGTAAGTGTTTTAAGGGCATGTGAAAGTTATCCGTTCAAAATATTTCTAAGTTCAAGAATCTTAGAAATAAAATCTAGAGAACACCGGACTAGTCTGATCCCCCTCATTTGTCTCAGTCTCTACAGAATATGAACAATGAGTTACAACTTCAGGTTCAGAAGTTGCAGGAACATTTTCTTGATCAGGTAAGATTATATTTCTTTTTGATACATTTGCTTGAGTTTTTTGAGTACCTGCAACATTTTCTAACTACCTTTTTTTTTCACCTTTAGACACATAAAGACGTACTTGGACAAATGGAGAAAAGGTAACTGTAAGGCATGCATGACTTCCCTCCCAAGGCTTGACGTGATTATAGACCTATAGGAGGGATGGGGGGGTCCCCATGTAAATCCTGTGCGCAGCAGTCGTGTGTGGGACAAGATGCTTGTTGTGTTTTTATTACTTGATTTCAGTGTACAGAATTGTCATAGCCAATAAAATAAATCTTTATGCTTCCTCTTCTTTGTTGTCCTAATGAATGCTGATGTGGTTACATGTGATTGAAATGCTTGCTATAAATAAGAGTGTATTTCCCTTTTGTAGCATGGAAGAGAAAGATGAAAAGATCAAAACTGTTGAGGAGTTGCTGGAGACTGGACTCATAGAAGTTGCAAACAAAGAGGAAGAATTGAGGGTAAGTTGCTTTCCTTAGCCCTACACCGACTCTGCCACAGGGCTCTGTGCCCTAACTTGACCATCAGGTATCACTGACTGCCATTAAACCAACTCTGGAATATATTCTGAAAACTGGATGAGGTGCTGTATGCTAAGAAACCTATATATTTTAATACTTTGTAATTGGGATTGCACAGTGTAGTGTACAGCAAGGGTAATGTAAAGGCCACAAAGTAACAGGTCATTAGGCATGGACACTAAATAAACAGACCTTTCAGCAATTTGGCAAATTGCACAGATCTAGTCTTTTCGGGTTGGTCTGAGTGCCCGGATCAGAAGAGTCATTGGTTGCGAGGGAACACTGAAGCAATGCATGCCATTGCAGACGTTGTCCAATCAGGTATTCCGTTTTGCCAGTTCAGATTCAATTGGATTTTGACTGTAGAGGCTGTGGCTACACATGATACAATGTAGGACCAATCTGATTGACAATGATCAGCTGATAATGTAATGTCTGCTTACCTAATATAAACATCATAAAGCTAATATAGCATTTTATAAGTAGAAGCTTTTGCATGAACTTGGTTATATTTTAGAGGGATTGGGTTTGGTTTATATTTACCATTTCATATTACCTGAAAATAGATCTGCATTGGAAATCCCTTTGCAGCATAGAATTGAGTAGGTTTCTTGTGCAGTTTTATTATGTTTACATGAACTCAACTTAAAGTGATGTCTGTTTTAGACACTAAGGGATGAAAATGCGACTTTACGGATGGATGTGCAGAATCTTAAGGCCCATCACAAAGACCAGGTAATGTGTGGATTATAATATTAAAATTAAAGCATTTATAGGCTCTATTACTCCAGAAGTTGTATTTGCTTAATTGTGCCTAGCATAGGATAATGCTGTATATACAGGATACTGGTACTAGTTGTATGTTATTTCTTTGTTCAAGCAGAGCGCAAACTCAGGATATGGGGGTTAATCCAATTAGGTGCGAGTTTGTTTCATGAAACTCACACACTTTGCACTAATGCTCGCTCCCGAGAAACGCTCTATCCAATTAGAAATACCAACTTGCGCCACTTGTGGGGGGGGGGATTTTTTTTTTTATAGCATATGACTTGTGAGAAAGGCATGAAAAAGTGGGGAAACCATCCTGGACCCCTAAAAAGTGACTATTTCATTGGCAGAATCATACAGAAGACTGTTAGTGAGCATAAGGAAAATACTGGAGGTTTTCAAAAATGAGAAAAAATTGTAAATAAAAACTTTTTGTTTAACCTCAAATGAATTAAACAAAAAAGGCAAAAAAAAGTATAGAGATGTGATTTTTTTTTTTTAAAGAAAAAAAATGGTAAAAAGAAATATTTAATAAAAAAACAAAAACTGTAAATGCATTTGGGGTGCCTAAACTAACAAAAAAGTTGCTATGGGGGTAATTTGAGGCAATTTTTTTAAACACCCAAAAATGACATCGAACTATTGGGCCAATTAAGCTAATTGAAAACTTCTAAATGGGTAATTAGTCATTAGAGGGGCTAAAACAGAAAAATATTACCAACAATACTCCTCAGGCGCTCTAAGTAATCTAGATCTCAATAAAAAATGAGAGAATCCATAGTGTAGTATATTCAGAATGTAATTTTTTGTTGTATCTTATAAAAATGACCCCCCTCTTATTCAGACTCGTACCATTAGGGATGGTCTACTGTGCATAAAGTAGACAAACCAGCATAGATAAAACCTTGCGGATCTCCTCCAGAGGTAAGGTTTCCGTTCTTTTATAAGAAGCACAATCTCCAATGTAGTTTATGTGAAGAAAAATAATACCAAAATAGTGTAATACTATTTAATTCAAACACAAATTAATACATTAATTTAAGATATAATAAAACAAGTGTAAGTGGGGAATGAATGGACCCTCACCGGATGGATTGGTCTAGTTGTAAAACGGACCTGCCGGGAAGTGTCCAAAGAAATCCCCACTCAGCTCCTCCACCAACGCGTTTCGATACGTCTATCTTTTTCAAGGTATGAGGAGACATGCTGAACTTCCAATATATACCCCGCCTAATGATCCTAACAATCAATCACTCAAACCTATTGCCAGACATGGATCAACTAGCCAGACTAAAACCCATAGTGTCTAAAACAGACATCACTTTAAGTTGAGTTCATGTAAACATAATAAAACTGCACAAGAAACCTACTCAATTCTATGCTGCAAAGGGATTTCCAATGCAGATCTATTTTCAGGTAATATGTAATGGTAAATATAAACCAAACCCAATCCCTCGCTGTTGAAATCCCGCTCCTTCTGCTCCTTCTGCTCCATCTCTATCCACAGACCAGACCGGGTAATGTGACCTCAGGTGGTGTTAAACGGTGATCACTTCATCTGGAAGTATGCGTTTCCGAGTCTCTCTCTCATGCTCGTAACGTCACTTCCGGGTCACATGTTTCCGGGTGGAGGAGCTGAGTGGGGATTTCTTTGGACACTTCCCGGCAGGTCCGTTTTACAACTGCCAGGGACGCCTGATGTTTGGACTTATGCGCTGTTGTCTATTACAAGGGTAGACCAATCCATCCGGTGAGGGTCCATTCATTCCCCACTTACACTTGTTTTATTATATCTTAAATTCATATTAATCTGTGTTTGTTTTAAATAGTATTACACTATTTTGGTATTATTTTTCTTCACATAAACTACATTGGAGATTGTGCTTCTTATAAAAGAACGGAAACCTTACCTCTGGAGGAGAGCCGCAAGGTTTTATCTATGCTGGTTTGTCTACTTTATTCATAGTAGACCATCCCTAATGGTACGAGTCTGAATAAGAGGGGGGTCATTTTTATAAGATACAACAAAAAATTACTTTCTGAATATACTACACTATGGATTCTCTCTTATTTTTTCATTGAGATCTAGATTACTTAGAGGAGTATTGTTGGTAATATTTTTCTGTTTTACTTTCTGGTGGAGTGTGAGTGACACTTTCTTTTACCCTCAACCATGGGCTGCTTTAGGGCGCATGGTACTATTGCCACTACTTTTTGATTGCATTAGAGGAGCTGTCCGAGGGGTTCTGCTCTGTGTCCTAACAGTTTTACCATCTCCCACCTTCGGGGGTGCGCACAAAAAACGCGATTTTCCTCTGAAATAAAAATGCAAGTGTGGAATTGGATTGCAGCCGCACTTCGTAGTGCGAGTTTGCCGTGATATCGACTCGCACAAGCCAACTCGCACCTAATGGGATTTACCCCTATGTTTGTCACTACTTTGCTTTCTAGTTTTTTCTTTGTCATGCTTTTGGTCCTTTCTAGATCTAGACCTAGCAATAAGCCCATTGACATAATCCCATGCCAACAATAATGTTGCATATATGCCTTACTACTAGGCCACGCTACAAACTATAGCATTGTTAGATGAGCATCACACCACAATAAACATGATTAGGTAACTTCCTATAGAAAAAAAAATCATACATTCATCACTTAATATTTACATTTGGCAAACAGAGGAAAATATATAAAACCTATGAATAAGCCCCTTTAAGAATAAACTTCTTGTTTAGTTTTGTAAACCATCTTTAGCCACTTTCATGAAACCTTTGAACTGGGGCAATCCACAGTGTTACTGTGGATTGCCCCAGTACTGCTAGATGACATAGTAACCCATAGAAGACCCATAGGGGGCAGAGCAATGCTCCATGATGTGAGCACAGCAATCTTCACTCATTTTCCTGCTCCTTAAAATGGGGTGTGCGTTAAAATGAGGGTCTCCGTAACAGATGTTGGCAATGTAACCATATATAATTCTTATTTGATAACATTACTGTCACTTATTGTATATATTTATTTTTAGGTAGCCCTTACGTCTGTTGTGGAAGATCTAAAAAATGTGTAAGTTGCTCCTGCAAGGTGATGAATTCTTTAATGGTACTGGTAAAATGTTAGTTACAGCAATGCCCATTGATTTGCTGGTCTCCGGTCTGTAATGTGTATTCTAGGGGGGAAATCTACTAAGGTGCCGGTTTATAAAAGTGAGGATGTTGCCAATAGCAACCAATCAGATTCTACTTATTTATCTAGCACCTTTTAGAAGATAATGGCTATAATCTGGTTGTTATGGGCAACATCTCCTCTTTAGCACTTTAGTAAATATACCCAAAGGCTTCTGATAGGTGCAGTGTGAGGCTGGAAGGGCAGGGTTTCCTTTGTCAGACAGGGGAATAATGTCCCTTTTTTATATGGTATATATGATCACATATTTAAATATCCATAAATCAGTCATTCTCAGGTATTCATTATTTTATATTTAAAGGAATATTTCTCCTTTTCATTATTATCCTAAATAAGCGCACAGCCTACAGTAAGTTCTTCATGCAACGATTGTTGTGCTAATTTGTTACCAACACTTAAAGGTTTAGCGCTGAATGTTCAATTCTATATAAGTATTTTTTATGTATATATGGTTTGCAACCTTAGAATGATGGGATGATAACAGACTGCTATAGTACTGTAAGTACAAATATACTTTTACTTAATCAGTGCTTAAAACTCGTACAATGTAATTGCAGACTATGGGGTCTATTTACTTAAGCAGTGTTATGAGACAGAGTGAAAAGTGATAAGTCAGTGATAAGGTGCCAGCCAATCAGCTCCCAACTGCCATCTCACAGGCTGTGTTTAAAAAATGACAGTTGGGAGCTGATTGGCTGGCACTCATCACAGACTTCACTCTGTCTCCTAACAATGCTTAGTAAATAGACCCCATAAACTTAAACAACAACATATGAAAACGTACAAAAATTGGAACAATAAGTGCTAATGTGCACTGTCAGGTTGTATACCAATAACCACTGAATTCTCACACCAAGTCAACTGCACTGAGACCCTTTGGTATGGAATATAATCATAATGTCAATGTCAGTGTCAATGTCAATGTCAGCTCTCTCTACCAGCGCATGCAATAAGGATGTCCTTATTAAGCAAGTCTAGTATAGGTGGTGGCTTGTCCTGGTGTATTGCTAATGGTGGCTGGAGATGTCTTCTGGTCAAGTAGGAGGAGACCACTGGGACTAGGGTGCAGGGGCTCCGGACTGTGGTTGTAATGGCTAACAGTCTAAGTGAGCGATATGTCTAATTAAAAACTGTATCCTGCACTCTGGCTTATGGCCTTAGTCTCCTGTCTGGGGAGGAGAACTGCTGGACGAGACCGCTCACAATCTCAGCCTGCTTCCCCCTCCGTTACATAGACTCACCTGTTTTCCTGTCACTGCTTGTGGCTGGATCCCTCCTCCTCCCGTCCGTGCTCAGTCTCCTCTGGTCAGTGGATGCGGGTACTCGGCGACAGCGTCCTGGACTTCTGTTCCTTCCGGGTCATGTGATCGGGGCCGCTCACGTGATGCGTCTGTATGAGGTCTCAAATTGCAGTGCCTTGGTGCGGGGGACAGTCGGAGCCCCTGCACCCTAGTCCGAGTGGTCTCCTACCTGACCAGAAGACATCTCCAGCCACCATTAGCAATACGCCAGGACAAGCTACCACCTATACTAGACTTGCTTAATAAGGACATCCTTATTGCATGCGCTGGAAGAGACAGCGGGACTCCGTTATTCTCTTTCCCCCCCCCCCCACGCCCTATCACTGAAATTTACATTATATTCCATACCAAAGGGTCTCAGTGCAGTTGACTTGGTGTGAGAATTCAGTGGTTATTGGTATATAACCTGACAGTGCATATTAGCACTTACTGTTCCAATTTTTGTACATGTTTTCATATATTGTTGTTTAAGTTTGTCTGCAACTACATTGTACGATTTTTAAGCACTGATTAAGTAAAAGTATATTTGTACTATCGCAGTTTATCATCCCATCATTCTAAGGTTGCAAACCATATATACATAAAGATTTAGAGCTGAACGTTCAATTCTATATATGCATGTTTAAAGGGAGTGTTTATCCATTCTTCAACTCAAAAATACTTATTGCTGACCATTCTACAAAGCCATGGAACATCAGTTTTTAATAATACTTTTATTTATGTAAGCCTAAAATGTATCAAAGCTAAATTTAGTATAATGTCTTACTTGATTTCATTTTCTTCTCTTCATACTAGTTTGGGTGCCTGGGTCCTCATGATCTTATTGGGGGAATTCAATTCAGCGCGATGTAGAATAGCCGCGAGAGGAGTAAAAAGCATTCAATCTGACTTAAGATCTATCTTGCATCTTAACTTTTTTTTTTTTTCAAGTGCATTGTGTCCCAGATTGTCAGATCTGCCCTACTGCGCAGCAGATCTGACGATGCGATGTGCAACCAGCGCGGACGCGCATCGTGATGGTGAGTGGGGACTCACGATTTACTCTGAATTTGGCCATATTTTACACAATCTGTCGTTCCAATGTGTCGGAATTGTCCAGATCGGGTAAAATATCGCTATGTGTGTGGCCAGCTTTAGAACCCCAACTTGTATAAGGTATAACCGTGTTCCATGGGCTGATGTGCGGCATAATCACCTGCCGCTGTGATTTTGCTTTGATTCTAATATAAATAAGACTGCAGAGGTTTATAAATGAAGATCAGATCATGTGATTTATATAGGGTATAGGATCACAACAATTCTGATGAATCAGACTATTTAAGACCTAATACATTTCGTGTAAAGGCTGGTTTGATTGGCTAACTATGAGAGGGATGACTGTTAGGCAATTGGGCCCATTAGGCACAGGAAGTGATGTCAGAAGATGAGTACTTACATGGTCAGGTGCTGGCCTATTCCCTCCAGATTCTTTTCATCCGTTCCGCTTAATGTTGGGAAGGACCCAGTCACCCATTATTATGAGGATGATGAGGGCCAGTGCTATGATTTACAGCGAATTGACATCTAAAAGGAACCAAATTGCAGCAAGAATCATAATGGGTAGGCACTATAACAAGTTGGCTGAAAAAAGGAGACTTATTAAAACCTAAAAATGTTTTTATTTTCTTTGTTTTAAACCTTGGTCTATGAAATATTGATTTGAAATGGTATTAATAAGGATTATATTTTTAGTATCCATGAGAAGGATGGCAAAATAAGGTCTGTGGAAGATATGCTTCATGCTGAGCAGCTACGGGCCAACAATGAGGAAAAGACTGTACAGGTATTATGTTCTCTGTAGGTGCCAGATTGTTGCAGGAAATGTTCTATTGGGTTTACTATTCTTTTTTTGTTTATTTTTTTTGTGGCAAAATATTTGATTCATTTTTATATTATTCAAGTATTAATATTATGCCAGATACCCATCATCAGCGGAAGTAATGTCAAGGATCCGATATGATTGAAATATAAATAGATTACAAAATAGAAAGTGTTAAGTTTTTGCCAATAGTCTACATGCTGTCACATTACAGAACGCTTGCAGTATTGTCCCAATTTGTAGCTGCAGATATGCGGATTGTGCATCTATGGTCAGCATTGGGTGAAATGGCTGCTCCACTGAAGAATACGAGCCTGTTTGCCTTTCAAAAGCTTGTAATTCATTCTAATCAGTGCAAAGAGCTTATGGCCATGAAATTATGGCATTTCATTGTTTGCACGTTGTGTCATCCATAACATAGGTTATTGTTTCATTGTGGTGCAAAACTGGAAGTTATGGGTATAGGCCAATGCATCCTGTAAACACCTAGGGCTAAAAGTACATCCATTTTGTTACGTTTATGTATGCCATTGTGATGTGGTCTTGTCTCCCATCGGTCTCGTTCTTGTTGTTGTCAAGGCATTGACTAATGAAATTGAAGCACTAAAGGAAGCTTTAGGAAATAGCCAGCTTGAAAAGGCGGAACAGGTAACACTTTTGCTACGTCACTGAGATAATGTACTCAACAGCGGATTGTCAATAGTTACTTAGGCCAGGAGGGCACAGTTGTAAGACACGCTTCTTATATATTCACAAATGCAGAATATCTTAGTTTCCAGAGTTTAATTAAAATTGTATGCTCTACATATGTAGGTAAGTGATCACAGAAAACAGGACAATCATTTTATCCCATTAATGCCTATAGTTCGTAGGGTGGAATGATCCATAAAATATATTGGGTATATCAGGGCTTGACAAATTTTTCTAAAATCTAGGAGCCAGGATGAAAGTGTAGGAGCCAGACATAAACCCCCCACCCCCTCCCCGCCCCCCCAAAAAAATAAAATAAAAAATATTACAGGAGTGAGTAAAGAGCACCGCTCTGTGTGTTATAGACACTATACTAGTCCACAAAATGGTCACAGATGAATGGATACAGTAAAATGGAGGCTCCCTCACTGCTCTGCACAGCTCCCCTGCTCCACCCTCCAGTAATAACGGACCACATTTCACATAAAACAATGGTGCCGGAAAGTACAACAAAACCCCCCTCCCCTCATGGTCACAGTTTAATGGATACAGTAACATGGAGGCCCTCTCACTGCACTGCACAGCTACCCTGCTCCACCCCCCACCCTCCAGTAATAACGGACCACATTTCACATAAAATAACAGTGCCGGAAAGTACAAACCCCCCCCCCCCCCCCCCCCTCCCCTCGCGGTCACACCACTATCCCTCTGAAGCTGCTCCGCAATCCCTGGCCACGCATAGACCCTACTACCGCAGAGCTCTTTGCAGCCGGAGATAGGAGACAGTAGGCAGTTGGGACGTACAGGAGGATCAGCGTAGACTGGGACAGACAGCAGGGATCAGAGCAGGCCAGGATGGAGAGGAGTAGTCAGCGCAGGCCGGGACGGACACAGGCACAGCAGTCACCGCAGGTGACACTCGGCACATGCACTCCTGTGCATGATATGAACACCGCAATACTATAGGCACGAATCTCCACCAGAGCCGATGAGGATCTGCTTCCTCCCTCACTGCAAAATCTGGTAGCCAGGCAGCAAAATCTGGTAGCCATGGCGACCTGGCCCCCGGGATTTGTCGAGCCCTGGTGTATATATTTGTGTGGATGTTATTAGAAACCCTTACATATACGGGAACTAGGTTGTTTTTTTTTAGTTTCTGTTTTTCTTAAATAGACTGATTTTGAGAGCTGTAATCTGATTTAGGGCCGAAATCAATTAGCCTCGAAAAGTGCCTTTTGGAGAAAGGGTTTCGCCGATTTACGTATTTCGCCTATTTTCAAAGTATCTCCGCACTTCAATTACCCAGAGTTTTCGCCTAGGCAAAAACAGGCGAAAAAATTTCTCCAGCAAAAGGCAGAAGAAAAGAAGTGCAAAATCCATATTTTGGGGTACAAATGTGGGGAATTGGTTCAGAACCCTTTGGACACCCCCCTAATGGCTAATTAGTCAAAATAAATTAAAAAAATATCTTAAACCCCCCCCCCCCCCCCCCAAAAGATGTGTAATTTTTGGGGTGAAAAGGGAAAAAGTTTTGCAAATGGGTAAAAAGTGGGGGGCCTGATATTTTGGGGGGCTATATGGATGAGACAGGAGTTTTTGAGTTTTCAGGAGGTTGCAATAGGTCTATTTTTTCTTCATTTTAGAGACATCAAAATATACTAGTACCCATGTTCAGGTATCCCAAACTTAACTACGGTGCTTATTTTTCAGAAAAAACATTGCTTTGTATCATTTTTCCACACATATGCAAATATGCGTATAACAGCCCTTTACAACAAAATACGTTCACTAAATACTTTTATTATGGCTACTACTACTATTGTATATTGATTCCCAGGGTCACTGAAGCTTTTTATGGGGTACAGACTGATTTCCCCCCAAAAAAGGTCCTTTTCGCTTTGTAAAACATTCGCCGACCCGCGTTTTCACCTTTTTTACAATTGATTAGGCTGAAAAGCGGGGATGCGAATGGAGAAAACATCGCATCAAAACAGGCGAATTAGGCAAATTAAATCAGCTTTTCGCCAGACGGCGCTTTTCGCGGCTAATTATATTCTCGGCCCTTAAAGCTCTTTGTTGTGATTTTATTAAATTTACATATAAGTGAAGTGTTATATTTACAGCTTATCTATTCAGGTGTCATTTTTGTCAAATGTATTTTACTGTACATACTTGCTCTGTCCTTTACAATTGTGTATCTTCTACAGGTCTCCAGTATTGCTCAAGTTCAGGAGCTTCAGAATCAGTATGTATTAAGTAGTGACTATTTCTTCTGTGTAAAATGGTGTTGAGTAGCCCTTATAATGCAATCACACTGGGATAATCATTTGTGTAAGACAGACGGTGATAAATATGTATGGGAATGAAGTGACGTATAACTCCAGACTCCAGTGATCTTTAATGTGTCATACATATTTCAAAATTTTATTTGCTGTTCATTCACGTTGTAAGATTGATCATGGGACATAACATCCATGTACCCATTACCCTAAATCCCTCTGTATGAAGAGGTGAACCATGGGTCATATTGTACTTGTAAATATGCGACAAGTTAGTTAGGCCTTTGTAGTGTTTTCTGAGGAAACATTGCACCCCCCCCCACTCCCACATCCTGTCACTTGGTTAGTGTATCCCCATGGATTTCGATTTTAAATGTGTACTGTAATGTTTTGATGCTTATCTGCTCTTCCTCTTGGAAACGAACGTTGCTGCAATTATCCAATTTATAAATACTTTAAAACTAGTAACAGTAGTACAGAGTATTTAAGATCCACGTTGCTGTATCTCTTCCAGATATGTCCATGTTTTAGGAGAGTGTATTAGCTTCACTTGTGTTACATAAGAAGAAAAACAAAATGATATGATACCATTTGGGTGGTGCTCATAGAATCATCTCTCATTTCTCATTCATCCTTACCCGGGGGGACACTGCTAACCTCGGGGTGTAGAGGGCGCTGTGGCCAGAGTAGGCACTTCTCCTTGTTTGAGGTGGTCTCCTCCCCCTGTGTGGCCTGCAGTTACACTTCATTGCAGTCCCCTCTGTGTGGACATGGCAGCTAAGGAAACACTGTGACTGCGCTAATTTGTGTTCCCACTGAACTTTAAATCCCTGTAACACAAAACTAGGTCAGATATCCCTCAACTTATTTAGGTGGGATGTGAGTGGAATTGTTGCTGATATATTATTAGTAAGCGCTTCACTGTTGTGTCACTTGCTGTGTTCTGAATGTTTCCCCATGTTACTGGCAAAACATGCAAATGCAGTACTTTCAGGAAGTGACTTCTGGAAATGTTATTTCCTGTAGGAGTAGGCTTGCCATATCATCACTTTAATTTGGGACACACAAGAATTAAGGCCCCCATACATCAGAGATTGATTGCAGCAATCGTGCAATTTGCAATCAATTGTGTATAAAAATCTTTTCCTTTTTCAATCGATTGTGGCAATCTGCAATCGATTGAAAAAGGGAAAGATTTTTATACACAATCGATTGCAAATTGCACGATTGCTGCAATCCATCTCTGATGTATGGGGGCCTTTACACTGGTTCTGTGGCTGGCTAAAGGCCCCCATACATCAGAGATGGATTGCAGCGATCGTACAATTTGCAATCGATTGTGTATAAAAATCTGCAATGTATGGGCTTCACAGATCGCAGATTGCAACCAAAAAGTGATTGGAATTGTTTAATCAGATTGTCCAACATGTTGGATTTCACATATTGATTGGGGCTGTAAATTGCTAGTGTATGGACATGATCAGCAGATTTGCAGACCGTTTCTAGCAAAATGATGGGCCTTTCAAGATTGCCAGATCTGTGTTTGCTGCAATCGATCTGCAAATCACTGAAAAAGATCTGTAGTGTATGGGCGCAGATTGCTCGATTGGGAAATCCTAAGATCGGGCAATAAATCTTCAAATTGTTCAATTGTGGTTTTCAGATTGCTGATGTATGGGGGCCTTAACTTCAAGTCTTTCACCTGGTTTTAATCAGCCACAGAACCTGAGTTCCAAATTAAAGGGATGATATGGCAAACCTATGTAAAGGCCCCCATACATCAGCAATCTGAAAACCACAATTGAACAATTTGAAGATTTATTGCCCGATTTTAGGATTTCCCAATCTAGCAATCTGCGCCCATACATTACAGATCTTTTTCAGTGATTTGCAGATCGATTGGCAGATCTGTGTTTGCTGCAATCTTGAAAGACCCATCATTTTACTGGTAAAGGTCTGCAAATCTGCTGATCATGTCCATACACTAGCAATCAACAGCCCCAATCCAGCTGTGAAATCCAACATTTTTCGACAATCTGCTTCAACACTGCCAATCACTTTTTGATGGCAATCTGTGATCTGTGAAGCCCATACATTGCAGATTTTTTTACACAATCGATTGCAAATTGCAGAATTGCCACAATCGATTGCTGATGTATGGGGGCCTTAAGGTGGCCATACATCAGACACCGGATTTTGCGATCCGGCGATGCGATGGGAAGTGCCGGCGTTTCCGGGTGGAAACGCCGACCTCCCACCATCGATGTTCTGCGATCCATCGCCGGATCGCAGACATTTTCCATGTTAAATGTCGGCGATTTGACGATCGCGATAATTTTTTGATCGCGGTCTTCAAATCGGCAAAATCCAACATGTTGGATTTCTGCTATCCCGCGACGCCGGGTTGCAGCATCGCAGGATCGTGGCAATCCATCGCAGATGGATGGGGCCCATTAAGAGGGTTTAGTTTTTGTGTTAAGGGTGCACGTCCCCTCCACACAGTGTGTCCAGTCATTTGCAAGCGAAACTTTGAGGACTTGTTCACGCCCTTCAGCTTTTCATGCATTAATCAAATTGTAAAAATAGACCGTCCGTAATCTGTAGTGTGTTCTAAAATGTAATATTTAAAACTATACTATATACTGAAGCATGTGCTGAAGTCGATTGCATTTTACATTAGTAGAACTAAATGCATGAAAGTGCAGGAAGCATATAAAAAAAACATATTAAAAATATGTTAATACTGCAAGAATCTGCTTTTTAGGAGTAATGCTAAAAACTAGAGCCATCTATGACTGTTGTGTGATTGATTTGGAGGCCTTACGCATGCTTCACCTAACTAATGGTGCATATCCACTACACGATAAAATTGAACGATTATGACATCGTAATCGTGCAGTGAGTATGCCGGCTACGACCAGCGATGCGCGCTCCGCTGGTCGTTGCCGGCATCTGTCATCGCCTGAACATGCCAACCTGCTGATATCGACAGATTGTGCATGTTCGGGGATGAGGGAGGTTGTCTGCACTGAACGACATATCGTTCAGTTTGGGTACATTATCCACTGCACAGGATGATGATGAACGATTACAATGTTGTAATCGTACAGTCGTTCTACACTCGTGTAGTGGATATGCACCTTAACATCAACTAAATTGTGCCTTAAAATTACCATGTAAATGTGAAAGCTACAAATAACTTTTTAAAATAGTAATCAGCAAATCTGCAAAAACAAAATGTAGAAATGTATAGAAATATTATTGAGTGATAAAGTATTATACTATGTAGTTGCTGCCTCCACGGTTAGGGATAGGCTTTGTATGTGACTGGTCACATGGGATCGGTCTGTTTTTTTTATTTTTTCTTCTCCATCTCTTTATGATTTATTTTTTTTTTTTACAAATCAGTAACTTGATCTCCACAGAAACACGGGTGCAAGATACTGGTTTTGGGATTATTTCAACTATTTTCATCCAGACCAATGTAAATGCCTAGCCGTGTAACCCTATAAATTACATGATTGGGTTTAACTAACAGCGTGTACAGTAACTAATAGATCCCAGTGTTATCCGGTACAAATATATTTTTAGACTGTTCAGCTGGTGACACAGGAATCCATTGGTTATAGAGCATGTGACATGCTTTCTAATTGCTTTCAATTGCGTGTGTAACCCGGCAGTGGTAGTCGTTAACATTACACTATGCTGTAATCCAGCATGGAAGTACAATTCTTTCCTTCCTCTTTTTGTAGATTGAAGGGCAGGGAAGAGACCTTAAAGATGACAGAAGAACGGTTCAATGAACGTGAGAAAGTGATTCTAGAAAAGGAAAGACAAATTGAGGTGACTCTCTAATCTTTATCATTAATATATAACATGTTTTATCCCTATCTGTATGGCTTGTAATAATCATGTGTGTATTTTTGCTTTGAAAGGATCTGCAGAAAGAAAGTAAACAGCTGAAAATCCATATGGAAGAAGTCCAGCAGAAGCTGATGCAGGTGCAACATATTGCTTATTATGTACAGGGGTCTCTGGGGGGTTTATTGCTGAATCTCATGGCCCTTTCAGATCTGCTGCATTTTTATCATGTTCTCTTTCTGAAAAATATTTAATAAATAATCATGAGAATGTCATTTATATTTTTCTCTCATAGCAAGACTCCACGTCAGCAGGAGTGCAAGACCTTCAAAGGATGTAAGTTCTCCCCTGTGCGTGACTTACAGTGCTCCATTGCTGCCAATTACTCATATGGTCCTTCCCCAATTCCTCAGGGGCTGCTTCATGTACTCATTTTTCCTGAGGGGGAAGGGACACACACACCCACACACACCCACACCCACACCCCAGAGAGGCAGAGAGGATGTAGGAGATCCAGGCATGAACTACTTTGTTCCTCCGCAACCATTATAACATTGTGGACTTGGATTTTTATGTTGACAGTCAGGATGCCGGCGGTCACAATACAGACAGCGGCATCCCGATGGTCAGAATCCTGACACATTGAGGAAGTAAGTATTAGGGTCAGGGGAAGACTTAGGGAAAGTGGGAGGGTTAGGCACTACGGGGGGTATGCAGTCGGAAAGCCGGTGGACCTAATCCCGGCGAGGGTTAAATGACAGGCGTCTAAATCTAGACGTCTGTCAATTTACCGACTCCAGGAGACTGGCACCCGGCATCCCGATCAAAGAGACGCCGGGCACAGATAGCAGTGGTGGACTTAGGTTTAGGCACTTAGAGGGGGGGGGCAAAGAGTTAGGCACTGGGGGGAAAGGTTAGGGTTAGGCACCCCTAAGGGAGGGTTAGGGGGTAGAATTAGGTTAGAGAATACTTAGCTTGGACAATCGGGATTTCCTCCTCTGCTGGATGCAGCTGTCGGGATTCCAACCGCCGGGCATGGGTCTGGCGGTAAATCATACCGATTCCCTAAGGGGAGGGTCAGGGTTGGGCTGCGGGATGGGAGGGTTAGGGTTGGGCTTCCGGCTGGGTGGGTTAGGGGGATTCTTAAGGTTATAACACTTGCAGAAATCTATCAGGATTCTGACTGTCAGGATGCTGCTGTCTGTATTCTGACCGTCGTACCCAACACCCCATGTCCATAGGCCCTCATTGTTAAAATTTCCTTCCACCCCCCCCCCCCCCCCCCCAGTGGTCAGTAGGTTCCTCAGCACTAATAGTTCCCCAGTGGCATTGCCCCTACCCCCCTATTGATGATAGATCAACAGTGATGCAAGCCCCCTGCCCACCAATGTCTATAGGTCCCCAATGTGTTAGTAACCCCCCTTCCCATGTGTCACTATCTGTCTTTGTGTCTGATGCCCCCTCCCCCTAGGGCCAATTAACTTTTTGTGCAGCCGCACCCAACCCAGTGTCAATTTGCAATGAACAGTGTAAAGCGGCAGAGATGGAGTGAGAAGAGCTACTGGCATAACGGTTGTAGTTTTACCGTGAATGTTTCTAACACAAAACATAACAGTCAACTTTTGGGCACATTTTATATCTGCATTAAGTAGCAAATTATGTCTCCTTAAGGTATTTGTAATTTAAATGACACAGGATCTTGATGTTAATCTCACTATAATTGATTACTGAAGCAAGGCTGTAAGTCGGTGGTATGTTATTCTCCTATGATTGGATAAGTAAATGTTTCTTTGCTTGAATCATTGCTGTGTAGAGTTGAGCAGCAGGAAGAGAAGATTAAGAGCATGGAGGCTGCGCTTCTGGTGCGAGAGACGAACGTGGCTGACACAACTCAGGAACTAACGGTAACCTGTGAGAGCTGCAGCAGCGGACAGGGGTGCAGCCATAGTGCCAGGGGCGGCACTGACTTTTCATTTTGTTAATTAATAGGGGTTGAAAAAAGAAAATGAGATTTTGAAAATTCAGGCCTGTGAGCTACAAAGAAAACACGATCAACAACTAAAACAGGTATGAATAATAATCTGCTTTGCAGAGATTGCTGTCCATAGATATTGGGCAGTGAGAACTACGTAGGAGCAATGGATGCCCAAAGAAGGATAATAAATTTGCCTGTAACTACTCCTGTCTTCTTCCCTGGTAACCACCTTATTCCCACTTCCTATGATTTCTTCCATGCTGCTCCCCATTCATGGAAGTCCCTATCCTGCCTGACCAGACATTCCCAAATCTTCAGCCTTTCAAGCTCACTCTCAAACCCCCACCCACCTTAAGTATCCTACTATTTCCCCATCCGATAATGCTCCTGCTCCTCTGCATGTTCTACCAGCTCCTTGTCCCTTGCCCACTCCTGTCCCACTGGCTTCTATTGTCTCAGCACTGCCCTCCTTCTCTAGATTGTAAGCTCTTACAAGCAGGGCCCTCTCTACCCTTTGTCTCACATCTTCATCACATCTATATGTATTCTCTTTTTATGTGCTGTTTTATATTATGTTTTGTGGCTAAATACAAATAAATGATAATGAGCCTCTTTCCCCATCGGAAATGTTATTTTGTAATTATTTTAAAAGTAGATTTGTCATTGTTATTATGTCAAATTATTAATTATACTTTCTACCAGTCTCTTCACCTTCAAAAGAGCCCTTAATGCTTACCTCTTCATATAAGCCGATCAGCCCTGATAAGTCACTAGTATCACCCACCTACCCTCTGATCAGTCACCCTACTTGTTACCCCCCTACCTTGTAGACTGGATCCTTGTTCTCTTCTCCTAGCACTATCCCTGTCACAAGTGCACCCTGTCACCCTATGAATAATATTTCCTAAGAATGTAATATTGGCAGATGAGTGGGAATGGAAAAATGTGTTACAAATATTTAGTGAGGTGTAATAAAAATGACTTTCTTGCAGTAACTTGTTGCTATTATTTCAGGTTTCTTCAGTTGCTCAAAGTGAAGAACTATTAAAAGCGTAAGTATAATCTCTACTATGCATTAAGTTATATTATGCAGGTATCTTTGTCACTTTAAGAATGACCTATTTTATATGCTGGTAAACGTGTTATTGGGCTTTAAATGATTAATTCCACCCAAAACTAAATTGTTATGGTTGTGTAAAAAAAAAACAACTGCATTTCCCGGTCTGGTGGGTCATGTAGTGCCTATTACTGTCTGAGCAGGGGACACACACTTTTTTTTATTTTATTTTGAGCTGGCTTTTTCAAACATGAGCACAGAAGCGAGAATTTTATTCTGTTCATAGTTACCAAATATTCAATGCAAAACCATACATACTTGTTACCATGGAGTTTACCGGCAGAACAGCCTGTCTTGCAGAGGTATGAAGAGCTGACGCGTTTTGCTTCTACTCAGTTGTTTTGCAGTGTGCTATTCTTCACTGTATTTATATATTTGGCATTTGCAGAATTTAATTTGTGACTGCTTAATGCCAAATCCTGCAAGTGATGAGTTCTAAATGTATGATAAGATGAATGTTTTGAGGGACAATCTTGAAAAGCTCTCTGTCACAATTACTCGGATGATTCTTAAGGATGCGTTACTGTCGGCAAGAATTGATGCTAACCTGAACAGAGGCGCTGTGTCTCACGCCAGGGAGCCCCGCAAGTGGATTTGGACTTCGCTGCATCCGGTACGCAAGTCAAGGTCCTCTATGTGGTTTCTAGCATAACAGGCTGGTGTATGCAATGGGCAAGGTATGACCAGCACATGTCTGTTTCCAAGTGGGCAGTACGGTACCAGGGAGTAGGCGATATCAGGTCAGAGGCAAGACGGGAGTCCAAACCAGGAAGTCACGAGAGACCGTACCAGAGGAGCAGACGGAGAGAGTAACGGAGAACAAGCCGGGTCAGGACACAGGTTACAGACAGACAGGAGGCTGAATATCACAAACGCTGGAGTACGAGAGGTGAGCCTAATACTCCGGTAGTGAAACTGATTGCCAGAGATGGATAAAAAGGCTGGACCATTTGAATTTGGTGCAAGTATGAAGTCAGCAGTCACATGACTACTGCTTAAAACAGCTGGAAGAGCCATGGGCCTGCTCCATAGAGCATAGGAGAAGCTTTGGAGCGGCAGCAGCTACCCGGGGGCAGCCAGTAGGAGCCAGCGACTCCAGACCTGGTAAGAGACTGTCTCTCACTGCAGGACTCCAGCAATCTCATCTCTCCCCTGCACAGATAAAGCAGATTGTACTGCGGAGTCATCAGATCACTTCAGAAAGCCGATCACATTTAATGTAATTGAACTGTCATGCATTAACATTTTAGGAAATATAATGCTATTATATTGCAGACACAGTAAATGGTGTATAATATTATACAGTGCATTAAACTTGCCATGTACTAAATAAGTGTTAAAGAAATAAAACAAGAGATATGGTAAGAACTTACCTTTGTTATCTCTGTTTCTACGAAGTCCATAGGGTCCACAGGGTTGACCTTGGGGTTATAGCTGGAACAGGATCCATGGGCACCACACAGTTAAGCTTTTAGCTCCCAGGATGCACTTGGGTCCTCCTCTATACCGCGCCCCCGAGCCACAGGCACCTCAGTTGGTAAGCAGCCTAGGCCGGAGGAGAATATGGAACAGAGAGAAGGAAGACTGGAACACACAAGAAACCATACTCACAGCAATAGGAGACGGAAAACCGGTGACCAGCCACACAGCCCATTTGAAGCCAGGTGCGTCAGGGCGGGCGCCCTGTGGACCCTATGGACTTCGTAGAAACAGAGATAACAAAGGTAAGTTCTTACCATATTCTCTTGTTTTCTACTTCAGGGTCCATAGGGGGTCCACGGGGTTGACCTTGGGGATGTCCCAAAGCAGTTCAACTAAGGGCGGGGACGCTCCTGTGCTGAAAGGAGCACCCGGCGCCCAAAGGAAGCATCCTGAGAGGCGAAGGTGTCAAACGCATAGAACCTCAAAAACGTTTGAATAGAAGACCAAGTGGCCGCCTTACACAGCTGAACAGCAGAAGCGCCACGTCTAGCAGCCCAAGAGGGACCCACAGAACGAGTGGAATGAGCCTTAACAGAGGCTGGCACAGGTAAACCCTCTTGTGCATAAGCCTCACAAATAACGGAACGAAGCCAACGGGCTAACGTTTGTTTGTTGGCAGGCCAACCCCTCTTGTGAAAACCAAAGAGGATAAACAAGGAATCAGACTTCCTAACCGAAGCCGTCCGGTCTACATAAATTCTAAGCGCCCGGACCACATCTAAGGAAGTCTCACCAGCTGAA
Source organism: Taudactylus pleione (assembly GCA_031769625.1). NCBI lineage: Eukaryota > Metazoa > Chordata > Amphibia > Anura > Myobatrachidae > Taudactylus > Taudactylus pleione. Next base: position 31,172 of record JAUIMM010001397.1, on the reverse strand, counting down.
AGACCAGGGGACTGAAAAGCTGGCACAACAAGTTCCTGATTAATGTGGAACTTCGAGACCACTTTGGGCAAAAACTCAGGACGAGTGCGGAGCACCGCTCTGTCCTGGTGAAAAATCAGGAAAGGAGGGCGACAGGAAAGCGCCCCCAATTCAGACACCCTCCTGGCCGAAGCAATTGCCAGGAGAAAAACCGTCTTAAATGTCAGCCACTTGAGCTCCACCGCCTCAAGAGGCTCAAACGGAGGACCCTGCAGGACCCGTAGCACCACCGCCAAGTCCCAAGGAGCCACAGGAGGCACAAAGGGAGGCTGGATCCTGAGAACACCCTGGAAAAAGGTGTGAACGTCTGGTAGTATTGCAATCCGCCGTTGAAACCACACGGACAAGGCGGACACATGAACCTTCAGAGATGCAAGGCGTAAGCCGAGATCCAATCCTGACTGAAGAAATTCCAAGATCCTAGAAACTCGGAACACCTGAGGATCATAATGTCTGGACTCACACCACTGAAAGTAAGTGTGCCACACTCTGTGATAAATCCGTGCTGAAGCAGGCTTGCGTGCCCGGAGCATGGTACCAATAACCGAACTGGAGAAGCCCCGAGACCTCAAGATGGCTGTCTCAAGAGCCACGCCGTCAAAGACAGCCGACCCAGATCCGGGTAAAGGCAGGGCCCCTGAGACAACAGGTCCCGACGCTGAGGAAGAAGGTACGGAGCGTCGATGGAGAGGCTCCTGAGATCGGAGTACCAAGGACGTCTGGGCCACGCCGGAGCTACCAGCACGAGCATGCCGCCGTCCTGCTTGAATTTCCGCAGAACCCGAGGAAGCAGGGATAGCGGAGGAAACAGATACGCCAGGTGAAACGTCCATTTCACCGACAGCGCGTCCACCAGACTTGCGCCTGCGTCTCTTGTCCTTGACCCGTAAACGGGCAACTTGTGATTGTGACGGGAGGCCATCAAGTCCAGCTCCGGCAGTCCCCACCTGTCCACGAGTAGCTGAAACACCTCTGGGTGAAGCGACCATTCCCCGGGATGCACGTCGTGACGGCTGAGGAAGTCCGTCTCCCAATTGAGGACTCCGGGGATGAAGACCGCCGAGATCGCCGGAATGTGACCCTCCGCCCAAGTCAGGATACGAGACACCTCCGACATCGCTGCCTGACTGCGAGTTCCGCCTTGGTGGTTGATATACGCCACCGTGGTGGCGTTGTCGGACTGCACCTGTACCGCCCTTCCGTGAAGAGCGGGGCCGGACGACTGCAGGGCCCTGTATACTGCCCGCAGTTCCAGGATGTTGATGGGGAGAAGTGCTTCTTCCGCTGACCAACGACCCTGAAGCGACAAAGAGCCGGTCACTGCCCCCCAACCCCGGAGACTGGCATCCGTCGTGAGCAGGACCCAGTCCGGGATCCAAAATTGGCGCCCCTCGACCAGATGAGCTGTCTGAAGCCACCAAGCCAAAGATTGCCGAACGTCCGGAGACAACACCAGCACCTGAGAGCGGATCCGGTGAGGTAACCCGTTCCATTCTGATAGAATCAGCCCCTGCAGGGGCCGGGAATGGAACTGGGCAAATTCCACCATGTCGAATGTCGACACCATGGACCCCAGAACTCTCATAGCCGAATGGACCGACAGGCGGCAACGGCTCAGGCAACTGTGTATCCGCAGCTGTAGGGAGGCGACCTTCTCTGGAGTCAGGAAGATCCTTTGCTGACGCGAATCCAGCAGGGCTCCCAAATGAACCATCCGCTGAGATGGAATCAGGGAGGACTTTTTCCAATTTATCAACCACCCGTGTGCTTGCAGGCAAGCGATCGTCAGGTGGAGATGTTGAAGCAGTACCTCCGGGGAGCTCGCCAGCAACAGGAGGTCGTCCAGATACGGCAGCAGCCGTACATTCTGGTTCCGAAGATGTGCGGCCATGACCGCCATAATCTTCGTGAACACCCTCGGTGCCGTGGAGAGACCAAAGGGTAGCGCCCGGAACTGATAGTGGTGTTGAAGGATAGCGAACCTCAGATACCGCTGGTGTGAAGATGCTATCGGAACATGGAGGTAGGCGTCCTGGATGTCCAGGGACACCATGTAATCCCCCGGTTCCATCGCCAGAATGATGGAACGTAACGTTTCCATCCTGAACTTGGGAACTCTGAGGAATTTGTTCAGAGACTTCAAGTTGAGGATAGGGCGATGAGAACCATTGGGTTTCTGCACCAGAAACAGAGACGAATAATACCCCGTCCCTCGTTGTGATAGAGGAACGGGAACAATGACCCCTGCTTTCAGCAAGGACTCTATAGCCTCCTGAATCTGTAACGCCTTGGTCTTGTCCTGAGAAGGACTTGTGCAGAAAAACTGGTGGGGTGGTCTGTGCCGAAAAGACAGGGCGTACCCCTGGGAGACCACTTCTCGAACCCAGGCATCCGTGGTGGTATTGTGCCAGCACTGGGCAAATAGAAGAAGTCGGCCTCCCACTCTGAGGTCCCCCAGAGGGAGGCCCGTCCCATCAGGCCGCAGGTTTATCTTCCTGCTTGGAAGAAGGGCGCCGAGCACTCCAGGCTTGCTTCTTGGGTTTAGAGGCAGTCTTACTCGCAGACTGTCTCGGGAAGGACTGACCTTTCGCCTTACCCTGAACCCGAAAGGAACGAAAAGCCGAACTCCGAACCTTAGCAGGCAGTGCCGCCGAAGGGAGGAAGGCCGACTTGGATTTAGCCAGGGTGTCCACTATTTTGTCCAAGTCCGGACCAAATAGTAATTCACCATTGAAAGGTAAGGCCTCCAGACCCTTCTTTGAATCAGAGTCCGCTCTCCAGGACCGCAACCACAAGGATCGGCGGCCAGACACCGCTGCAGCCGATACCCGCGAGGTCAGCAGACTAGCATCTAAAGAAGCTTCACCAATGTAAGAAGCAGCGTCCCTCATTTGTCCCAACAACGCCCGTTGGACATCCGGAGCGTAGTCTGGGAAGGTATCTTCCAATGCATTGGCCCACCCCTCAATGGCCTTGGCCACCCAGGAGATGGCCATGGACGGTCGGGCCACCGCCCCGGAGAGGGAGTAAATAGACTTTAAGCAAGTCTCAACTTTCCTGTCCGTGGGATCCTTCAGCGAGGATATCGACGGTAATGGTAAGGTGGCGCCCCGAGTTAAACGGGTGACATGGGAATCCACCGCCGGTGGAGTTTCCCATTTTTTACAATGTGCCTCAGGGAAGGGGTAATTAGAAGCCAACCGCTTCTGAGGAAGGAATCTCTTACTGGGCGCCTGCCAAGCTACCGCCATATGATCCGTCAACTGATCCGACAGGGGAAACACCGCAGAAGCCACCTTAGTTTTTTTGAAACTAGGAAACTTCGACTTAGGAACCGGTGCCTCATCCTTTATAAGAAGAATAGCTCGCACCACCCTAACTAGTGCTCGCACATTAATGGACGACTTGGTATCCATTTCCTGGACCGAGGCGTCCGAGTCAGTGTCATCAGGGACCTCCCCATCATCTGAGGAACCCTCTGAGTCCGATACCTGAGCAGCCCGTGTCATGAGTGGGCGTTTAGAAATCCTAGAAGGCATGTCAGTCTGCAACATTGACTGTAAAGCCGAGGAAGCGGTCGCCAAATTTTGCACGGAGTTGGAGAGCACATCCACCCATGGTGGAGGAGTCGCCATAGGGGCCTGAAAAGGTACCACAGGCTGCTGCGGCACAGGGGAAGCCTGTATATACATAGGCAACCCCGCATAGGGACCTACTGATTGAGACCCAGGAGGACTCCGCAATAACTGCGGGACACCCGGGGAATGGGGGATGGTCGGCTGGGGCACCGCCCTAGTAGGGAGAGCAGTCGGGACCGACAGACGGTCCGCAATAGACACCAGCACTTGAGAAAACATCGCCCACGGTGGTTCCTGCGCCAGAGAAGGTCTGGATGGGCCAGGAGCCACCTGGCATCGACTACACAGGCCATCCTGTGACAAATCCTCCCTATCTACTCCTGCAGAACAGCGTCCGCAGGAGGCCAACACCGGAGCCACTGAGCGCTCAACCTCCTCGTCTGACATGACAGAATATATTATATATCTGGCACCAGGGTAGAAGTAAAACGCACTCACCGGTGTGCTGAACAACAGCCCACAATATGGCACTGAGTAGCACACAACTGTATGTGACGGACCTCACAAATACGTGATCTATATAAGTGAGGTCAGTAGAAACGCCCCTCCCTAGGGCTTGTAGGAGAAGTAAAGGGATAGGTATAAGCTGACAGTAAGCGGAAAATAAGCACAGACCGGCAGCACTAGCAAAAGTCACATACCATGCAGGAAGATATACTCACTGCACCTTTACACTACAATCAACCTGCCCAGATTCAGTGTCTGGGAGGGCTATAGTGCTGTGTACGCTGTCCTTAATCAGGGGAGAGGTACACAGGGGGACCGGTCCGCGTGCTCCCTGAGATCTGCGCTGCCACTGGGAAAATGGCCGCTGGAGACCTCAGAGGAGGAGTGGCCGAGTATCTGCAGCTCAGCGACGCCAGACTGCGTGCTGAAAGGCGCGCTGAGCTGAGGGGAGGAGCCGCTGAGCAGGGAAGGCTTCCTCCCCTGGCTGGCCATAACCCCAGGGATGCTGGCTTCCCGCTTGCCCCTTTATCCCTGGTGGTCTAGTGGTCCCACGGGTTATGGGGGGGGCCCGCCGCCACTGCCAGCAGCCTCCGGTCTGTCCCCAGGACCGGAGGCTAAAGGACTGCATTTAAGGCATTCCGCGCGCCGCCGCTAGCCAGCGACGCGCGGCTTACCTGAATCCCCGGCGACTCCGGCAGCAGTCCTGGGAGGTAGACAGAGTCCGGCTAGTACGGACTCTGCCCTCCCGCCGCGATCCCCAGATCAGTACTGGCGTCGCGGCGCCAGTCGGGGATCAGAGCGGCAGCGTGGGCGTCTGTACAGACAGCCCTTCGCTGCCGTCTGTAGTAAAAAGAGATTAAAAATAAATAAAATCTAACTTAAAATAAAAAGCTTCTGGGGGCTGCTCCTGCAGCCCCCCTGCGCGGTGACCGACTCCGGCCGGGCACCAGCTTACACTGAGGTGCCTGTGGCTCGGGGGCGGGGTATAGAGGAGGACCCAAGTGCATCCTGGGAGCTAAAAGCTTAACTGTGTGGTGCCCATGGATCCTGTTCCAGCTATAACCCCAAGGTCAACCCTGTGGACCCCCTATGGACCCTGAAGTAGAAATATGGCTTCAAGGAAAACCTATATGCAAAGTAGTTCAGTTACTGAAATTGTAGTGTAGTATCACACTTGTCCAGCAGGTGACAAGATTGCATCCATTACCGAATAGCTGGGAATTTAAATACCTAATATTGATAAATGTCTTTATGGGGCAGAACATTAAGCACTTTAAAAATTGCTCTGTGCACAAAAGCTTAGATTAAATAGTAACAATAGCACTGGGTCATTAAACTCCATGCCGGTTTGGAGGCAAAACAGAATTACACTTAGAAGTGTTAGATTTCCAATAATCATCCCCTCCCCAACCCTGCAATTTTACTAACTATAAACCTAATGTCATCCAGTCTGTTCTATCAGTCTGTGGGCTACTTTCAAATAATCCTAGAAGTAATCTTACACCGACTGGCAGTTTCGTAACCCAGGTCAAATAGGGTTGCTATATTGGGGTCTGTGCCCCGGAATTCCGAAAACAGTCTTCGGGACGCCCAAATGTTCTTGTTTAGTGGGGAGCGTGGTCTCTCTCACTGAGGGTGGAAGAGGCTGCGCAGGTTGGTAGGATACTCCAGTTTGGTGGTCCCCGGCACCCAGTCACTGTGTCCAGGCACGTCAGCCACCAGTCACGATGGACCAGCAGCCTGAACTGGGAAGTACCCTGCAATCTCCCACAGATGCGCAGCCAGGGTTGGTTTGGCCATAGGGCTCACCTGATGACAGGACCCAGCCACACACATCCTGTCATGGAAAGCGCGGTGCTGTAGCTGGATCCACCAGCGGCACCACTATTCCTACTTGCCAACCACAGACCCTAATCTGCGATCCAACTACATCGGGGGATCCGGTAGAGAGCTTACAAGCGCTCTCCTCGTTACACTGCAGCACACGTCTCCCACTGGCAGTATCCTCCCATGGCTAGACACACCGGTCAACAGGGCAATGCTAAATACCTCTGAGCACACCAGCTCCACTACCGTGGACTTTGGACATAACCTCACCGGGCACCTGTCAGTAAGTACTTATTAACTGCATTGCTATAATCCACAGTCTCCCATATTGGTTTCTAATTGGTTAAGAAACTTTTTTTTTTTAACCCTGATATAAGCAGCTTATGGCATAACCATCGACCTTTGAATATGAATCCAGGAATAACGTCAAATCCGAATGTGTGTTTACAGGCTTGCAGAAAAAGACAGATATATTGGTGATCTGCTAGGGGAGCTGGAATCTCAAAAATCTGCAGTAGAGCAACAAAGGAAGAAAAACAATGTAAGTTCGTGGACCTTTCATAATGTCACGTGGTTATTTTATTTGGTGTATTTTACTTGTGCTGTGCCCTCATGCAGTTAGTAGTGTATGTCTGATGTAAGTGAAGGTTGTAAAGATGACACTTTTTTTGTGTAGCTGTGCGTAGCTACCTCTGCTGCATACATTAGTATGGGGGCAGAAGTATTACATTAAAAATACTAAAAACGTCTCAACGGAGATCATTGGGCAGTTTCCAAAAATTGCAATAGAAATGAATAAAGTTTTCTGTTACATTACGGGTCATGTATCAAATCTTCTAAAGAGGACAGGTGGAGAATTTGGCCATAGCAACCAATCAGCTTCTAGCCATCATTTTTTAGAATGTACTTGATAAATGATAGCTTCAAGCCGATTGGTTGCTATGTGCAACACCTTCAATTGTCCTCTTTAGAAGGTTTGATAGATCTGCTCCAGAGATTTTTTCATATCCTGTACTGTTGTAACATATATAGATTCAAATTCAATAAGCATGTTATTTGAAATCCCAAGCTAAAAGACCTCAATGCTGTGAAAAACATGTGGTGATCTGCAACCTGAGATGCTCATTGACTGCTGCTTCCTTTGGGTGCTTTCTGGGAATGAGGGACAGGGAAGCTTGTGTCCCCAGTAAGTGTAAGGTTTCATTAATAAATGTAATAAAAATTTCTACTTCAGGGTCCATAGGGGGTCCACAGGGTTGACCTTGGGGTTATAGCTGGAACAGGATCCATGGGCACCACACAGTTAAGCTTTTAGCTCCCAGGATGCACTTGGGTCCTCCTCTATACCCCGCCCCCGAGCCACAGGCACCTCAGTGTAAGCTGGTGCCCGGCCGGAGTCGGTCACCGCGCAGGGGGGCTGCAGGAGCAGCCCCCAGAAGCTTTTTATTTTAAGTTAGATTTTATTTATTTTTAATCTCTTTTTACTACAGACGGCAGCGAAGGGCTGTCTGTACAGACGCCCACGCTGCCGCTCTGATCCCCGACTGGCGCCGCGACGCCAGTACTGATCTGGGGATCGCGGCGGGAGGGCAGAGTCCGTACTAGCCGGACTCTGTCTACCTCCCAGGACTGCTGCCGGAGTCGCCGGGGATTCAGGTAAGCCGCGCGTCGCTGGCTAGCGGCGGCGCGCGGAATGCCTTAAATGCAGTCCTTTAGCCTCCGGTCCTGGGGACAGACCGGAGGCTGCTGGCAGTGGCGGCGGGCCCCCCCCATAACCCGTGGGACCACTAGACCACCAGGGATAAAGGGGCAAGCGGGAAGCCAGCATCCCTGGGGTTATGGCCAGCCAGGGGAGGAAGCCTTCCCTGTTCAGCGGCTCCTCCCCTCAGCTCAGCGCGCCTTTCAGCACGCAGTCTGGCGTCGCTGAGCTGCAGATACTCGGCCACTCCTCCTCTGAGGTCTCCAGCGGCCATTTTCCCAGTGGCAGCGCAGATCTCAGGGAGCACGCGGACCGGTCCCCCTGTGTACCTCTCCCCTGATTAAGGACAGCGTACACAGCACTATAGCCCTCCCAGACACTGAATCTGGGCAGGTTGATTGTAGTGTAAAGGTGCAGTGAGTATATCTTCCTGCATGGTATGTGACTTTTGCTAGTGCTGCCGGTCTGTGCTTATTTTCCGCTTACTGTCAGCTTATACCTATCCCTTTACTTCTCCTACAAGCCCTAGGGAGGGGCGTTTCTACTGACCTCACTTATATAGATCACGTATTTGTGAGGTCCGTCACATACAGTAGTGTGCTACTCAGTGCCATATTGTGGGCTGTTGTTCAGCACACCGGTGAGTGCGTTTTACTTCTACCCTGGTGCCAGATATATAATATATTCTGTCATGTCAGACGAGGAGGTTGAGCGCTCAGTGGCTCCGGTGTTGGCCTCCTGCGGACGCTGTTCTGCAGGAGTAGATAGGGAGGATTTGTCACAGGATGGCCTGTGTAGTCGATGCCAGGTGGCTCCTGGCCCATCCAGACCTTCTCTGGCGCAGGAACCATCGTGGGCGATGTTTTCTCAAGTGCTGGTGTCTATTGCGGACCGTCTGTCGGTCCCGACTGCTCTCCCTACTAGGGCGGTGCCCCAGCCGACCATCCCCCATTCCCCGGGTGTCCCGCAGTTATTGCGGAGTCCTCCTGGGTCTCAATCAGTAGGTCCCTATGCGGGGTTGCCTATGTATATACAGGCTTCCCCTGTGCCGCAGCAGCCTGTGGTACCTTTTCAGGCCCCTATGGCGACTCCTCCACCATGGGTGGATGTGCTCTCCAACTCCGTGCAAAATTTGGCGACCGCTTCCTCGGCTTTACAGTCAATGTTGCAGACTGACATGCCTTCTAGGATTTCTAAACGCCCACTCATGACACTGGCTGCTCAGGTATCGGACTCAGAGGGTTCCTCAGATGATGGGGAGGTCCCTGATGACACTGACTCGGACGCCTCGGTCCAGGAAATGGATACCAAGTCGTCCATTAATGTGCGAGCACTAGTTAGGGCGGTGCGAGCTATTCTTCTTATAAAGGATGAGGCACCGGTTCCTAAGTCGAAGTTTCCTAGTTTCAAAAAAACTAAGGTGGCTTCTGCGGTGTTTCCCCTGTCGGATCAGTTGACGGATCATATGGCGGTAGCTTGGCAGGCGCCCAGTAAGAGATTCCTTCCTCAGAAGCGGTTGGCTTCTAATTACCCCTTCCCTGAGGCACATTGTAAAAAATGGGAAACTCCACCGGCGGTGGATTCCCATGTCACCCGTTTAACTCGGGGCGCCACCTTACCATTACCGTCGATATCCTCGCTGAAGGATCCCACGGACAGGAAAGTTGAGACTTGCTTAAAGTCTATTTACTCCCTCTCCGGGGCGGTGGCCCGACCGTCCATGGCCATCTCCTGGGTGGCCAAGGCCATTGAGGGGTGGGCCAATGCATTGGAAGATACCTTCCCAGACTACGCTCCGGATGTCCAACGGGCGTTGTTGGGACAAATGAGGGACGCTGCTTCTTACATTGGTGAAGCTTCTTTAGATGCTAGTCTGCTGACCTCGCGGGTATCGGCTGCAGCGGTGTCTGGCCGCCGATCCTTGTGGTTGCGGTCCTGGAGAGCGGACTCTGATTCAAAGAAGGGTCTGGAGGCCTTACCTTTCAATGGTGAATTACTATTTGGTCCGGACTTGGACAAAATAGTGGACACCCTGGCTAAATCCAAGTCGGCCTTCCTCCCTTCGGCGGCACTGCCTGCTAAGGTTCGGAGTTCGGCTTTTCGTTCCTTTCGGGTTCAGGGTAAGGCGAAAGGTCAGTCCTTCCCGAGACAGTCTGCGAGTAAGACTGCCTCTAAACCCAAGAAGCAAGCCTGGAGTGCTCGGCGCCCTTCTTCCAAGCAGGAAGATAAACCTGCGGCCTGATGGGACGGGCCTCCCTCTGGGGGACCTCAGAGTGGGAGGCCGACTTCTTCTATTTGCCCAGTGCTGGCACAATACCACCACGGATGCCTGGGTTCGAGAAGTGGTCTCCCAGGGGTACGCCCTGTCTTTTCGGCACAGACCACCCCACCAGTTTTTCTGCACAAGTCCTTCTCAGGACAAGACCAAGGCGTTACAGGTTCAGGAGGCTATAGAGTCCTTGCTGAAAGCAGGGGTCATTGTTCCCGTTCCTCTATCACAACGAGGGACGGGGTATTATTCGTCTCTGTTTCTGGTGCAGAAACCCAATGGTTCTCATCGCCCTATCCTCAACTTGAAGTCTCTGAACAAATTCCTCAGAGTTCCCAAGTTCAGGATGGAAACGTTACGTTCCATCATTCTGGCGATGGAACCGGGGGATTACATGGTGTCCCTGGACATCCAGGACGCCTACCTCCATGTTCCGATAGCATCTTCACACCAGCGGTATCTGAGGTTCGCTATCCTTCAACACCACTATCAGTTCCGGGCGCTACCCTTTGGTCTCTCCACGGCACCGAGGGTGTTCACGAAGATTATGGCGGTCATGGCCGCACATCTTCGGAACCAGAATGTACGGCTGCTGCCGTATCTGGACGACCTCCTGTTGCTGGCGAGCTCCCCGGAGGTACTGCTTCAACATCTCCACCTGACGATCGCTTGCCTGCAAGCACACGGGTGGTTGATAAATTGGAAAAAGTCCTCCCTGATTCCATCTCAGCGGATGGTTCATTTGGGAGCCCTGCTGGATTCGCGTCAGCAAAGGATCTTCCTGACTCCAGAGAAGGTCGCCTCCCTACAGCTGCGGATACACAGTTGCCTGAGCCGTTGCCGCCTGTCGGTCCATTCGGCTATGAGAGTTCTGGGGTCCATGGTGTCGACATTCGACATGGTGGAATTTGCCCAGTTCCATTCCCGGCCCCTGCAGGGGCTGATTCTATCAGAATGGAACGGGTTACCTCACCGGATCCGCTCTCAGGTGCTGGTGTTGTCTCCGGACGTTCGGCAATCTTTGGCTTGGTGGCTTCAGACAGCTCATCTGGTCGAGGGGCGCCAATTTTGGATCCCGGACTGGGTCCTGCTCACGACGGATGCCAGTCTCCGGGGTTGGGGGGCAGTGACCGGCTCTTTGTCGCTTCAGGGTCGTTGGTCAGCGGAAGAAGCACTTCTCCCCATCAACATCCTGGAACTGCGGGCAGTATACAGGGCCCTGCAGTCGTCCGGCCCCGCTCTTCACGGAAGGGCGGTACAGGTGCAGTCCGACAACGCCACCACGGTGGCGTATATCAACCACCAAGGCGGAACTCGCAGTCAGGCAGCGATGTCGGAGGTGTCTCGTATCCTGACTTGGGCGGAGGGTCACATTCCGGCGATCTCGGCGGTCTTCATCCCCGGAGTCCTCAATTGGGAGACGGACTTCCTCAGCCGTCACGACGTGCATCCCGGGGAATGGTCGCTTCACCCAGAGGTGTTTCAGCTACTCGTGGACAGGTGGGGACTGCCGGAGCTGGACTTGATGGCCTCCCGTCACAATCACAAGTTGCCCGTTTACGGGTCAAGGACAAGAGACGCAGGCGCAAGTCTGGTGGACGCGCTGTCGGTGAAATGGACGTTTCACCTGGCGTATCTGTTTCCTCCGCTATCCCTGCTTCCTCGGGTTCTGCGGAAATTCAAGCAGGACGGCGGCATGCTCGTGCTGGTAGCTCCGGCGTGGCCCAGACGTCCTTGGTACTCCGATCTCAGGAGCCTCTCCATCGACGCTCCGTACCTTCTTCCTCAGCGTCGGGACCTGTTGTCTCAGGGGCCCTGCCTTTACCCGGATCTGGGTCGGCTGTCTTTTGAGACAGCCGTCTTGAGGTCTCGGGGCTTCTCCAGTTCGGTTATTGGTACCATGCTCCGGGCACGCAAGCCTGCTTCAGCACGGATTTATCACAGAGTGTGGCACACTTACTTTCAGTGGTGTGAGTCCAGACATTATGATCCTCAGGTGTTCCGAGTTTCTAGGATCTTGGAATTTCTTCAGTCAGGATTGGATCTCGGCTTACGCCTTGCATCTCTGAAGGTTCATGTGTCCGCCTTGTCCGTGTGGTTTCAACGGCGGATTGCAATACTACCAGACGTTCACACCTTTTTCCAGGGTGTTCTCAGGATCCAGCCTCCCTTTGTGCCTCCTGTGGCTCCTTGGGACTTGGCGGTGGTGCTACGGGTCCTGCAGGGTCCTCCGTTTGAGCCTCTTGAGGCGGTGGAGCTCAAGTGGCTGACATTTAAGACGGTTTTTCTCCTGGCAATTGCTTCGGCCAGGAGGGTGTCTGAATTGGGGGCGCTTTCCTGTCGCCCTCCTTTCCTGATTTTTCACCAGGACAGAGCGGTGCTCCGCACTCGTCCTGAGTTTTTGCCCAAAGTGGTCTCGAAGTTCCACATTAATCAGGAACTTGTTGTGCCAGCTTTTCAGTCCCCTGGTCTTTCAGCTGGTGAGACTTCCTTAGATGTGGTCCGGGCGCTTAGAATTTATGTAGACCGGACGGCTTCGGTTAGGAAGTCTGATTCCTTGTTTATCCTCTTTGGTTTTCACAAGAGGGGTTGGCCTGCCAACAAACAAACGTTAGCCCGTTGGCTTCGTTCCGTTATTTGTGAGGCTTATGCACAAGAGGGTTTACCTGTGCCAGCCTCTGTTAAGGCTCATTCCACTCGTTCTGTGGGTCCCTCTTGGGCTGCTAGACGTGGCGCTTCTGCTGTTCAGCTGTGTAAGGCGGCCACTTGGTCTTCTATTCAAACGTTTTTGAGGTTCTATGCGTTTGACACCTTCGCCTCTCAGGATGCTTCCTTTGGGCGCCGGGTGCTCCTTTCAGCACAGGAGCGTCCCCGCCCTTAGTTGAACTGCTTTGGGACATCCCCAAGGTCAACCCCGTGGACCCCCTATGGACCCTGAAGTAGAAAACAAGAGAATATGGTAAGAACTTACCTTTGTTATCTCTGTTTCTACGAAGTCCATAGGGTCCACAGGGCGCCCGCCCTGACGCACCTGGCTTCAAATGGGCTGTGTGGCTGGTCACCGGTTTTCCGTCTCCTATTGCTGTGAGTATGGTTTCTTGTGTGTTCCAGTCTTCCTTCTCTCTGTTCCATATTCTCCTCCGGCCTAGGCTGCTTACCAACTGAGGTGCCTGTGGCTCGGGGGCGGGGTATAGAGGAGGACCCAAGTGCATCCTGGGAGCTAAAAGCTTAACTGTGTGGTGCCCATGGATCCTGTTCCAGCTATAACCCCAAGGTCAACCCTGTGGACCCTATGGACTTCGTAGAAACAGAGATAACTAAGGTAAGTTCTTACCATATCTCTTGTTATCTCATAGATGCAGTAACCTGTAGTAAGGATTGAGATTTGCCAGTTGGTCAGGTTGGGGCAAGTTACACTTACAGAGCAATACAGTATATCTGTGTACTGTTATGTACTGGACATTTGTGCTAAATATATTTGCACCATATTATTATAGAAGTTATGCAGGGCTTCTCCGTGTTTGTCTGTCCAGCTTCCTGGTAGTCAGCCACTCCCCAGATCTGGAGGAGAGTCCGCAGTCAATAACCGAAAGTCATTTATATTGACCACAGTGAAGACCTTTTCATGGTGTTCCCCTGGGCACTATGAGTACTATACAAAAGGGGATTTCAGTTGTCGTTTTTTCTTACGTCGATAATTAACGGGCATCTGACGGAGTTATTCCGTTGTTATGGGTGCCCATTAATTATTACGATTGTCGCACCCAAAAGCACCGGGTTTAGCCACAAAGAGGATAAACTCGTCTAAAGTCCTGGTTAGGACGGCCCAAAACCACGGACTCAGGAGGGTGTGAGCAGAAATGTCGCCTCCCGTGACCGAATGGAGCATCAATTGACTTAATCCTTTTGGCGCCCATAAGTTACGGTGCCCAAAAAAAACAATTAAATTGTCTTTGAGCACAAGCTGTCAAGATGGGATATGCATACATAAGTCAGCCCACTGATTACACTACAGCCATCCTTTTGGGCATTATTTATTTTTATGGGATATACTACATTTATGCCAATGTATGTCTTGGGGCTTCAGCAGTGCCACTCTCAAATACTGCTTTTTGCTGGCTGCAGTGGTTATAGGGTAACTATTTAATTTTTTTGCTATTGTGCTTTTCAGGCATTTGTAAATAAAACCTGTTGTGTATTGTGTTGTTTGTTGTGAAATCTGGCCCTTTATTCTTCCTTTGGTGGATTGGTTTCTGCTCTTTCTTCCTAAGTACTTTTCTTTTTTACACTTGGGCCATCCGACCATTGTTATCATATCCCTCTCCAGTAATAGTTTCAAAGCAAAAAAGCTAACACCCCCCCCAAAAAAAGATGGACTTCTATGCTTAAATTGTATTAAAGCGCAAAGCATCCAATATTAACACTCCCATTATTTTAGTGTAATACAAATTAATCAAAACATTTGCTATGGTTGTCCCCATGTAATAACGTTCCCAGCCTAGTGTGTAAGAAACTGGTTTATTCTGATGGGTTTGGGGATGACCATTAATAAAACGGTCCCTTGCCAGTAAATTGCCTTCAAATGCAAATTTACTGATTTGAGCTATGAAGACGTTTTAGTACATGGGTCGACTGAAATAACTCTTTCTAAAAACAATTAGGAGCTTCGGGAGAAAAACTGGAAAGCAATGGAGGCTTTGGCATCAACTGAAAAAATGCTACAAGAGAGAGTCAACAAGACAGCCAAGGTTGTAATGCTACCGGTGGGGACGTAGCGATGATTGTGCCCGGGCACTGCTGCTCCAGCTGCTCACTTGGTATCTAGGAAGGTGGCATAACTTACTAGATGCTGATACTGCCAAGAGCTAAAATTACTGAATGGTTCTGTTACGGCTAAGCTATCCACAATTTTAACTACAAGCATTTTCATAAAAATGAATTGTTGTTTTAGATGATAAAATTAAAAAAAAAGAATTGATCACATTAGGATTCCAGGTCGCTAGAAGGATTATAGTTCAATTTGTCTTATTGTGTAGCAAAATAAGTTTGATGCGTACCTCTGACCGCTAAGGGTGTTAAACTGAATTTAATACTTACTGAGTGCTTAATTTGTATTAGCGTCCTACTCATAGGACATAGAACATAGTGCTGCTATGAAGTTACAATCATACTGGAAGTCTCCAAAAAAAATTAAAAAAGTTTTCACTCTGACTTTTAGAGCCCACGTACCCAGCCTAATTAACATTCTATGATTAAGTAAATAAAATATCAGCACTAATTTAAAAAAAAAAGTTGAATTGACTGTCTCTGCAAACATGGCACATGTACTTTTTAATGTTCAGTTTATACCCTTGGCTAGCTGACATCTGCACCAGCTTTGATAAGTATTGTACTTTGATGGAAGGATCAGCATTTAGAGATCACCACATGGATACCTAGTTAAAGCTGCAGGGGGCGCAGTTGCACACACTTTATTAGTACACGCCTGTTGTGAAGTACAGTGGATGCACCTTTGTGCAAGGAGTTCACACTACTACATCACAAGTGAGATTACTACACAATGAAGCCCTGATTGGCTACAGTGCAAGACACTTAAAATCGTAACTATATGTTCTCCTTTGCACTTGATCTCTGTCTCTTCTCTCTTGACACTGCATTCATTTTGTTCCTTTCCCCCCCCTTTTTCACCCGTGGGCATGCCAGTCTGTTTATATAGTTTGTATGCAAGTTCAACTAAAGGAAGATCTCTTGAATAAACTTTTTTTTTTTTTTAAACATTAAGTATTTGTTTGTGCAAGTGTGTCTTTTGATGAGTGGTACAGTCTGTAAAAATGGTATAGAACTCTTTTCTTGAACCCAGGGAACGGTGCCATGTAGGAAATCGGTGTTTGCTTTTAGCATAGAGAATACATGCAGTTTTCTAGCTGTGATCATCCTGCAGGCGGACATGGATGTCAGCTTATCATTGGTGGTTGCTACAGCTTCCTAGGTTCTATGATGCTGTAAATCTTATGCCTGTTTACACTTATCTAAGTGAATACTACAATCGGGACAGATCTACAAGCAATAAAGACATGAAACAAACTCATGGGCTCCTGTTCAGATGTAAAAATCCCAAAACGTTTTTAATTTGGTTTTTCATGGTCAACTACAGAGCGGTCTTAAATAAAAATAAACCATATAGATAATTAGACTGCTGATTGACTGCTATGCCCCGGTACAGAAGTGCACACATGTATATCACAGCAGCCAATTGAAAGTGCAATCAATGTTGTATTTTAAGAACAACCAGATGGAAGCAACAAATTTCTGTAATAGAGCAGTGTCAGTGTAAAGGGGAACGACAGACACTTCCATGGCTTGTAGGATAAAATGTGTCTAATGTCAATCAGATCCATAATCTAGGCAGTAGATGTCTACACTGTGTTAAGGGGCACATCTACTAGCAGACTGTGAAAAGACTGCACGATTATGACATTGTAATCGTGCAGTCGTTTCACAGTATGCGCTGTGCCTACACTGAACGATCAGTCATTAAGTGTAGGCACCCTCCCTCATCCCTGAACATGGGCAATCTGTCATCATCGGCATGTTCAGGTGATGATGGATGTAAAAAAATGACCAGCGGGAGCGCGCATCGCTGGTCGTTTTTGACATTTTCATGGCCGATTTATGATCGATTAATCAACGATATCGTTCAATCGCTCGTTTTAATCGGGTAGTGGATACCCGCCTTTACTGGTGAACATTCACAGAGTCATTCAACAGGGATTCAGTTATCCACGGGACTTAATGCGGGCTTGAGCTCCCAGATTGAGCCCGGAGCTATTAAATTAAACTGTAGGACTCCTGTGGTTTGCTTCAAGCACATGGTTACTTTTTAAAAACAAAAAGTTCATTAGGCACTGTAAAAAAAAAAAAAAAATCGGAATAAAAACAAACAGTGACAAACTGTGTCCTGCAGGGCGGTGATATGGAAAAGGGAGAAGCTTGAGACATTTGGTATGTGTGTATATATATATGTGAGTGTGTGTGTGTATGTATATATATAT
Organism: Taudactylus pleione; assembly: GCA_031769625.1. NCBI lineage: Eukaryota > Metazoa > Chordata > Amphibia > Anura > Myobatrachidae > Taudactylus > Taudactylus pleione. Next base: position 14,201 of record JAUIMM010001397.1, on the reverse strand, counting down.
AATGTGTGTGTGTGTGTGTATATATATATATATATATATATATATATATATATATATATATACATATATATATATAAATAAATAAATTCCAGTGTCTCTTGGGAAGCTTTATATCCCCAGGACCCAATGTCCCCCATGAGATGATTGAGAAATGATAAAGAATTGTGTGTACTGATCTGAGTGTTCATCTCCTCTGTGCTGTCTATACATTACAGTACAGGAGTACCATTGCCACCTGGCAGTCTTATTGCCCTATACATGGAGATTGATCTAAAAATCTACACACTTTTTATTAATTAACTTTTATAACTGGTATGCACAGGATATTTTGCCTATTGAGGAATATTTTTTACTTTATATTTGATATTGTCATCCTTGTTCGTGCTAGTCATTATTTTTATTTTAATGCTCCGGTTTCTTGCTGGGCATGTTACATCCATCTTAAATCAGTGGGACTACTGGCAGAAACAAAATACAGCTTGTACAATAATGTTCAAAGTCTTAGGAGTTAAACTTCATGAAATTCTTGTGTTATATCCTCTTATCAATCTTAAATACAGCGATAGTGAAGGAAATGTCCTGTGTTTATCAGGCTTGCTAACCTAGCATTGCTGATTCTGCCGCTTTCTCAGTGATCCAAGCGTCACGTTATCAGTGCCCAGGTCATCTGTTCCCTCTGTGTTAGGAAAGAGCAACAACTGGACCGGTTTCCACCGACAACCGGTCTCCTCTCCTATTTGTGTTTACGCCGACAGTGACCGTTTTTGATCTTAGCCAGGCGTAATTTTTGCAAGGCCAACATTTATGAGAATCGAGCTGTTTAACTCTCATGACAGCACTGAGGCATGAGACTCTTAAGCTGGGTACACACTGGAGTGATGTCGGGCCGCTTGAGCGATGTAGGCTATTTGTTATTTTAAGTGTGTACGTGATGCGGGTAACTATGGTCGCTAGAGTTAGCGTCAAATTTGATGTGCATTATGTCAAACTTAGCGATAACGCTAGCGATATGGGGCGCATCACCTAGTTTGTGCTGCCAACCCGACGTCCTGACGATATGTTGCTCTGATTTGGCTGCTGAAGACGTCACCGCTTGCCACTTTCAACCAGTGAATTTGAAGATGGTGGTTGTTCTAGTGCAGGGGTGGGCCATAAGCGGCCCTCCAGCTGTTGAACTACAAATCTCAGCATGCCTTGCAACAATTTTAGCATGACCAAATAGCAAAACTGTGACAGGGCATGCTGAGATGTGTAGTTCTACAACAGCTGGGGGGCCGCCTTTTGCCCCCCCTTATTCTAGTGTACATGAGCAATAATAAATCGTATACGAAGAAACCATACAATATATAGTTCGGTCGTTGGCTAGATTGCTTAGTGTGTGCGCTCCATATTGCTTGTCCTGGGCTCAAGGGAAATCGTTGGGGAAAGTTTGAATGATTGCCGGTCGCTCCAGTGTGCACCCAGCTTTACATTCATAAGAATACAGCCAGCATTTGTACCTCGGGGACGTAGCTGGTATCTAATGATTCGTTATATTGCATTCTGTTCATGGTTGGCAGAAAATAGCTGCTGTCAGAGTGTGTACATAATAAGGTACACCTTCAACCGTTAATTTCACAGTAAAATGTAGTAAGTTTTAGCACATGATATATTGGCCGCAGAGTTCTGTACCATTGCGATGAGAACTATCTATAACATAGGTAGCGCTTGTTAATGCTTAGATTAATGTTTATGTATCCAAATCCAATTAAGAATGCAAATTATCTCTTGCATTGTTAATCTGGTGTGCTAGAGTGAATGGACTGACCTCTTTAGGAAATGTCATTCTATGTTTATTAGATAGTCCATGTGCATGATATGTAAATAGTTGTACCCAGCTAATGTATATGTGTGATTCTCCCACCCCCCCATAACATGACATCTCTATATAGTTTATTCCCCACCATGTCCGTCCACAAATCTAATCTTTCACTTGTTGTGCTAATAAGTGACTGAGATCCTTTCTCTTCACCAGGAGAAACAGCATACAGGGGAGGTGGAGGCGCGGGAAATCCTGCAGAAGATTTTCCCAAGTGTGTGTGTTTCTGCTAGTTTGGTAAGAGATCCACCTGGAAACAATTAGGTTCTCATTTACACCTCTGTCATACATAGTGGACATGTTTTCTCTGTGTTGTGTTGAGGATAAATGCACAGAAACACAGTAACTGCTTATAAAAATGTGTACTACTCTTCTCGTGCCCTAAATGTAATAGGCTCCGATGAGCTGGTCCAGGCACATTTCTGGCAATGTAACAGCTGGATGGCTCGCATGAGTCTATGCAGTAAAGTCTGTATCTGCGTATTTTCAGTTATCATTATGTCAGGCAAGTATTAGTCAGGTATGGGGGTTCTCTGCATTTTCTCAGCAGGAGAATCCTTGTATTGCTTTCAGAGTGATGGTCACGACATTGCTTTAAATCGTATTAACATTGTGTGTTCCCCTAGGGTCATGGTGAATGGATCCAGGAATTTGAGAAGCTGGCGAAAGTTTGTTTGAACGAAAGTGGTGGAGCTGAGGAAGTGAAGGTGAGCGTGGGTCTTAGTCTCTGCTTTAATTGGCATACTCCATGTTATGGGTCCCAAGTTATCCTCTCAATGTGGAACAAGTCCCTGGCTGTTATGTAATAAATATGCCTGCAGAAGATCCCACATTACCTCCAGGATTTTTTAAATCCATTTAATTTGCCTGAGTGGTACAACATCACTGTGTCCATGTTAATAAGCCAGGACATCTTCCTTTCCTAGGCACTGGAGCAGAAGTTGAAGGAAGGGGAAGAAGTCCACACAATGCTGCAGATGGAGTGTGAGAAGTACAAATCTGTGCTAGCAGAAACGGTATGTATTCACCTCTGTTGGCGGATCAGATACCGCTTTGTAGTGTGCAGGTGCGATCCGCTGGTTTATTCTTATAATGCGTCTCTACAGGAAGGAATTCTGCAGAGGTTGCAACGCAGCGTAGAAGAGGAGGAAGGACGATGGAAACTGAAGCTGGAGGAGTCACAGGATGAACAGAAAGAGGTTGGTAGAGTAGAGGACACGCAGCATTATGAGCCGTCATGGGACAATATGGACATGTTGATGTTACATGCATTATTGCCATAAAGTGCCTGCATGCAGTTACAGTACAATAGTTGGATATGTTATTGCAGCACAAACATATCTTCCAGTCCTCTTCACTATTATACCCTATAAGGGGAGACGTTTTCACTGCTGATAAATCAGTACCGATCATTTTCAACTGCCTCATTAACCAGAGCCACCCATTATTGGAAGCTGGTCTACAGTGACTTTGAATGTACTAAACTTGGCCTGTAAGGGAAAGTTCATTACATATTATAGTGCCAGCCTATCCCCGAGTCTCTTTTCGAGATGTCCCAAATATGTGTATCCTGGGGCAAGCAAGAGATTGATTTGAGTGCCCAAAATGATTTATTACCTACAGAACCACAGTATGGTTTGTTTGCAGAATTGTATTTATTTACAAATATTCTATTTAGGCAGACTATACAGATAAGGCCTGTGCTGCAGCAGTAGACACATCATTTAGTTTCCTCATACACAGGAAACCTTTCCTTACTAATGGTGTATATACCCCAGAGAGGGGCTAGAGATGGCCTCACTGCGGCATGGTGCAGCCATAGAAGAGAATCCCTGCATCACCGCCAGCTTTAGACCACAAACATGTGAGCTCCAGTTATTCCTCCAGCAAGCACCCACTTTTCTTTCCATGTGTTCATGTGATGTAATGTCTGAGGCATGCTATCTGTTCTAGATTATGTCTCCATTTTGCTGCTTTGTAATAAAAGTACTCAGGTGTGCCTTAGGACTGTTCAGCTTCACCTAATATTTTCTCTGAGGGGGATATCTGCATAAAGATGAATGTGAACTGTGTACCTCATACCTCAATAGGGACCTGCTGTGTAATAATGTGAGAATAAACCTAAAATGAAAGATGCAATTTTATATTGGTTCAACTTGTATGACTATATTTCCTTATTATATCCATCAACCCCATCGTAGCCGTACATGCGTCATTCCTGCGTGACCAGACTACATTTCAGTTTTGAGATGTACAAAAAATAAATGCAAAGCACTTTGTGCGTGTTGAAAGTAAACTCCAATAGACACAAAGTAGTAAGCTGTAATTTATTATACTAAGCATTAACATTAAAATCTTTCAATAATCATAAAAATGACCAATAAATAGATCCTAGCGGCAGTGGCGTAAGTTCATCCCAGACGCCCGGAGGCAGGTTATCATTTAGTGCCCCCCTATCCCCAATATTTACAGCCCTAAGTGGAAAATATATACCTTATTGTGGGTGATGGAGGAGGTGCCCCTTCAGTGCTGGCGGCAGACGCCTCCATTGTCTCCCATATTTCTACCCCTGCCTAGCGGATAGTATAAATAAAATGGGGTATACAGAGTGAATAAGTATGTTCATCTCCTTAAACTCAATTAGCAGGAGGGATAGGATTGCTCAATACTCCTCAGTATTAATCATAGACCTGTGAGGAAAAAAGTTCCAGAAGAAAACATAGAGCCGGAATAATTCCCAGGGTCCTTCCTAAGAAATGGTGAGTCCACTGGTCTGGTTCCTCAGCTTAAAGTGTCACTGCGATTATACTTAGTGTTAAGACGCAGGGTATGTACTAATTCTCTGAAGTAGCCTTTGTGTTTGTTATCTTCTGGTAGAGATCAGCCGGCAACTCTAACAATTCAGACGCATATTTGGCCAGAGAAAGAGACTTAAGCTGGCCACACACTAGAACAACTTACATCCAACCAGCCAACTTGTTGATTGGTTGGAATGAAAATCTGGTAAGGAATGGGAGTAAATGATGATCAGTAATTTGCTCCTAAATGCCAGAAAACAGATGAAAATGGTCATTCAGACAAGTTTGTTAAATATTTGAACAAATTGTTTAGATCAAACAACAGTTTTTGTCCATTTCCCGGCGTTTGGGAGCAAATTGCTGATTGTCATTTACTTTCATTCCTTACCAGATTTTCCTTCCAACCAATCAACAAGTTGGCTGGTTGGATGTAAGTTGGTCTAATGTGTGGCCAGCTTTAGTCCATGCTATAATGTATCCTTGCAATTGGCAGGGGTCTCACAATTAGCAAGCAGTGACTCTGTATGAGCCGCAGTGTGATATAGGGGATCACAGACGGCTTGTCCTTACAATCAACCGGTACCTCACACTTGGCAAGCAGTGACTCTGTATGAGCCGCGGTATAGTGAAGAGATCGCAGACGGCCTGTCTCTTACCCGATGTAATGGGGTTCAGTAGTCCGCCGTCATGCGTCTCAAGGTATACAGCGGTAATTGTGCAAGTCCATAAATCAAAAGGGTCCGCAGGAAAAAGCACGCCGACGCATTTCTCAGTCTTTATCAGGTGACTGTTTCCTCAGAGGGTAGATGAATAACTAATTACTAATGATTAATACTCAGGAGTATTGAGCAATCCTATTCCCTCCTGCTAATTGAGTTTAAGGAGGTGAAAATACTTATTGACTCTATGGATAAATGCAAGTGGGATATATGTGTATACCCTATTTTATTTATATTATCCGCTAGGATCTATTTATTGGTCATCATTTTTATGATTATTGAAAGATTTTAATGTTAATGCTTAGTATCCTAAATTGCAGCTTACTACTTTGTGTCTATTGGTGTAAACTTTAAACGCGCACTCACAGGGGTATTCAATATGGAGCGAAAAGTCAGTGTTTGCGATAATTTTGCACCGATGTCATGTTTGCTGGTTTTGGTTTTACACCGTATTCAATTTCAAAGACTTTTCGCAGGTTCGAGAAGTCTTAGAAAAAAACGGGGATAACTTTTCACCACTGAATAGGTGGCGAAAAAAGTGCAGAATTGGGGTTTAGGGGTGCAGGCTTAAAAAAAAATAGCCTGCACCCCTGGGAATGTCATTTTAAAATAAACTGTGTCAGAAAAAAGTTACAAAAAAAAAAATAGGGACACCCCAAACAAATTATTCAAAATTTGGGGTGAAAAAAAAAAAAGGGAAAAAAGTGTTTAACAATAGGGAAATAGGTTCAGGGCTATATGCGGCAGGTGTATTCTAGAATAGGTTATTAGTGGCAGGTGCATATTTGCAGAATTTTTAAATAAAGACTTTAGGGACTTAAAAATATGCTAGTACCCATTTTCATGTACTCCAAATTTGGGGACCACTTAAAAAAACTAAAAAAATAACCTAAGTGCTCTTCTGCAACACTTCTTCAATGTCGGGAAAAAAACACCTGCTGCGGCTATTTAAAACCCTGACTTTCATTTGCAGGCTAAAACGGCGGTACCCATAGTGATCCCCCATGTTTTTACAGCTTTAGGGGGTCCTACAATTTATTCCAGGTAAATTTCATATTTTTTGGCAGATCCCACTTCGCAGGTTCCCGTTTTCGTAGCTTTTATATTGAATACGGGGATAAAGCGGGCGCGCGCCCGATACTTTATCCCAGGAAAATCTCAGATGTGGAGCGAAAAGTCCAGCATGGACTTTTCACTCCCATATTGAATACCCCTGTCAGTGTTTTGCATTTATTTTTATATATGAAGTAGGGGTGAGCGGGTTCGGATTTCTGAAATCCGAACCCCCCCGAGCCCCCCCGATCCGAGTCCGATCCGAGTCAGGCTCGACTTTTCCCGCCTGACTCGGATCTGACATCGAGGCAAAACGTCATCATCCCGCCTTCCGAGTCTCGCGGGTTTTGGATCCTATATAAGGTACCCGCGTCGGCGCCATTTTCTCACTCGGCTGTGGACAGTGAAGAGGGAGGGTGGGAGTTAGTGCTGTGTAGTGTAGTGTAGTGTAGTGCTGCTGTTGTCCACTACTTCAAAGTCCATAGGGGCTGGCTGTGTTGTGCTGTGCTGCTGTTGTTAATAGGGGCTGTGTCCACTACTTCAAAGTCCATAGGGGCTGGCTGGACTGTGTTGTGCAGTCAGTTCCAAAGTCCTGTGCAGTGTCCCAGTCCTAAAGGGGTGCTGTAGTGTTGTCCAGGGGGTGCTCTGTCCATCAGGGGTGCTCCCCCCAAGTGCTAAAAAAATAATATATTTTCTGTGTTTGTGAATTGTGTGCGCAGTAGCCGCACGTGCATCAACAAAGTAGTGCCAAGCGTGCGCCTGTGTCATAAGTAAAGGGCCGGCTGGCTTGACCGTTAAGGGTGCTGTAACCCCCGAAAGTACACTCCAGTCCAAACCTAAAAAAAAATTATTTTCTGTGTTTGTGAATTGTGTGCGCAGTAGCCGCACGTGCATCAACAAAGTAGTGCCAAGAGTGCCCCTGTGTCATAAGTAAAGGGCCGGCTGGCTTGACCGTTAAAGGGTGCTGTAACCCCCGAAAGTACACTCCAGTCCAAACCAAAAAAAAATTATTTTCTGTGTTTGTGAATTGTGTGCGCAGTAGCCGCACGTGCATCAACAAAGTAGTGCCAAGAGTGCGCCTGTGTCATAAGTAAAGGGCCGGCTGGCTTGACCGTTAAAGGGTGCTGTAACCCCCGAAAGTACACTCCAGTCCAAACCAAAAAAAAATTATTTTCTGTGTTTGTGAATTGTGTGCGCAGTAGCCGCACGTGCATCAACAAAGTAGTGCCAAGCGTGCGCCTGTGTCATAAGTAAAGGGCCGGCTGGCTTGACCGTTAAAGGGTGCTGTAACCCCCAAAGTACACTCCAGTCCAAACCAAAAAAAAATTATTTTCTGTGTTTGTGAATTGTGTGCGCAGTAGCCGCACGTGCATCAACAAAGTAGTGCCAAGAGTGCGCCTGTGTCATAAGTAAAGGGCCGGCTGGCTTGACCGTTAAAGGGTGCTGTAACCCACAAAGTACACTCCAGTCCGAACCAAAAAAAAATTTATTTTCTGTGTTTAGCCGCACGTATATATCAAATCGATATAACATAAATGGAGGACCAAACTTTCTCCGATAAAAATAAAATAGAGAAAGATCAAGAACCACTTCCTCCTAGTGCTGAAGCTGCTGCCACTAGTCATGACATAGACGATAACATGCCATCAACGTCGTCTGCCAAGGCCGATGCCCAATGTCATAGTAGAGGGCACATACAATCCCAAATGGCAAAGTTCAGGAAAATGACCTTGAAAAAGACATTTAAATCAGCTGAAGAGAAACGTAAACTTGCCAATATGCCATTTACGACACGGAGTGGCAAGGAACGGCTAAGGTCGATCCCTAGTATGTTCATGACTAGTGGTTCAGCTTCACATGACGATGGAAGCACTCCTCCCACTAAAAAAATCAAAAGAGTTAAGCTGGCAAAAGCACAGCGAAGAACTGTGCTTTCTAAGAAGATATCACAAATCCCCAAAGAGAGTCCAAGTGTGGTGGTGGTTGCGATGCCTGACCTTCCCAGCACTGGACGGGAAGAGGTGGCTCTTTCCACCATTTGCACGCCCCCTGCAAGTGCTGAAAGGAGCACCCACAGTCCACTTGCTGATATGCAAATTGAAGATGTCACTGTTGAAGTACAACAGGATGAGGATACTGGTGTAGCTGGCGCTGAGGAGGAAGTTGGCGAGGAGGATTCTGATGGTGATGTGGTTTGTTTAAATCAGGCTCCGGGGGAGACAGTTGTTGTCCGTGGGATGAAAAAGCCCATCACGGTCATGCCTGGGCAGAAGACCAAACATTCCACCTCTTTGGTCTGGCAATATTTCTATCCAAATCCGGACAACAACTGTCTTGCCATATGTACCATATGTAAAGGTGAAATAAGTAGGGGTAGGGACGTCAACCACCTAGGAACATCCTCCCTTATACGGCACCTGCAGCGCGTTCATAAAAAGTTACTGTCAAGTTCAGAAACTTTGGCTCAGACCGTAAGCAGTCCAGGGACACCTAAATCCCGTTGTCCTGTTGTATCCAAGCGCCTGCAAACCACACCGTCAACTCCCTCCTCGTCAATTTCCTCCTTAGTCAGGATCGGAAGTAGTCCTGCAGGCCATATCACTGGCATGACTGACTCTCCTATCCGGGATTCCTCCGGAGGATCCTGCATTGCTACGCCTACTGCTGCCGCTGCTGCTGTTGCTGCTGCTGCTGGGAGTCGTTCATCATCCCAGAGAGGAAGTAGGAACACCACTACTTTTACTAAACAATTGACCCTCCAACAGTCCTTAGCGAGGAGGATGAAGTACGACAGCAGTCATCCTGAAGCAAAACGTATAACTGAGGCCTTGACTGCTATGTTGGTGTTAGACGTGCGTCCGGTATCCGCCATTAGTGCAGTGGGATTTAGACAATTGCTGGAGGTAGTGTGTCCCCGGTTCCAAATCCCGTCTAGATTCCACTTCACTAGGCAGGCGATACCGAGACTGTACAGAAACGTCAGAAAAAGTGTCCTCAGTGTCCTGAAAAATGCCGTTGTACACAATGTCCACTTAACCACGGACATGTGGACAAGTGGAACAGGGCAGACTAAGGACTATATGACTGTGACAGCCCACTGGGTAGATGTATCACCTTACGCAGCAACAGCAGCAGCGTCACCAGTAGCAGCATCTCAGAAACGCCAGCTCGTTACAAGGCAGGCTACGCTGTGTATCACCGGTTTCAGTAAGAGGCACACCGCCGACAACCTCTTAGAGAAACTGAGGGAAATCATCGCCCAGTGGCTTACCCCACTTAGACTCTCCTGGGGATTTGTGATATCTGACAACGCCACCAATATTGTGCGGGCATTACATCTGGGCAAATTCCAGCACGTCCCATGTTTTGCTCACACAATAAACTTGGTGGTGCAGAATTTTCTGAAAAGCGACAGGGGCGTGCAGGAGACGCTTTGGGTGGCCCGAAAAATTTCTGGCCACTTTCGCCATTCAGCGACTGCGTGCCGAAGACTGGAGCGCCAGCAAACACTCTTGAACCTGCCCCGCCATCACCTGAAGCAAGAGGTTGTGACGCGGTGGAACTCAACCCTCTATATGCTTCAGAGGATGGAGGAGCAGCAAAAGGCCATACAAGCCTATACATCCACCTATGACATAGGCAAAGGAGGGGGTATGCACCTGACTCAAGCGCAGTGGAGAATGATTTCCGTGTTGTGCAAGGTTCTTCAGCCCTTCGAACTTGCCACACGTGAAGTCAGTTCAGACACTGCCAGCTTGAGTCAGGTCATTCCCCTCATCAGGCTTTTGCAGAAGCAGCTGGAGAAAGTGAAGGAGGAGCTAAGACGGAGCGATTCCGCTCGGCATGTGGGACTTGTGGATGAAGCCCTTCATTCGCTTTGCCAGGATTCCAGGGTGGTCAATCTGTTGAAATCAGACCACTACATTTTGGCCACCGTGCTCGATCCTAGGTTTAAAGCCTATGTGGTGTCTCTCTTTCCGGCCGACACAAGCCTGCAGAGGTGCAAAGACCTGCTGGTGAACACACTGTCAGCTGAAGCGGAACGTGACACGTCAACGGCTCCTTCTTCATTTTCTCCCGCAACTGGGGCTGCCAGGAAAAAACTTAGGTATCCTAAGCAACCCGCTGGCGGTGATGCAGGGCAGGCAGGACCAAGTTTGGACATCTGGTCCGGACTGAAGGACCTGGCAACAATTTCTGACATGTCTACTGTCACTGCATATGATACTGTCACCATTGACAGAATGGTGGAGGATTACATCGGTGACAGCATCCAAGTAGGCATGTCAGACAGTCCATACCTGTACTGGCAGGAAAAAGAGGCAATTTGGAGGCCCCTGTACAAACTGGCTCTATTTTACCTGAGTTGCCCCCCCTCCAGTGTGTACTCCGAAAGAGTGTTTAGTGCAGCCGGGAACCTTGTCAGCGAAAGGCGTAGGAGGTTGCTTCCACAGAATGTGGAGAAGATGATGTTCATCAAAATGAATTATCAGCTCTTCCAGGGAGACCAGCCTCCAGAAGGTACAGAGGGACCTGTGGTGGTGGATTCAAGTGGGGACGAGTTAATACTTTGTGAGGATGAGGATGTACACACTGAAGAGGGTGAGGAATCGGTGGATGAGGAGGATGAGGATGACATCTTGCCTCCGTAGAGCCAGTTTGTGCAGGGACACATTAATTGCCAGCTTGTTTTGTGGGGGCCCAAACGAACCAATCATTTCAGCCACAGTTGTGTGGCAGACCCTGGCGCTGAAATGATTGATTTGTTAAAGTGTGCATGTCCTGTTTATACAACATAAGGGTGGGTGGGAGGGCCCAAGGACAATTCCATCTTGCACCTCTTTTTTTCTTTGCATTATGTACAGTTTGGGGCCTAGTTTTTCTAACTGCCATCCTGCCTGCCACTGCAGTGTCACTCCTAGATGGGTCACGTGTTTGTGCCGCCCACTCGTGTCGCTTAGCATAGTCATCCAGCTACCTCGGTGCAACCTTTTGGACATAAAAACACTATTGTGAGGTGTGAGGTGTTCAGAATAGACTGGAAATGAGTGGAAATTAAGGTTATTGAGGTTAATAATAGCATAGGAGCAGAAAAACCTACAAATTCTGTGATTTTAGCTGTTTTTATGCTTTTTTTCAAAAAAATACAGATCCAAAACACAAAACCCAGAACCCAAAACACGGAAGGGTGGTTTTGGCAAAACCAATCCAGATCCAAAACACGAAGAAAGATCCAGATCCAAAACCAAAACACAAAACACGAAAAGTGGCCGATGCACACCCCTAATATGAAGCAAACCAGACTTGCTTTTTTGGGGAGCAGCGCAATACTATTTATTTTAGAGGATGCTCTCTTTTAAATATATAGGTGCGCCCTAATTAAGATTCATCATGGTGATTTTTGCAGGTTTAAGTTTTGAGATCTGCTGGTTATTACAGAGAATCCATTTCTTGCTGCTTTGTGGCCCTTATTGAATTCAACACCACTTTGTTTAAAGGCAGATGGGGCTTTGTTTTTTGTTATATAGTGATATTCATAACTTTTATGTTAAGTACATTGGCTCTGATTCAGAGATGTACAGTGTTTCAATCGCAGCTGTGATATCGTATGCTGCGGAGGAGCGATTGTTAAACAGCACCCCCCTTCCCTAACCGTACTGAGATGCCCACCAGAGCCATCACAAACAGCACCACTCGCAGGAGGTGTGGTGCTGTGAGCCCCTCAGCCAGGAGCAAATCCAGGGGGGTGGGAGTGCAGTGTATTTGCTCCCCCCACCACCGCACATGCAGAAGAGAGAAGGCTGCTGCTGCTCAGTAGCAGCAGTCTCCTTGGTCCCACTGCAGCCCTGCACACAGCAGCGTGTGCTGGGCTGCTGACATGTAAGAGGGGCTGGGCCAGGGTAATTAGTACCCATCCCACCATTGGCATTATTATTTTTATAGGCATTGTTTATAATGTTTTTTCCTTTGGTAGTTAATTGTGCCACCTTTTCTTTCCTAATTAAATGTATGTGTCTATACTTTGAATTTAGGTAATGTCTAAAGTTCACTTACTAGAACAGGAGTTGGAGAAACTGAAAAGACGAAACAAGGAATCAGAAAATGTAAGTTTCCAGCCATATTCCCTGTCAAGGCATATAAAGCAAATAGAAGACCCATGTCACAACTTCCCGGAGAGTCCACTAAGCACATACTTAAGAAGATATGTGCTTAGAAGAAATGTGTGTCTATTTATGTGAATATATCTGTGTATATGTATGTATATATATATATATATATATGTGTGTGTGTGTGTATGTATATGTATATATATATATATATATATATATATATATATATATATATATATATATATATATAATTAGTCTCCCATATCCAAATATTCCAACATACAGATTTTTTTATTTTTTTTACAGATCTGACCTGAGATAATGAAACCTTTGATATTTGATGGTTCAATGTACACAAACTTTGTCTAAGTCACAAATTATTAGACATACTGTATAAAATTACCTTCAGGCTGTGTGTATAGGGTGTATATGAAACATAAATGAATTTAGTTTCTGTACACAAACTTTGTTTCAGCCACAAAATTATTGAATATATTGTATAAAATTACCTGCAGGCTGAGTGTATAAGGTGTATATCACACACAAATGCATTCTGTGTGTATATTTGGGGCCTATTCCCAAGATATTTCATTATGGTATGCAAATATTCCATTTTGGAATTCCGTTTAGGATAACGGAATATTCCGTTATCCAAAATATCCCTGGTCCCAAGCATTTTGGATATGGGAGACTTAACGTAATATAAACTGTGTGTGTGTATATGTATGTATGTATGTATGTATGTGTATCTGCCATGGCCAAAAGTTTTGATAATGACACAAGTATTGGTTTTCACAAAGTTTGCTGCTTCAGTGTTTTTAGACAAAATTGAGAGTGGATCCCACTCTGTTGACTGAGCAGCAACCCCACACATGAGTGGTCTCAGGATGCATTACTGTTGGCATGACACAGGACGAAGACTTTTGGAGGATGGCCTGGTGTCAAGAAGGGCAGCAAAGAAGCCACTTCTCTCCAGGAAAAACATCAGGGACAGACTGATATTCTGCAAAAGGTACAGGGATTGGACTGCTGAGGACTGGGGTAAAGTTATTTTCTCTGATGAATCCCCTTTCAAATTGTTTGGGGCATCTGGAAAAACGCTTGTCCGGTGAAGGAAAGGTGAGTGCTGCCATCAGTTTTGTCATGCAAACAGTAAAGCATCCCGAGACCATTCATGTGTGGGGTTGCTACTCGGCCAGGGCAGTGGGTTCGCTCCCAATTTTGCCTAAGAACACAGCCTTGAATAAAGAATGGTACCAAAATATCCTCCAAGAGCAACTTCTCCCAACCATCCAAGACCTGTTTGGTGATGAACAATGCCTTTTCCAGCATGATGGAGCATCTTGCCATAAGGCAAAAGTGATAACGAAGTGACTCGCGGAACAAAACATCAAAATTTTGGGTCCATGGCCAGGAAATTCCCCAGACCTTAATCCCATTGATAACGTGTGGTCAATCCTCAAGAGGCGGGTGGACAAACAAAAACCCACAAATTCTGACTAACTCCAAGCATTGATTAGGCAAGAATGGGCGGCCATCAGTCAGTATGGGACCCAGAAGTTGATTGACAGCATGCCAGGGGGAATTGCAGAGGTCTTGACAAAGAAGGGTCAGCACTGCAAATATTGACTCTTTGCATAAACTTAATGCAATTGTCAATAAA
>JAUIMM010001396.1:0-50106 GCA_031769625.1 Taudactylus pleione | reverse complement strand
TCAGATACAGAGTATATTACTGAGTATAAAAGCAATACAATCTCAGATACAGAGTATATTATTACTGAGTATAAAAGCAATACAATCTCAGATACAGAGTATATTATTACTGAGTATAAAAGCAATACAATCTCAGATACAGAGTATATTATTACTGAGTATAAAAGCAATACAATCTCAGATACAGAGTATATTATTACTGAGTATAAAAGCAATACAATCTCAGATACAGAGTATATTATTACTGAGTATAAAAGCAATACAATCTCAGATACAGAGTATATTACTGAGTATAAAAGCAATACAATCTCAGATACAGAGTATATTATTACTGAGTATAAAAGCAATACAATCTCAGATACAGAGTATATTATTACTGAGTATAAAAGCAATACAATCTCAGATACAGAGTATATTATTACTGAGTATAAAAGCAATACAATCTCAGATACAGAATATATTATTACTGAGTATAAAAGCAATACAATCTCAGATACAGAATATATTATTACTGAGTATAAAAGCAATACAATCTCAGATACAGAGTATATAATTACTGAGTATTAAAGCAATACAATCTCAGATACAGAGTATATTATTACTGAGTATAAAAGCAATACAATCTCAGATACAGAGTATATTATTACTGAGTATAAAAGCAATACAATCTCAGATACAGAGTATATTATTACTGAGTATAAAAGCAATACAATCTCAGATACAGAGTATATTATTACTGAGTATAAAAGCAATACAATCTCAGATACAGAGTATATTATTACTGAGTATAAAAGCAATACGATCTCAGATACAGAATATATTACTGAGTATAAAAGCAATACAATCTCAGATACAGAATATATTATTACTGAGTATAAAAGCAATACGATCTCAGATACAGAATATATTACTGAGTATAAAAGCAATACAATCTCAGATACAGAGTATATTATTACTGAGTATAAAAGCAATACAATCTCAGATACAGAGTATATTATTACTGAGTATAAAAGCAATACAATCTCAGATACAGAATATATTATTACTGAGTATAAAAGCAATACAATCTCAGATACAGAATATATTACTGAGTATAAAAGCAATACAATCTCAGATACAGAGTATATTATTACTGAGTATAAAAGCAATACAATCTCAGAAACAGAATATATTATTACTGAGTATAAAAGCAATACAATCTCAGATACAGAGTATATTATTACTGAGTATAAAAGCAATACAATCTCAGAAACAGAATATATTATTACTGAGTATAAAAGCAATACAATCTCAGATACAGAGTATATTATTACTGAGTATAAAAGCAATACAATCTCAGATTTAGAATATATTATTACTGAGTATAAAAGCAATACAATCTCAGATACAGAGTATATTATTACTGAGTACAAAAGCAATACAATCTCAGGTACAGAGTATATTATTACTGAGTATAAAAGCAATACAATCTCAGATACAGAGTATATTATTACTGAGTATAAAAGCAATACAATCTCAGATACAGAATATATTATTACTGAGTATAAAAGCAATACAATCTCAGATACAGAATATATTATTACTGAGTATAAAAGTAATACAATCTCAGATACAGAATATATTATTACTGAGTATAAAAGCAATACAATCTCAGATACAGAGTATATTATTACTGAGTATAAAAGCAATACAATCTCAGATACAGAGTATATTACTGAGTATAAAAGCAATACAATCTCAGATACAGAGTATATTATTACTGAGTATAAAAGCAATACAATCTCAGATACAGAGTATATTATTACTGAGTATAAAAGCAATACAATCTCAGATACAGAGTATATTATTACTGAGTATAAAAGCAATACAATCTCAGATACAGAATATATTATTACTGAGTATAAAAGCAATACAATCTCAGATACAGAATATATTATTACTGAGTATAAAAGCAATACAATCTCAGATACAGAATATATTATTACTGAGTATAAAAGCAATACAATCTCAGATACAGAGTATATTATTACTGAGTATAAAAGCAATACAATCTCAGAAACAGAATATATTATTACTGAGTATAAAAGCAATTCTATCTCAGATACAGAATATATTACTGAGTATAAAAGCAATACAATCTCAGATACAGAGTATATTATTACTGAGTATAAAAGCAATACAATCTCAGATACAGAATATATTATTATTGAGTATAAAAGCAATACAATCTCAGATACAGAGTATATTATTACTGAGTATAAAAGCAATACAATCTCAGATACAGAGTATATTATTACTGAGTATAAAAGCAATACAATCTCAGATACAGAGTATATTATTACTGAGTATAAAAGCAATACAATCTCAGATACAGAGTATATTATTACTGAGTATAAAAGCAATACGATCTCAGATACAGAATATATTACTGAGTATAAAAGCAATACAATCTCAGATACAGAGTATATTATTTCTGAGTATAAAAGCAATACAATCTCAGATACAGAGTATATTATTACTGAGTATAAAAGCAATACGATCTCAGATACAGAATATATTACTGAGTATAAAAGCAATACAATCTCAGATACAGAGTATATTATTACTGAGTATAAAAGCAATACAATCTCAGATACAGAGTATATTATTACTGAGTATAAAAGCAATACGATCTCAGATACAGAGTATATTTTTACTGAGTATAAAAGCAATACAATCTCAGATACAGAGTATATTATTACTGAGTATAAAAGCAATACGATCTCAGATACAGAATATATTACAGAGTATAAAAGCAATACAATCTCAGATACAGAGTATATTATTACTGAGTATAAAAGCAATACGATCTCAGATACAGAGTATATTATTACTGAGTATAAAAGCAATACAATCTCAGAAACAGAATATATTATTACTGAGTATAAAAGCAATACGATCTCAGATACAGAGTATATTATTACTGAGTATAAAAGCAATACAATCTCAGATACAGAGTATATTATTACTGAGTATAAAAGCAATACAATCTCAGATACAGAGTATATTATTACTGAGTATAAAAGCAATACAATCTCAGATACAGAGTATATTACTGAGTATAAAAGCAATACAATCTCAGATACAGAGTATATTATTACTGAGTATAAAAGCAATACAATCTCAGATACAGAGTATATCATTACTGAGTATAAAAGCAATACAATCTCAGATACAGAGTATATTATTACTGAGTATAAAAGCAATACAATCTCAGATACAGAATATATTATTACTGAGTATAAAAGCAATACGATCTCAGATACAGAGTATGTTATTACTGAGTATAAAAGCAATACAATCTCAGATACAGAGTATATTATTACTGAGTATAAAAGCAATACAATCTCAGATACAGAGTATATTATTACTGAGTATAAAAGCAATACAATCTCAGATACAGAATATATTACTGAGTATAAAAGCAATACAATCTCAGATACAGAGTATATTATTACTGAGTATAAAAGCAATACAATCTCAGATACAGAGTATATTATTACTGAGTATAAAAGCAATACAATCTCAGATACAGAGTATATTATTACTGAGTATAAAAGCAATACAATCTCAGATACAGAATATATTACTGAGTATAAAAGCAATACAATCTCAGAAACAGAATATATTATTACTGAGTATAAAAGCAATACGATCTCAGATACAGAGTATATTATTACTGAGTATAAAAGCAATACAATCTCAGATACAGAATATATTATTACTGAGAATAAAAGCAATACAATCTCATATACAGAGTATATTACTGAGTATAAAAAGCAATACAATCTCAGATACAGAGTATATTATTACTGAGTATAAAAGCAATACAATCTCAGATACAGAGTATATTATTACTGAGTATAAAAGCAATACAATCTCAGATACAGAGTATATTATTACTGAGTATAAAAGCAATACAATCTCAGATACAGAGTATATTATTACTGAGTATAAAAGCAATGCAATCTCAGATACAGAGTATATTATTACTGAGTATAAAAGCAATACAATCTCAGATACAGAGTATATTATTACTGAGTATAAAAGCAATACAATCTCAGATACAGAGTATATTATTACTGAGTATAAAAGCAATACAATCTCAGATACAGAATATATCATTACTGAGTATAAAAGCAATACGATCTCAGATACAGAGTATATTATTACTGAGTATAAAAGCAATACAATCTCAGATACAGAGTATATTATTACTGAGTATAAAAGCAATACAATCTCAGATACAGAATATATTACTGAGTATAAAAGCAATACAATCTCAGATACAGAATATATTATTACTGAGTATAAAAGCAATACAATCTCAGATACAGAGTATATTATTACTGAGTATAAAAGCAATACAATCTCAGATACAGAGTATATTACTGAGTATAAAAGCAATACAATCTCAGATACAGAGTATATTATTACTGAGTATAAAAGCAATACAATCTCAGATACAGAGTATATCATTACTGAGTATAAAAGCAATACAATCTCAGATACAGAGTATATTATTACTGAGTATAAAAGCAATACAATCTCAGATACAGAATATATTATTACTGAGTATAAAAGCAATACGATCTCAGATACAGAGTATGTTATTACTGAGTATAAAAGCAATACAATCTCAGATACAGAGTATATTATTACTGAGTATAAAAGCAATACAATCTCAGATACAGAGTATATTATTACTGAGTATAAAAGCAATACAATCTCAGATACAGAATATATTACTGAGTATAAAAGCAATACAATCTCAGAAACAGAATATATTATTACTGAGTATAAAAGCAATACGATCTCAGATACAGAGTATATTATTACTGAGTATAAAAGCAATACAATCTCAGATACAGAATATATTATTACTGAGTATAAAAGCAATACAATCTCATATACAGAGTATATTACTGAGTATAAAAGCAATACAATCTCAGATACAGAGTATATTATTACTGAGTATAAAAGCAATACAATCTCAGATACAGAGTATATTATTACTGAGTATAAAAGCAATACAATCTCAGATACAGAGTATATTATTACTGAGTATAAAAGCAATACAATCTCAGATACAGAGTATATTATTACTGAGTATAAAAGCAATGCAATCTCAGATACAGAGTATATTATTACTGAGTATAAAAGCAATACAATCTCAGATACAGAGTATATTATTACTGAGTATAAAAGCAATACAATCTCAGATACAGAGTATATTATTACTGAGTATAAAAGCAATACAATCTCAGATACAGAATATATCATTACTGAGTATAAAAGCAATACGATCTCAGATTCAGAGTATATTATTACTGAGTATAAAAGCAATACAATCTCAGAAACAGAGTATATTATTACTGAGTATAAAAGCAATACAATCTCAGATACAGAGTATATTATTACTGAGTATAAAAGCAATACAATCTCAGATACAGAGTATATTATTACTGAGTATAAAAGCAATACAATCTCAGATACAGAATATATTATTACTGAGTATAAAAGCAATACAATCTCAGATACAGAGTATATTATTACTGAGTATAAAAGCAATACAATCTCAGATACAGAATATATTATTACTGAGTATAAAAGCAATACAATCTCAGATACAGAGTATATTATTACTGAGTATAAAAGCAATACAATCTCAGATACAGAGTATATTATTACTGAGTATAAAAGCAATACAATCTCAGATACAGAGTATATTATTACTGAGTATAAAAGCAATACAATCTCAGATACAGAGTATATTATTACTGAGTATAAAAGCAATACAATCTCAGATACAGAGTATATTATTACTGAGTATAAAAGCAATACAATCTCAGATACAGAGTATATTATTACTGAGTATAAAAGCAATACAATCTCAGATACAGAGTATATTATTACTGAGTATAAAAGCAATACAATCTCAGATACAGAATATATTATTACTGAGTATAAAAGCAATACAATCTCAGATACAGAGTATATTATTACTGAGTATAAAAGCAATACAATCTCAGAAACAGAGTATATTATTACTGAGTATAAAAGCAATACAATCTCAGATTCAGAGTATATTATTACTGAGTATAAAAGCAATACAATCTCAGAAACAGAGTATATTATTACTGAGTATAAAAGCAATACAATCTCAGAAACAGAGTATATTATTACTGAGTATAAAAGCAATACGATCTCAGATACAGAGTATATTATTACTGAGTATAAAAGCAATACAATCTCAGATACAGAATATATTACTGAGTATAAAAGCAATACAATCTCAGATACAGAATATATTATTACTGAGTATAAAAGCAATACAATCTCAGATACAGAGTATATTATTACTGAGTATAAAAGCAATACAATCTCAGATACAGAATATATTATTACTGAGTATAAAAGTAATACAATCTCAGATACAGAATATATTATTACTGAGTATAAAAGCAATACAATCTCAGATACAGAGTATATTATTACTGAGTATAAAAGCAATACAATCTCAGATACAGAGTATATTATTTACTGAGTATAAAAGCAATACGATCTCAGATACAGAATATATTATTACTGAGTATAAAAGCAATACAATCTCAGATACAGAGTATATTATTACTGAGTATAAAAGCAATACAATCTCAGATACAGAGTATATTATTACTGAGTATAAAAGCAATACAATCTCAGATACAGAGTATATCATTACTGAGTATAAAAGCAATACAATCTCAGATACAGAGTATATTATTACTGAGTATAAAAGCAATACAATCTCAGATACAGAGTATATTATTACTGAGTATAAAAGCAATACAATCTCAGATACAGAGTATATTATTACTGAGTATAAAAGCAATACAATCTCAGATACAGAGTATATTATTACTGAGTATAAAAGCAATACAATCTCAGATACAGAATATATTACTGAGTATAAAAGCAATACAATCTCAGAAACAGAATATATTATTACTGAGTATAAAAGCAATACGATCTCAGATACAGAGTATATTATTACTGAGTATAAAAGCAATACAATCTCAGATACAGAATATATTATTACTGAGTATAAAAGCAATACAATCTCATATACAGAGTATATTACTGAGTATAAAAGCAATACAATCTCAGATACAGAGTATATTATTACTGAGTATAAAAGCAATACAATCTCAGATACAGAGTATATTATTACTGAGTATAAAAGCAATACAATCTCAGATACAGAGTATATTATTACTGAGTATAAAAGCAATACAATCTCAGATACAGAGTATATTATTACTGAGTATAAAAGCAATGCAATCTCAGATACAGAGTATATTATTACTGAGTATAAAAGCAATACAATCTCAGATACAGAGTATATTATTACTGAGTATAAAAGCAATACAATCTCAGATACAGAGTATATTATTATTGAGTATAAAAGCAATACAATCTCAGATACAGAATATATCATTACTGAGTATAAAAGCAATACGATCTCAGATTCAGAGTATATTATTACTGAGTATAAAAAGCAATACAATCTCAGAAACAGAGTATATTATTACTGAGTATAAAAGCAATACAATCTCAGATACAGAATATATTATTACTGAGTATAAAAGCAATACAATCTCAGATACAGAGTATATTATTACTGAGTATAAAAGCAATACAATCTCAGATACAGAATATATTATTACTGAGTATAAAAGCAATACAATCTCAGATACAGAGTATATTATTACTGAGTATAAAAGCAATACAATCTCAGATACAGAGTATATTATTACTGAGTATAAAAGCAATACAATCTCAGATACAGAGTATATTATTACTGAGTATAAAAGCAATACAATCTCAGATACAGAGTATATTATTACTGAGTATAAAAGCAATACAATCTCAGATACAGAGTATATTATTACTGAGTATAAAAGCAATACAATCTCAGATACAGAGTATATTATTACTGAGTATAAAAGCAATACAATCTCAGAAACAGAATATATTACTGAGTATAAAAGCAATACAATCTCAGATACAGAATATATTATTTCTGAGTATAAAAGCAATACGATCTCAGATACAGAGTATATTATTACTGAGTATAAAAGCAATACGATCTCAGATACAGAGTATATTATTACTGAGTATAAAAGCAATACAATCTCAGAAACAGAATATATTACTGAGTATAAAAGCAATACAATCTCAGATACAGAATATATTATTTCTGAGTATAAAAGCAATACGATCTCAGATACAGAGTATATTATTACTGAGTATAAAAGCAATACAATCTCAGATACAGAATATATTACTGAGTATAAAAGCAATACAATCTCAGATACAGAATATATTATTACTGAGTATAAAAGCAATACAATCTCAGATACAGAGTATATTATTACTGAGTATAAAAGCAATACAATCTCAGATACAGAATATATTATTACTGAGTATAAAAGCAATACAATCTCAGATACAGAGTATATTATTACTGAGTATAAAAGCAATACAATCTCAGATACAGAGTATATTATTACTGAGTATAAAAGCAATACAATCTCAGATACAGAGTATATTATTACTGAGTATAAAAGCAATGCAATCTCAGATACAGAGTATATTATTACTGAGTATAAAAGCAATACAATCTCAGATACAGAGTATATTATTACTGAGTATAAAAGCAATACAATCTCAGATACAGAGTATATTATTACTGAGTATAAAAGCAATACAATCTCAGATACAGAATATATCATTACTGAGTATAAAAGCAATACGATCTCAGATTCAGAGTATATTATTACTGAGTATAAAAGCAATACAATCTCAGAAACAGAGTATATTATTACTGAGTATAAAAGCAATACAATCTCAGATACAGAGTATATTATTACTGAGTATAAAAGCAATACAATCTCAGATACAGAGTATATTATTACTGAGTATAAAAGCAATACAATCTCAGATACAGAATATATTATTACTGAGTATAAAAGCAATACAATCTCAGATACAGAGTATATTATTACTGAGTATAAAAGCAATACAATCTCAGATACAGAATATATTATTACTGAGTATAAAAGCAATACAATCTCAGATACAGAGTATATTATTACTGAGTATAAAAGCAATACAATCTCAGATACAGAGTATATTATTACTGAGTATAAAAGCAATACAATCTCAGATACAGAGTATATTATTACTGAGTATAAAAGCAATACAATCTCAGATACAGAGTATATTATTACTGAGTATAAAAGCAATACAATCTCAGATACAGAGTATATTATTACTGAGTATAAAAGCAATACAATCTCAGATACAGAGTATATTATTACTGAGTATAAAAGCAATACAATCTCAGATACAGAGTATATTATTACTGAGTATAAAAGCAATACAATCTCAGATACAGAATATATTATTACTGAGTATAAAAGCAATACAATCTCAGATACAGAGTATATTATTACTGAGTATAAAAGCAATACAATCTCAGAAACAGAGTATATTATTACTGAGTATAAAAGCAATACAATCTCAGATTCAGAGTATATTATTACTGAGTATAAAAGCAATACAATCTCAGAAACAGAGTATATTATTACTGAGTATAAAAGCAATACAATCTCAGAAACAGAGTATATTATTACTGAGTATAAAAGCAATACGATCTCAGATACAGAGTATATTATTACTGAGTATAAAAGCAATACAATCTCAGATACAGAATATATTACTGAGTATAAAAGCAATACAATCTCAGATACAGAATATATTATTACTGAGTATAAAAGCAATACAATCTCAGATACAGAGTATATTATTACTGAGTATAAAAGCAATACAATCTCAGATACAGAATATATTATTACTGAGTATAAAAGTAATACAATCTCAGATACAGAATATATTATTACTGAGTATAAAAGCAATACAATCTCAGATACAGAGTATATTATTACTGAGTATAAAAGCAATACAATCTCAGATACAGAGTATATTATTTACTGAGTATAAAAGCAATACGATCTCAGATACAGAATATATTATTACTGAGTATAAAAGCAATACAATCTCAGATACAGAGTATATTATTACTGAGTATAAAAGCAATACAATCTCAGATACAGAGTATATTATTACTGAGTATAAAAGCAATACAATCTCAGATACAGAGTATATCATTACTGAGTATAAAAGCAATACAATCTCAGATACAGAGTATATTATTACTGAGTATAAAAGCAATACAATCTCAGATACAGAGTATATTATTACTGAGTATAAAAGCAATACAATCTCAGATACAGAGTATATTATTACTGAGTATAAAAGCAATACAATCTCAGATACAGAGTATATTATTACTGAGTATAAAAGCAATACAATCTCAGAAACAGAATATATTACTGAGTATAAAAGCAATACAATCTCAGATACAGAATATATTATTTCTGAGTATAAAAGCAATACGATCTCAGATACAGAGTATATTATTACTGAGTATAAAAGCAATACGATCTCAGATACAGAGTATATTATTACTGAGTATAAAAGCAATACAATCTCAGATACAGAGTATATTATTACTGAGTATAAAAGCAATACAATCTCAGATACAGAGTATATTATTACTGAGTATAAAAGCAATACAATCTCAGAAACAGAGTATATTATTACTGAGTATAAAAGCAATACAATCTCAGATACAGAATATATTATTACTGAGTATAAAAGCAATACAATCTCAGAAACAGAGTATATTATTACTGAGTATAAAAGCAATACAATCTCAGATACAGAGTATATTATTACTTAGTATAAAAGCAATACAATCTCAGCTACAGAATATATTATTACTGAGTATAAAAGCAATACAATCTCAGCTACAGAGTATATTATTACAGAGTATAAAAGCAATACAATCTCAAATACAGAGTATATTATTACTGAGTATAAAAGCAATACAATCTCAAATACAGAGTATGTTATTACTGAGTATAAAAGCAATACAATCTCAGATACAGAGTATATTATTACTGAGTATAAAAGCAATACAATCTCAGATACAGAGTATATTATTACTGAGTATAAAAGCAATACAATCTCAGAAACAGAGTATATTATTACTGAGTATAAAAGCAATACGATCTCAGATACAGAGTATATTATTACTGAGTATAAAAGCAATACAATCTCAGATACAGAATATATTACTGAGTATAAAAGCAATACAATCTCAGATACAGAATATATTATTACTGAGTATAAAAGCAATACAATCTCAGATACAGAGTATATTATTACTGAGTATAAAAGCAATACAATCTCAGATACAGAATATATTATTACTGAGTATAAAAGTAATACAATCTCAGATACAGAATATATTATTACTGAGTATAAAATCAATACAATCTCAGATACAGAGTATATTATTACTGAGTATAAAAGCAATACAATCTCAGATACAGAGTATATTATTTACTGAGTATAAAAGCAATACGATCTCAGATACAGAATATATTATTACTGAGTATAAAAGCAATACAATCTCAGATACAGAGTATATTATTACTGAGTATAAAAGCAATACAATCTCAGATACAGAGTATATTATTACTGAGTATAAAAGCAATACAATCTCAGATACAGAGTATATTATTACTGAGTATAAAAGCAATACAATCTCAGATACAGAGTATATTATTACTGAGTATAAAAGCAATACAATCTCAGATACAGAGTATATTATTACTGAGTATAAAAGCAATACAATCTCAGATACAGAGTATATTATTACTGAGTATAAAAGCAATACAATCTCAGATACAGAGTATATTATTACTGAGTATAAAAGCAATACAATCTCAGATACAGAGTATATTATTACTGAGTATAAAAGCAATACAATCTCAGAAACAGAATATATTACTGAGTATAAAAGCAATACAATCTCAGATACAGAATATATTATTTCTGAGTATAAAAGCAATACGATCTCAGATACAGAGTATATTATTACTGAGTATAAAAGCAATACGATCTCAGATACAGAGTATATTATTACTGAGTATAAAAGCAATACAATCTCAGATACAGAGTATATTATTACTGAGTATAAAAGCAATACAATCTCAGATACAGAGTATATTATTACTGAGTATAAAAGCAATACAATCTCAGAAACAGAGTATATTATTACTGAGTATAAAAGCAATACAATCTCAGATACAGAATATATTATTACTGAGTATAAAAGCAATACAATCTCAGAAACAGAGTATGTTATTACTGAGTATAAAAGCAATACAATCTCAGATACAGAGTATATTATTACTTAGTATAAAAGCAATACAATCTCAGCTACAGAATATATTATTACTGAGTATAAAAGCAATACAATCTCAGATACAGAGTATATTATTACAGAGTATAAAAGCAATACAATCTCAAATACAGAGTATATTATTACTGAGTATAAAAGCAATACAATCTCAGATACAGAGTATGTTATTACTGAGTATAAAAGCAATACAATCTCAGATACAGAGTATATTATTACTGAGTATAAAAGCAATACAATCTCAGATACAGAGTATATTATTACTGAGTATAAAAGCAATACAATCTCAGATACAGAATATATTACTGAGTATAAAAGCAATACAATCTCAGAAACAGAATATATTATTACTGAGTATAAAAGCAATACGATCTCAGATACAGAGTATATTATTACTGAGTATAAAAGCAATACAATCTCAGATACAGAATATATTATTACTGAGTATAAAAGCAATACAATCTCATATACAGAGTATATTACTGAGTATAAAAGCAATACAATCTCAGATACAGAGTATATTATTACTGAGTATAAAAGCAATACAATCTCAGATACAGAGTATATTATTACTGAGTATAAAAGCAATACAATCTCAGATACAGAGTATATTATTACTGAGTATAAAAGCAATACAATCTCAGATACAGAGTATATTATTACTGAGTATAAAAGCAATGCAATCTCAGATACAGAGTATATTATTACTGAGTATAAAAGCAATACAATCTCAGATACAGAGTATATTATTACTGAGTATAAAAGCAATACAATCTCAGATACAGAGTATATTATTACTGAGTATAAAAGCAATACAATCTCAGATACAGAATATATCATTACTGAGTATAAAAGCAATACGATCTCAGATTCAGAGTATATTATTACTGAGTATAAAAGCAATACAATCTCAGAAACAGAGTATATTATTACTGAGTATAAAAGCAATACAATCTCAGATACAGAGTATATTATTACTGAGTATAAAAGCAATACAATCTCAGATACAGAGTATATTATTACTGAGTATAAAAGCAATACAATCTCAGATACAGAATATATTATTACTGAGTATAAAAGCAATACAATCTCAGATACAGAGTATATTATTACTGAGTATAAAAGCAATACAATCTCAGATACAGAATATATTATTACTGAGTATAAAAGCAATACAATCTCAGATACAGAGTATATTATTACTGAGTATAAAAGCAATACAATCTCAGATACAGAGTATATTATTACTGAGTATAAAAGCAATACAATCTCAGATACAGAGTATATTATTACTGAGTATAAAAGCAATACAATCTCAGATACAGAGTATATTATTACTGAGTATAAAAGCAATACAATCTCAGATACAGAGTATATTATTACTGAGTATAAAAGCAATACAATCTCAGATACAGAGTATATTATTACTGAGTATAAAAGCAATACAATCTCAGATACAGAGTATATTATTACTGAGTATAAAAGCAATACAATCTCAGATACAGAATATATTATTACTGAGTATAAAAGCAATACAATCTCAGATACAGAGTATATTATTACTGAGTATAAAAGCAATACAATCTCAGAAACAGAGTATATTATTACTGAGTATAAAAGCAATACAATCTCAGATTCAGAGTATATTATTACTGAGTATAAAAGCAATACAATCTCAGAAACAGAGTATATTATTACTGAGTATAAAAGCAATACAATCTCAGAAACAGAGTATATTATTACTGAGTATAAAAGCAATACGATCTCAGATACAGAGTATATTATTACTGAGTATAAAAGCAATACAATCTCAGATACAGAATATATTACTGAGTATAAAAGCAATACAATCTCAGATACAGAATATATTATTACTGAGTATAAAAGCAATACAATCTCAGATACAGAGTATATTATTACTGAGTATAAAAGCAATACAATCTCAGATACAGAATATATTATTACTGAGTATAAAAGTAATACAATCTCAGATACAGAATATATTATTACTGAGTATAAAAGCAATACAATCTCAGATACAGAGTATATTATTACTGAGTATAAAAGCAATACAATCTCAGATACAGAGTATATTATTTACTGAGTATAAAAGCAATACGATCTCAGATACAGAATATATTATTACTGAGTATAAAAGCAATACAATCTCAGATACAGAGTATATTATTACTGAGTATAAAAGCAATACAATCTCAGATACAGAGTATATTATTACTGAGTATAAAAGCAATACAATCTCAGATACAGAGTATATTATTACTGAGTATAAAAGCAATAGAATCTCAGATACAGAGTATATTATTACTGAGTATAAAAGCAATACAATCTCAGATACAGAGTATATTATTACTGAGTATAAAAGCAATACAATCTCAGATACAGAGTATATCATTACTGAGTATAAAAGCAATACAATCTCAGATACAGAATATATTACTGAGTATAAAAGCAATACAATCTCAGATACAGAGTATATTATTACTGAGTATAAAAGCAATACAATCTCAGATACAGAATATATTATTACTGAGTATAAAAGCAATACAATATCAGATACAGAATATATTACTGAGTATAAAAGCAATACGATCTCAGATACAGTGTATATTATTACTGAGTATAAAAGCAATACAATCTCAGATACAGAGTATATTATTACTGAGTATAAAAGCAATACGATCTCAGATACAGAGTATATTATTACTGAGTATAAAAGCAATACGATCTCAGATACAGAGTATATTACTGAGTATAAAAGCAATACAATCTCAGATACAGAATATATTATTACTGAGTATAAAAGCAATACAATCTCAGATACAGAATATATTATTACTGAGTATAAAAGCAATACAATCTCAGATACAGAGTATATTATTACTGGGTATAAAAGCAATACAATCTCAGATACAGAGTATATTATTACTGAGTATAAAAGCAATACGATCTCAGATACAGAGTATATTACTGAGTATAAAAGCAATACAATCTCAGAAACAGAATATATTATTACTGAGTATAAAAGCAATACAATCTCAGATACAGAGTATATTATTACTGAGTATAAAAGCAATACAATCTCAGATACAGAGTATATTATTACTGAGTATAAAAGCAATACAATCTCAGATACAGAATATATTATTACTGAGTATAAAAGCAATACAATCTCAGATACAGAGTATATTATTACTGAGTATAAAAGCAATACAATCTCAGATACAGAATATATTATTACTGAGTATAAAAGCAATACAATCTCAGATACAGAGTATATTATTACTGAGTATAAAAGCAATACAATCACAGATACAGAATATATTATTACTGAGTATAAAAGCAATACAATCTCAGATACAGAATATATTATTACTGAGTATAAAAGCAATACAATCTCAGATATAGAATATATTATTACTGAGTATAAATGCAATACAATCTCAGATACAGAGTATATTACTGAGTATAAAAGCAATACAATCTCAGATACAGAGTATATTATTACTGAGTATAAAAGCAATACAATCTCAGATACAGAGTATATTATTACTGAGTATAAAAGCAATACAATCTCAGATACAGAGTATATTATTACTGAGTATAAAAGCAATACAATCTCAGATACAGAGTATATTATTACTGAGTATAAAAGCAATACAATCTCAGATACAGAGTATATTATTACTGAGTATAAAAGCAATACAATCTCAGATACAGAATATATTACTGAGTATAAAAGCAATACAATCTCATATACAGAATATATTATTACTGAGTATAAAAGCAATACGATCTCA
Organism: Taudactylus pleione; assembly: GCA_031769625.1. NCBI lineage: Eukaryota > Metazoa > Chordata > Amphibia > Anura > Myobatrachidae > Taudactylus > Taudactylus pleione. The sequence goes on along the minus strand of JAUIMM010001396.1, from coordinate 33,873 downwards.
GATACAGAGTATATTATTACTGAGTATAAAAGCAATACAATCTCATATACAGAATATATTATTACTGAGTATAAAAGCAATACAATCTCAGATACAGAGTATATTATTACTGAGTATAAAAGCAATACAATCTCAGAAACAGAATATATTATTACTGAGTATAAAAGCAATACAATCTCAGATACAGAGTATATTATTACTGAGTATAAAAGCAATACAATCTCAGATACAGAGTATATTATTACTGAGTATAAAAGCAATACAATCTCAGATACAGAATATATTACTGAGTATAAAAGCAATACAATCTCAGAAACAGAATATATTATTACTGAGTATAAAAGCAATACAATCTCAGAAACAGAATATATTATTACTGAGTATAAAAGCAATACAATCTCAGATACAGAGTATATTATTACTGAGTATAAAAGCAATACAATCTCAGATACAGAGTATATTATTACTGAGTATAAAAGCAATACAATCTCAAATACAGAATATATTACTGAGTATAAAAGCAATACAATCTCAGATACAGAGTATATTATTACTGAGTATAAAAGCAATACAATCTCAGATACAGAGGATATTATTACTGAGTATAAAAGCAATACAATCTCAGATACAGAGTATATTATTACTGAGTATAAAAGCAATACAATCTCAGATACAGAGTATATTATTACTGAGTATAAAAGCAATACAATCTCAGATACAGAGTATATTATTACTGAGTATAAAAGCAATACAATCTCAGATACAGAATATATTATTACTGAGTATAAAAGCAATACAATCTCAGATACAGAGTATATTATTACTGAGTATAAAAGCAATACAATCTCAGATACAGAGTATATTATTACTGAGTATAAAAGCAATACAATCTCAGATACAGAATATATTATTACTGAGTATAAAAGCAATACAATCTCAGATACAGAGTATATTATTACTGAGTATAAAAGCAATACAATCTCAGATACAGAGTATATTATTACTGAGTATAAAAGCAATACAATCTCAGATACAGAGTATATTATTACTGAGTATAAAAGCAATACAATCTCAGATACAGAGTATATTATTACTGAGTATAAAAGCAATACAATCTCAGATACAGAGTATATTATTACTGAGTATAAAAGCAATACAATCTCAGATACAGAGTATATTATTACTGAGTATAAAAGCAATACAATCTCAGATACAGAGTATATTATTACTGAGTATAAAAGCAATACAATCTCAGATACAGAGTATATTATTACTGAGTATAAAAGCAATACAATCTCAGAAACAGAATATATTACTGAGTATAAAAGCAATACAATCTCAGATACAGAATATATTATTTCTGAGTATAAAAGCAATACGATCTCAGATACAGAGTATATTATTACTGAGTATAAAAGCAATACGATCTCAGATACAGAGTATATTATTACTGAGTATAAAAGCAATACAATCTCAGATACAGAGTATATTATTACTGAGTATAAAAGCAATACAATCTCAGATACAGAGTATATTATTACTGAGTATAAAAGCAATACAATCTCAGAAACAGAGTATATTATTACTGAGTATAAAAGCAATACAATCTCAGATACAGAATATATTATTACTGAGTATAAAAGCAATACAATCTCAGAAACAGAGTATATTATTACTGAGTATAAAAGCAATACAATCTCAGATACAGAGTATATTATTACTTAGTATAAAAGCAATACAATCTCAGCTACAGAATATATTATTACTGAGTATAAAAGCAATACAATCTCAGATACAGAGTATATTATTACAGAGTATAAAAGCAATACAATCTCAGATACAGAGTATATTATTACTGAGTATAAAAGCAATACAATCTCAGATACAGAGTATATTATTACTGAGTATAAAAGCAATACAATCTCAGATACAGAATATATTATTACTGAGTATAAAAGCAATACAATCTCAGATACAGAATATATTATTACTGAGTATAAAAGCAATACAATCTCAGATACAGAGTATATTATTACTGAGTATAAAAGCAATACAATCTCAGAGACAGAGTATATTATTACTGAGTATAAAAGCAATACAATCTCAGATACAGAGTATATTATTACTGAGTATAAAAGCAATACAATCTCATATACAGAATATATTATTACTGAGTATAAAAGCAATACAATCTCAGATACAGAGTATATTATTACTGAGTATAAAAGCAAAACAATCTCAGATACAGAGTATATTATTACTGAGTATAAAAGCAATACAATCTCAGATACAGAGTATATTATTACTGAGTATAAAAGCAATACAATCTCAGATACAGAGTATATTATTACTGAGTATAAAAGCAATACAATCTCAGATACAGAGTATATTATTACTGAGTATAAAAGCAATACAATCTCAGATACAGAGTATATTATTACTGAGTATAAAAGCAATACAATCTCAGATACAGAATATATTATTACTGAGTATAAAAGCAATACAATCTCAGATACAGAGTATATTATTACTGAGTATAAAAGCAATACAATCTCAGAAACAGAGTATATTATTACTGAGTATAAAAGCAATACAATCTCAGATACAGAGTATATTATTACTGAGTATAAAAGCAATACAATCTCAGAAACAGAGTATATTATTACTGAGTATAAAAGCAATACAATCTCAGAAACAGAGTATATTATTACTGAGTATAAAAGCAATACGATCTCAGATACAGAGTATATTATTACTGAGTATAAAAGCAATACAATCTCAGATACAGAGTATATTATTACTGAGTATAAAAGCAATACAATCTCAGATACAGAATATATTATTACTGAGTATAAAAGCAATACAATCTCATATACAGAATATATTATTACTGAGTATAAAAGCAATACAATCTCAGATACAGAGTATATTATTACTGAGTATAAAAGCAATACAATCTCAGATACAGAATATATTACTGAGTATAAAAGCAATACAATCTCAGATACAGAGTATATTATTACTGAGTATAAAAGCAATACAATCTCAGATACAGAGTATATTGTTACTGAGTATAAAAGCAATACAATCTCAGATACAGAGTATATTATTACTGAGTATAAAAGCAATACAATCTCAGAAACAGAATATATTATTACTGAGTATAAAAGCAATACAATCTCAGATACAGAATATATTATTACTGAGTATAAAAGCAATACAATCTCAGATACAGAGTATATTATTACTGAGTATAAAAGCAATACAATCTCAAATACAGAATATATTACTGAGTATAAAAGCAATACAATCTCAGATACAGAATATATTATTACTGAGTATAAAAGCAATACAATCTCAGAAACAGAGTATATTATTACTGAGTATAAAAGCAATACAATCTCAGATACAGAGTATATTATTACTTAGTATAAAAGCAATACAATCTCAGCTACAGAATATATTATTACTGAGTATAAAAGCAATACAATCTCAGATACAGAGTATATTATTACAGAGTATAAAAGCAATACAATCTCAGATACAGAGTATATTATTACTGAGTATAAAAGCAATACAATCTCAGATACAGAGTATATTATTACTGAGTATAAAAGCAATACAATCTCAGATACAGAATATATTATTACTGAGTATAAAAGCAATACAATCTCAGATACAGAATATATTATTACTGAGTATAAAAGCAATACAATCTCAGATACAGAGTATATTATTACTGAGTATAAAAGCAATACAATCTCAGAGACAGAGTATATTATTACTGAGTATAAAAGCAATACAATCTCAGATACAGAGTATATTATTACTGAGTATAAAAGCAATACAATCTCATATACAGAATATATTATTACTGAGTATAAAAGCAATACAATCTCAGATACAGAGTATATTATTACTGAGTATAAAAGCAATACAATCTCAGATACAGAGTATATTATTACTGAGTATAAAAGCAATACAATCTCAGATACAGAGTATATTATTACTGAGTATAAAAGCAATACAATCTCAGATACAGAGTATATTATTACTGAGTATAAAAGCAATACAATCTCAGATACAGAGTATATTATTACTGAGTATAAAAGCAATACAATCTCAGATACAGAGTATATTATTACTGAGTATAAAAGCAATACAATCTCAGATACAGAATATATTATTACTGAGTATAAAAGCAATACAATCTCAGATACAGAGTATATTATTACTGAGTATAAAAGCAATACAATCTCAGAAACAGAGTATATTATTACTGAGTATAAAAGCAATACAATCTCAGATACAGAGTATATTATTACTGAGTATAAAAGCAATACAATCTCAGAAACAGAGTATATTATTACTGAGTATAAAAGCAATACAATCTCAGAAACAGAGTATATTATTACTGAGTATAAAAGCAATACGATCTCAGATACAGAGTATATTATTACTGAGTATAAAAGCAATACAATCTCAGATACAGAGTATATTATTACTGAGTATAAAAGCAATACAATCTCAGATACAGAATATATTATTACTGAGTATAAAAGCAATACAATCTCATATACAGAATATATTATTACTGAGTATAAAAGCAATACAATCTCAGATACAGAGTATATTATTACTGAGTATAAAAGCAATACAATCTCAGATACAGAATATATTACTGAGTATAAAAGCAATACAATCTCAGATACAGAGTATATTATTACTGAGTATAAAAGCAATACAATCTCAGATACAGAGTATATTGTTACTGAGTATAAAAGCAATACAATCTCAGATACAGAGTATATTATTACTGAGTATAAAAGCAATACAATCTCAGAAACAGAATATATTATTACTGAGTATAAAAGCAATACAATCTCAGATACAGAATATATTATTACTGAGTATAAAAGCAATACAATCTCAGATACAGAGTATATTATTACTGAGTATAAAAGCAATACAATCTCAAATACAGAATATATTACTGAGTATAAAAGCAATACAATCTCAGATACAGAGTATATTATTACTGAGTATAAAAGCAATACAATCTCAGATACAGAGGATATTATTACTGAGTATAAAAGCAATACAATCTCAGATACAGAGTATATTATTACTGAGTATAAAAGCAATACAATCTCAGATACAGAGTATATTATTACTGAGTATAAAAGCAATACAATCTCAGATACAGAGTATATTATTACTGAGTATAAAAGCAATACAATCTCAGATACAGAATATATTATTACTGAGTATAAAAGCAATACAATCTCAGATACAGAGTATATTATTACTGAGTATAAAAGCAATACAATCTCAGATACAGAGTATATTATTACTGAGTATAAAAGCAATACAATCTCAGATACAGAATATATTATTACTGAGTATAAAAGCAATACAATCTCACATACAGAGTATATTATTACTGAGTATAAAAGCAATACAATCTCAGATACAGAGTATATTATTACTGAGTATAAAAGCAATACAATCTCAGATACAGAGTATATTATTACTGAGTATAAAAGCAATACAATCTCAGATACAGAGTATATTATTACTGAGTATAAAAGCAATACAATCTCAGATACAGAGTTTATTATTACTGAGTATAAAAGCAATACAATCTCAGATACAGAGTATATTATTACTGAGTATAAAAGCAATACAATCTCAGATACAGAGTATATTATTACTGAGTATAAAAGCAATACAATCTCAGATACAGAGTATATTATTACTGAGTATAAAAGCAATACAATCTCAGAAACAGAATATATTACTGAGTATAAAAGCAATACAATCTCAGATACAGAATATATTATTTCTGAGTATAAAAGCAATACGATCTCAGATACAGAGTATATTATTACTGAGTATAAAAGCAATACGATCTCAGATACAGAGTATATTATTACTGAGTATAAAAGCAATACGATCTCAGATACAGAGTATATTATTACTGAGTATAAAAGCAATACAATCTCAGATACAGAATATATTATTACTGAGTATAAAAGCAATACAATCTCAGATACAGAATATATTATTACTGAGTATAAAAGCAATACAATCTCAGATATAGAATATATTATTACTGAGTATAAAAGCAATACAATCTCAGATACAGAGTATATTACTGAGTATAAAAGCAATACAATCTCAGATACAGAGTATATTATTACTGAGTATAAAAGCAATACAATCTCAGATACAGAGTATATTATTACTGAGTATAAAAGCAATACAATCTCAGATACAGAGTATATTATTACTGAGTATAAAAGCAATACAATCTCAGATACAGAGTATATTATTACTGAGTATAAAAGCAATACAATCTCAGATACAGAGTATATTATTACTGAGTATAAAAGCAATACAATCTCAGATACAGAATATATTACTGAGTATAAAAGCAATACAATCTCATATACAGAATATATTATTACTGAGTATAAAAGCAATACGATCTCAGATACAGAGTATATTATTACTGAGTATAAAAGCAATACAATCTCATATACAGAATATATTATTACTGAGTATAAAAGCAATACAATCTCAGATACAGAGTATATTATTACTGAGTATAAAAGCAATACAATCTCAGAAACAGAATATATTATTACTGAGTATAAAAGCAATACAATCTCAGATACAGAGTATATTATTACTGAGTATAAAAGCAATACAATCTCAGATACAGAGTATATTATTACTGAGTATAAAAGCAATACAATCTCAGATACAGAATATATTACTGAGTATAAAAGCAATACAATCTCAGAAACAGAATATATTATTACTGAGTATAAAAGCAATACAATCTCAGAAACAGAATATATTATTACTGAGTATAAAAGCAATACAATCTCAGATACAGAATATATTATTACTGAGTATAAAAGCAATACAATCTCAGATACAGAGTATATTATTACTGAGTATAAAAGCAATACAATCTCAAATACAGAATATATTACTGAGTATAAAAGCAATACAATCTCAGATACAGAGTATATTATTACTGAGTATAAAAGCAATACAATCTCAGATACAGAGGATATTATTACTGAGTATAAAAGCAATACAATCTCAGATACAGAGTATATTATTACTGAGTATAAAAGCAATACAATCTCAGATACAGAGTATATTATTACTGAGTATAAAAGCAATACAATCTCAGATACAGAGTATATTATTACTGAGTATAATAGCAATACAATCTCAGATACAGAATATATTATTACTGAGTATAAAAGCAATACAATCTCAGATACAGAGTATATTATTACTGAGTATAAAAGCAATACAATCTCAGATACAGAGTATATTATTACTGAGTATAAAAGCAATACAATCTCAGATACAGAATATATTATTACTGAGTATAAAAGCAATACAATCTCAGATACAGAGTATATTATTACTGAGTATAAAAGCAATACAATCTCAGATACAGAGTATATTATTACTGAGTATAAAAGCAATACAATCTCAGATACAGAGTATATTATTACTGAGTATAAAAGCAATACAATCTCAGATACAGAGTATATTATTACTGAGTATAAAAGCAATACAATCTCAGATACAGAGTATATTATTACTGAGTATAAAAGCAATACAATCTCAGATACAGAGTATATTATTACTGAGTATAAAAGCAATACAATCTCAGATACAGAGTATATTATTACTGAGTATAAAAGCAATACAATCTCAGATACAGAGTATATTATTACTGAGTATAAAAGCAATACAATCTCAGAAACAGAATATATTACTGAGTATAAAAGCAATACAATCTCAGATACAGAATATATTATTTCTGAGTATAAAAGCAATATGATCTCAGATACAGAGTATATTATTACTGAGTATAAAAGCAATACGATCTCAGATACAGAGTATATTATTTCTGAGTATAAAAGCAATACAATCTCAGATACAGAGTATATTATTACTGAGTATAAAAGCAATACAATCTCAGATACAGAGTATATTATTACTGAGTATAAAAGCAATACAATCTCAGATACAGAGTATATTATTACTGAGTATAAAAGCAATACAATCTCAGATACAGAGTATATTATTACTGAGTATAAAAGCAATACAATCTCAGATACAGAGTATATTATTACTGAGTATAAAAGCAATACAATCTCAGATACAGAGTATATTATTACTGAGTATAAAAGCAATACAATCTCAGATACAGAATATATTACTGAGTATAAAAGCAATACAATCTCATATACAGAATATATTATTACTGAGTATAAAAGCAATACGATCTCAGATACAGAGTATATTATTACTGAGTATAAAAGCAATACAATCTCATATACAGAATATATTATTACTGAGTATAAAAGCAATACAATCTCAGATACAGAGTATATTATTACTGAGTATAAAAGCAATACAATCTCAGAAACAGAATATATTATTACTGAGTATAAAAGCAATACAATCTCAGATACAGAGTATATTATTACTGAGTATAAAAGCAATACAATCTCAGATACAGAGTATATTATTACTGAGTATAAAAGCAATACAATCTCAGATACAGAATATATTACTGAGTATAAAAGCAATACAATCTCAGAAACAGAATATATCATTACTGAGTATAAAAGCAATACAATCTCAGAAACAGAATATATTATTACTGAGTATAAAAGCAATACAATCTCAGATACAGAATATATTATTACTGAGTATAAAAGCAATACAATCTCAGATACAGAGTATATTATTACTGAGTATAAAAGCAATACAATCTCAAATACAGAATATATTACTGAGTATAAAAGCAATACAATCTCAGATACAGAGTATATTATTACTGAGTATAAAAGCAATACAATCTCAGATACAGAGGATATTATTACTGAGTATAAAAGCAATACAATCTCAGATACAGAGTATATTATTACTGAGTATAAAAGCAATACAATCTCAGATACAGAGTATATTATTACTGAGTATAAAAGCAATACAATCTCAGATACAGAGTATATTATTACTGAGTATAAAAGCAATACAATCTCAGATACAGAATATATTATTACTGAGTATAAAAGCAATACAATCTCAGATACAGAGTATATTATTACTGAGTATAAAAGCAATACAATCTCAGATACAGAGTATATTATTACTGAGTATAAAAGCAATACAATCTCAGATACAGAATATATTATTACTGAGTATAAAAGCAATACAATCTCAGATACAGAGTATATTATTACTGAGTATAAAAGCAATACAATCTCAGATACAGAGTATATTATTACTGAGTATAAAAGCAATACAATCTCAGAAACAAAATATATTACTGAGTATAAAAGCAATACAATCTCAGATACAGAATATATTATTTCTGAGTATAAAAGCAATACGATCTCAGATACAGAGTATATTATTACTGAGTATAAAAGCAATACGATCTCAGATACAGAGTATATTATTACTGAGTATAAAAGCAATACGATCTCAGATACAGAGTATATTATTACTGAGTATAAAAGCAATACAATCTCAGATACAGAGTATATTATTACTGAGTATAAAAGCAATACAATCTCAGATACAGAGTATATTATTACTGAGTATAAAAGCAATACAATCTCAGAAACAGAGTATATTATTACTGAGTATAAAAGCAATACAATCTCAGATACAGAATATATTATTACTGAGTATAAAAGCAATACAATCTCAGAAACAGAGTATATTATTACTGAGTATAAAAGCAATACAATCTCAGATACAGAGTATATTATTACTTAGTATAAAAGCAATACAATATCAGCTACAGAATATATTATTACTGAGTATAAAAGCAATACAATCTCAGATACAGAGTATATTATTACAGAGTATAAAAGCAATACAATCTCAGATACAGAGTATATTATTACTGAGTATAAAAGCAATACAATCTCAGATACAGAGTATATTATTACTGAGTATAAAAGCAATACAATCTCAGATACAGAATATATTATTACTGAGTATAAAAGCAATACAATCTCAGATACAGAATATATTATTACTGAGTATAAAAGCAATACAATCTCAGATACAGAGTATATTATTACTGAGTATAAAAGCAATACAATCTCAGAGACAGAGTATATTATTACTGAGTATAAAAGCAATACAATCTCAGATACAGAGTATATTATTACTGAGTATAAAAGCAATACAATCTCATATACAGAATATATTATTACTGAGTATAAAAGCAATACAATCTCAGATACAGAGTATATTATTACTGAGTATAAAAGCAATACAATCTCAGATACAGAGTATATTATTACTGAGTATAAAAGCAATACAATCTCAGATACAGAGTATATTATTACTGAGTATAAAAGCAATACAATCTCAGATACAGAGTATATCATTACTGAGTATAAAAGCAATACAATCTCAGATACAGAATATATTACTGAGTATAAAAGCAATACAATCTCAGATACAGAGTATATTATTACTGAGTATAAAAGCAATACAATCTCAGATACAGAGTATATTATTACTGAGTATAAAAGCAATACAATCTCAGATACAGAATATATTATTACTGAGTATAAAAGCAATACGATCTCAGATACAGAGTATGTTATTACTGAGTATAAAAGCAATACAATCTCAGATACAGAGTATATTATTACTGAGTATAAAAGCAATACAATCTCAGATACAGAGTATATTATTACTGAGTATAAAAGCAATACAATCTCAGATACAGAATATATTACTGAGTATAAAAGCAATACAATCTCAGAAACAGAATATATTATTACTGAGTATAAAAGCAATACGATCTCAGATACAGAGTATATTATTACTGAGTATAAAAGCAATACAATCTCAGATACAGAATATATTATTACTGAGTATAAAAGCAATACAATCTCATATACAGAGTATATTACTGAGTATAAAAGCAATACAATCTCAGATACAGAGTATATTATTACTGAGTATAAAAGCAATACAATCTCAGATACAGAGTATATTATTACTGAGTATAAAAGCAATACAATCTCAGATACAGAGTATATTATTACTGAGTATAAAAGCAATACAATCTCAGATACAGAGTATATTATTACTGAGTATAAAAGCAATGCAATCTCAGATACAGAGTATATTATTACTGAGTATAAAAGCAATACAATCTCAGATACAGAGTATATTATTACTGAGTATAAAAGCAATACAATCTCAGATACAGAGTATATTATTATTGAGTATAAAAGCAATACAATCTCAGATACAGAATATATCATTACTGAGTATAAAAGCAATACGATCTCAGATTCAGAGTATATTATTACTGAGTATAAAAGCAATACAATCTCAGAAACAGAGTATATTATTACTGAGTATAAAAGCAATACAATCTCAGATACAGAATATATTATTACTGAGTATAAAAGCAATACAATCTCAGATACAGAGTATATTATTACTGAGTATAAAAGCAATACAATCTCAGATACAGAATATATTATTACTGAGTATAAAAGCAATACAATCTCAGATACAGAGTATATTATTACTGAGTATAAAAGCAATACAATCTCAGATACAGAGTATATTATTACTGAGTATAAAAGCAATACAATCTCAGATACAGAGTATATTATTACTGAGTATAAAAGCAATACAATCTCAGATACAGAGTATATTATTACTGAGTATAAAAGCAATACAATCTCAGATACAGAGTATATTATTACTGAGTATAAAAGCAATACAATCTCAGATACAGAGTATATTATTACTGAGTATAAAAGCAATACAATCTCAGATACAGAGTATATTATTACTGAGTATAAAAGCAATACAATCTCAGATACAGAATATATTATTACTGAGTATAAAAGCAATACAATCTCAGATACAGAGTATATTATTACTGAGTATAAAAGCAATGCAATCTCAGAAACAGAGTATATTATTACTGAGTATAAAAGCAATACAATCTCAGATTCAGAGTATATTATTACTGAGTATAAAAGCAATACAATCTCAGAAACAGAGTATATTATTACTGAGTATAAAAGCAATACAATCTCAGAAACAGAGTATATTATTACTGAGTATAAAAGCAATACGATCTCAGATACAGAGTATATTATTACTGAGTATAAAAGCAATACAATCTCAGATACAGAATATATTACTGAGTATAAAAGCAATACAATCTCAGATACAGAATATATTATTACTGAGTATAAAAGCAATACAATCTCAGATACAGAGTATATTATTACTGAGTATAAAAGCAATACAATTTCAGATACAGAATATATTATTACTGAGTATAAAAGTAATACAATCTCAGATACAGAATATATTATTACTGAGTATAAAAGCAATACAATCTCAGATACAGAGTATATTATTACTGAGTATAAAAGCAATACAATCTCAGATACAGAGTATATTATTTACTGAGTATAAAAGCAATACGATCTCAGATACAGAATATATTATTACTGAGTATAAAAGCAATACAATCTCAGATACAGAGTATATTATTACTGAGTATAAAAGCAATACAATCTCAGATACAGAGTATATTATTACTGAGTATAAAAGCAATACAATCTCAGATACAGAGTATATTATTACTGAGTATAAAAGCAATAGAATCTCAGATACAGAGTATATTATTACTGAGTATAAAAGCAATACAATCTCAGATACAGAGTATATTATTACTGAGTATAAAAGCAATACAATCTCAGATACAGAGTATATCATTACTGAGTATAAAAGCAATACAATCTCAGATACAGAATATATTACTGAGTATAAAAGCAATACAATCTCAGATACAGAGTATATTATTACTGAGTATAAAAGCAATACAATCTCAGATACAGAATATATTATTACTGAGTATAAAAGCAATACAATCTCAGATACAGAATATATTACTGAGTATAAAAGCAATACAATCTCAGATACAGAATATATTATTACTGAGTATAAAAGCAATACAATATCAGATACAGAATATATTACTGAGTATAAAAGCAATACGATCTCAGATACAGTGTATATTATTACTGAGTATAAAAGCAATACAATCTCAGATACAGAGTATATTATTACTGAGTATAAAAGCAATACGAACTCAGATACAGAGTATATTATTACTGAGTATAAAAGCAATACGATCTCAGAAACAGAATATATTATTACTGAGTATAAAAGCAATACAATCTCAGAAACAGAATATATTATTACTGAGTATAAAAGCAATACAATCTCAGATACAGAATATATTATTACTGAGTATAAAAGCAATACAATCTCAGATACAGAGTATATTATTACTGAGTATAAAAGCAATACAATCTCAAATACAGAATATATTACTGAGTATAAAAGCAATACAATCTCAGATACAGAGTATATTATTACTGAGTATAAAAGCAATACAATCTCAGATACAGAGGATATTATTACTGAGTATAAAAGCAATACAATCTCAGATACAGAGTATATTATTACTGAGTATAAAAGCAATACAATCTCAGATACAGAGTATACTATTACTGAGTATAAAAGCAATACAATCTCAGATACAGAATATATTATTACTGAGTATAAAAGCAATACAATCTCAGATACAGAGTATATTATTACTGAGTATAAAAGCAATACAATCTCAGATACAGAGTATATTATTACTGAGTATAAAAGCAATACAATCTCAGATACAGAATATATTATTACTGAGTATAAAAGCAATACAATCTCAGATACAGAGTATATTATTACTGAGTATAAAAGCAATACAATCTCAGATACAGAGTATATTATTACTGAGTATAAAAGCAATACAATCTCAGATACAGAGTATATTATTACTGAGTATAAAAGCAATACAATCTCAGATACAGAGTATATTATTACTGAGTATAAAAGCAATACAATCTCAGATACAGAGTATATTATTACTGAGTATAAAAGCAATACAATCTCAGATACAGAGTATATTATTACTGAGTATAAAAGCAATACAATCTCAGATACAGAGTATATTATTACTGAGTATAAAAGCAATACAATCTCAGATACAGAGTATATTATTACTGAGTATAAAAGCAATACAATCTCAGAAACAGAATATATTACTGAGTATAAAAGCAATACAATCTCAGATACAGAATATATTATTTCTGAGTATAAAAGCAATACGATCTCAGATACAGAGTATATTATTACTGAGTATAAAAGCAATACGATCTCAGATACAGAGTATATTATTACTGAGTATAAAAGCAATACAATCTCAGATACAGAGTATATTATTACTGAGTATAAAAGCAATACAATCTCAGATACAGAGTATATTATTACTGAGTATAAAAGCAATACAATCTCAGAAACAGAGTATATTATTACTGAGTATAAAAGCAATACAATCTCAGATACAGAATATATTATTACTGAGTATAAAAGCAATACAATCTCAGAAACAGAGTATATTATTACTGAGTATAAAAGCAATACAATCTCAGATACAGAGTATATTATTACTTAGTATAAAAGCAATACAATCTCAGCTACAGAATATATTATTACTGAGTATAAAAGCAATACAATCTCAGATACAGAGTATATTATTACAGAGTATAAAAGCAATACAATCTCAAATACAGAGTATATTATTACTGAGTATAAAAGCAATACAATCTCAGATACAGAGTATATTATTACTGAGTATAAAAGCAATACAATCTCAGATACAGAATATATTATTACTGAGTATAAAAGCAATACAATCTCAGATACAGAATATATTATTACTGAGTATAAAAGCAATACAATCTCAGATACAGAGTATATTATTACTGAGTATAAAAGCAATACAATCTCAGAGACAGAGTATATTATTACTGAGTATAAAAGCAATACAATCTCAGATACAGAGTATATTATTACTGAGTATAAAAGCAATACAATCTCATATACAGAATATATTATTACTGAGTATAAAAGCAATACAATCTCAGATACAGAGTATATTATTACTGAGTATAAAAGCAATACAATCTCAGATACAGAGTATATTATTACTGAGTATAAAAGCAATACAATCTCAGATACAGAGTATATTATTACTGAGTATAAAAGCAATACAATCTCAGATACAGAGTATATCATTACTGAGTATAAAAGCAATACAATCTCAGATACAGAATATATTACTGAGTATAAAAGCAAAACAATCTCAGATACAGAGTATATTATTACTGAGTATAAAAGCAATACAATCTCAGATACAGAGTATATTATTACTGAGTATAAAAGCAATACAATCTCAGATACAGAATATATTATTACTGAGTATAAAAGCAATACGATCTCAGATACAGAGTATGTTATTACTGAGTATAAAAGCAATACAATCTCAGATACAGAGTATATTATTACTGAGTATAAAAGCAATACAATCTCAGATACAGAGTATATTATTACTGAGTATAAAAGCAATACAATCTCAGATACAGAATATATTACTGAGTATAAAAGCAATACAATCTCAGAAACAGAATATATTATTACTGAGTATAAAAGCAATACGATCTCAGATACAGAGTATATTATTAATGAGTATAAAAGCAATACAATCTCAGATACAGAATATATTATTACTGAGTATAAAAGCAATACAATCTCATATACAGAGTATATTACTGAGTATAAAAGCAATACAATCTCAGATACAGAGTATATTATTACTGAGTATAAAAGCAATACAATCTCAGATACAGAGTATATTATTACTGAGTATAAAAGCAATACAATCTCAGATACAGAGTATATTATTACTGAGTATAAAAGCAATACAATCTCAGATACAGAGTATATTATTACTGAGTATAAAAGCAATACAATCTCAGATACAGAGTATATTATTACTGAGTATAAAAGCAATACAATCTCAGATACAGAGTATATTATTACTGAGTATAAAAGCAATACAATCTCAGATACAGAGTATATTATTACTGAGTATAAAAGCAATACAATCTCAGATACAGAGTATATTATTACTGAGTATAAAAGCAATACAATCTCAGATACAGAATATATTATTACTGAGTATAAAAGCAATACAATCTCAGATACAGAGTATATTATTACTGAGTATAAAAGCAATACAATCTCAGAAACAGAGTATATTATTACTGAGTATAAAAGCAATACAATCTCAGATTCAGAGTATATTATTACTGAGTATAAAAGCAATACAATCTCAGAAACAGAGTATATTATTACTGAGTATAAAAGCAATACAATCTCAGAAACAGAGTATATTATTACTGAGTATAAAAGCAATACGATCTCAGATACAGAGTATATTATTACTGAGTATAAAAGCAATACAATCTCAGATACAGAATATATTACTGAGTATAAAAGCAATACAATCTCAGATACAGAATATATTATTACTGAGTATAAAAGCAATACAATCTCAGATACAGAGTATATTATTACTGAGTATAAAAGCAATACAATCTCAGATACAGAATATATTATTACTGAGTATAAAAGTAATACAATCTCAGATACAGAATATATTATTACTGAGTATAAAAGCAATACAATCTCAGATACAGAGTATATTATTACTGAGTATAAAAGCAATACAATCTCAGATACAGAGTATATTATTTACTGAGTATAAAAGCAATACGATCTCAGATACAGAATATATTATTACTGAGTATAAAAGCAATACAATCTCAGATACAGAGTATATTATTACTGAGAATAAAAGCAATACAATCTCAGATACAGAGTATATTATTACTGAGTATAAAAGCAATACAATCTCAGATACAGAGTATATTATTACTGAGTATAAAAGCAATAGAATCTCAGATACAGAGTATATTATTACTGAGTATAAAAGCAATACAATCTCAGATACAGAGTATATTATTACTGAGTATAAAAGCAATACAATCTCAGATACAGAGTATATCATTAATGAGTATAAAAGCAATACAATCTCAGATACAGAATATATTACTGAGTATAAAAGCAATACAATCTCAGATACAGAGTATATTATTACTGAGTATAAAAGCAATACAATCTCAGATACAGAATATATTATTACTGAGTATAAAAGCAATACAATCTCAGATACAGAATATATTACTGAGTATAAAAGCAATACAATCTCAGATACAGAGTATATCATTACTGAGTATAAAAGCAATACAATCTCAGATACAGAGTATATTACTGAGTATAAAAGCAATACAATCTCAGATACAGAATATATTATTACTGAGAATAAAAGCAATACAATCTCAGATACAGAATATATTATTACTGAGTATAAAAGCAATACAATCTCAGATACAGAGTATATTATTACTGGGTATAAAAGCAATACAATCTCAGATACAGAGTATATTATTACTGAGTATAAAAGCAATACAATCTCAGATACAGAGTATATTATTACTGAGTATAAAAGCAATACGATCTCAGATACAGAGTATATTACTGAGTATAAAAGCAATACAATCTCAGAAACAGAATATATTATTACTGAGTATAAAAGCAATACAATCTCAGATACAGAGTATATTATTACTGAGTATAAAAGCAATACAATCTCAGATACAGAATATATTATTACTGAGTATAAAAGCAATACAATCTCAGAAACAGAATATATTATTACTGAGTATAAAAGCAATACGATCTCAGATACAGAGTATATTATTACTGAGTATAAAAGCAATACAATCTCAGATACAGAATATATTATTACTGAGTATAAAAGCAATACAATCTCATATACAGAGTATATTACTGAGTATAAAAGCAATACAATCTCAGATACAGAGTATATTATTACTGAGTATAAAAGCAATACAATCTCAGATACAGAGTATATTATTACTGAGTATAAAAGCAATACAATCTCAGATACAGAGTATATTATTACTGAGTATAAAAGCAATACAATCTCAGATACAGAGTATATTATTACTGAGTATAAAAGCAATGCAATCTCAGATACAGAGTATATTATTACTGAGTATAAAAGCAATACAATCTCAGATACAGAGTATATTATTACTGAGTATAAAAGCAATACAATCTCAGATACAGAGTATATTATTATTGAGTATAAAAGCAATACAATCTCAGATACAGAATATATCATTACTGAGTATAAAAGCAATACGATCTCAGATTCAGAGTATATTATTACTGAGTATAAAAGCAATACAATCTCAGAAACAGAGTATATTATTACTGAGTATAAAAGCAATACAATCTCAGATACAGAATATATTATTACTGAGTATAAAAGCAATACAATCTCAGATACAGAGTATATTATTACTGAGTATAAAAGCAATACAATCTCAGATACAGAATATATTATTACTGAGTATAAAAGCAATACAATCTCAGATACAGAGTATATTATTACTGAGTATAAAAGCAATACAATCTCAGATACAGAGTATATTATTACTGAGTATAAAAGCAATACAATCTCAGATACAGAGTATATTATTACTGAGTATAAAAGCAATACAATCTCAGATACAGAGTATATTATTACTGAGTATAAAAGCAATACAATCTCAGATACAGAGTATATTATTACTGAGTATAAAAGCAATACAATCTCAGATACAGAGTATATTATTACTGAGTATAAAAGCAATACAATCTCAGATACAGAGTATATTATTACTGAGTATAAAAGCAATACAATCTCAGATACAGAATATATTATTACTGAGTATAAAAGCAATACAATCTCAGATACAGAGTATATTATTACTGAGTATAAAAGCAATGCAATCTCAGAAACAGAGTATATTATTACTGAGTATAAAAGCAATACAATCTCAGATTCAGAGTATATTATTACTGAGTATAAAAGCAATACAATCTCAGAAACAGAGTATATTATTACTGAGTATAAAAGCAATACAATCTCAGAAACAGAGTATATTATTACTGAGTATAAAAGCAATACGATCTCAGATACAGAGTATATTATTACTGAGTATAAAAGCAATACAATCTCAGATACAGAATATATTACTGAGTATAAAAGCAATACAATCTCAGATACAGAATATATTATTACTGAGTATAAAAGCAATACAATCTCAGATACAGAGTATATTATTACTGAGTATAAAAGCAATACAATCTCAGATACAGAATATATTATTACTGAGTATAAAAGTAATACAATCTCAGATACAGAATATATTATTACTGAGTATAAAAGCAATACAATCTCAGATACAGAGTATATTATTACTGAGTATAAAAGCAATACAATCTCAGATACAGAGTATATTATTTACTGAGTATAAAAGCAATACGATCTCAGATACAGAATATATTATTACTGAGTATAAAAGCAATACAATCTCAGATACAGAGTATATTATTACTGAGTATAAAAGCAATACAATCTCAGATACAGAGTATATTATTACTGAGTATAAAAGCAATACAATCTCAGATACAGAGTATATTATTACTGAGTATAAAAGCAATAGAATCTCAGATACAGAGTATATTATTACTGAGTATAAAAGCAATACAATCTCAGATACAGAGTATATTATTACTGAGTATAAAAGCAATACAATCTCAGATACAGAGTATATCATTACTGAGTATAAAAGCAATACAATCTCAGATACAGAATATATTACTGAGTATAAAAGCAATACAATCTCAGATACAGAGTATATTATTACTGAGTATAAAAGCAATACAATCTCAGATACAGAATATATTATTACTGAGTATAATAGCAATACAATCTCAGATACAGAATATATTACTGAGTATAAAAGCAATACAATCTCAGATACAGAATATATTATTACTGAGTATAAAAGCAATACAATATCAGATACAGAATATATTACTGAGTATAAAAGCAATACGATCTCAGATACAGTGTATATTATTACTGAGTATAAAAGCAATACAATCTCAGATACAGAGTATATTATTACTGAGTATAAAAGCAATACGAACTCAGATACAGAGTATATTATTACTGAGTATAAAAGCAATACGATCTCAGAAACAGAATATATTATTACTGAGTATAAAAGCAATACAATCTCAGAAACAGAATATATATTACTGAGTATAAAAGCAATACAATCTCAGATACAGAATATATTATTACTGAGTATAAAAGCAATACAATCTCAGATACAGAGTATATTATTACTGAGTATAAAAGCAATACAATCTCAGATACAGAGATATTATTACTGAGTATAAAAGCAATACAATCTCAGATACAGAGTATATTATTACTGAGTATAAAAGCAATACAATCTCAGATACAGAGGATATTATTACTGAGTATAAAAGCAATACAATCTCAGATACAGAGTATATTATTACTGAGTATAAAAGCAATACAATCTCAGATACAGAGTATACTATTACTGAGTATAAAAGCAATACAATCTCAGATACAGAGTATATTATTACTGAGTATAAAAGCAATACAATCTCAGATACAGAGTATATTATTACTGAGTATAAAAGCAATACAATCTCAGATACAGAGTATATTATTACTGAGTATAAAAGCAATACAATCTCAGATACAGAGTATATTATTACTGAGTATAAAAGCAATACAATCTCAGATACAGAGTATATTATTACTGAGTATAAAAGCAATACAATCTCAGATACAGAGTATATTATTACTGAGTATAAAAGCAATACAATCTCAGATACAGAGTATATTATTACTGAGTATAAAAGCAATACAATCTCAGATACAGAGTATATTATTACTGAGTATAAAAGCAATACAATCTCAGATACAGAGTATATTATTACTGAGTATAAAAGCAATACAATCTCAGATACAGAGTATATTATTACTGAGTATAAAAGCAATACAATCTCAGATACAGGAGTATATTATTACTGAGTATAAAAGCAATACAATCTCAGATACAGAATATATTATTACTGAGTATAAAAGCAATACAATCTCATATACAGAATATATTATTACTGAGTATAAAAGCAATACAATCTCAGATACAGAGTATATTATTACTGAGTATAAAAGCAATACAATCTCAGATACAGAATATATTACTGAGTATAAAAGCAATACAATCTCAGATACAGAGTATATTATTACTGAGTATAAAAGCAATACAATCTCAGATACAGAGTATATTGTTACTGAGTATAAAAGCAATACAATCTCAGATACAGAGTATATTATTACTGAGTATAAAAGCAATACAATCTCAGAAACAGAATATATTATTACTGAGTATAAAAGCAATACAATCTCAGATACAGAATATATTATTACTGAGTATAAAAGCAATACAATCTCAGATACAGAGTATATTATTACTGAGTATAAAAGCAATACAATCTCAATACAGAATATATTACTGAGTATAAAAGCAATACAATCTCAGATACAGAGTATATTATTACTGAGTATAAAAGCAATACAATCTCAGATACAGAGGATATTATTACTGAGTATAAAAGCAATACAATCTCAGATACAGAGTATATTATTACTGAGTATAAAAGCAATACAATCTCAGATACAGAGTATATTATTACTGAGTATAAAAGCAATACAATCTCAGATACAGAGTATATTATTACTGAGTATAAAAGCAATACAATCTCAGATACAGAATATATTATTACTGAGTATAAAAGCAATACAATCTCAGATACAGAGTATATTATTACTGAGTATAAAAGCAATACAATCTCAGATACAGAGTATATTATTACTGAGTATAAAAGCAATACAATCTCAGATACAGAATATATTATTACTGAGTATAAAAGCAATACAATCTCACATACAGAGTATATTATTACTGAGTATAAAAGCAATACAATCTCAGATACAGAGTATATTATTACTGAGTATAAAAGCAATACAATCTCAGATACAGAGTATATTATTACTGAGTATAAAAGCAATACAATCTCAGATACAGAGTATATTATTACTGAGTATAAAAGCAATACAATCTCAGATACAGAGTTTATTATTACTGAGTATAAAAGCAATACAATCTCAGATACAGAGTATATTATTACTGAGTATAAAAGCAATACAATCTCAGATACAGAGTATATTATTACTGAGTATAAAAGCAATACAATCTCAGATACAGAGTATATTATTAATGAGTATAAAAGCAATACAATCTCAGAAACAGAATATATTACTGAGTATAAAAGCAATACAATCTCAGATACAGAATATATTATTTCTGAGTATAAAAGCAATACGATCTCAGATACAGAGTATATTATTACTGAGTATAAAAGCAATACGATCTCAGATACAGAGTATATTATTACTGAGTATAAAAGCAATACGATCTCAGATACAGAGTATATTATTACTGAGTATAAAAGCAATACAATCTCAGATACAGAATATATTATTACTGAGTATAAAAGCAATACAATCTCAGATACAGAATATATTATTACTGAGTATAAAAGCAATACAATCTCAGATATAGAATATATTATTACTGAGTATAAAAGCAATACAATCTCAGATACAGAGTATATTACTGAGTATAAAAGCAATACAATCTCAGATACAGAGTATATTATTACTGAGTATAAAAGCAATACAATCTCAGATACAGAGTATATTATTACTGAGTATAAAAGCAATACAATCTCAGATACAGAGTATATTATTACTGAGTATAAAAGCAATACAATCTCAGATACAGAGTATATTATTACTGAGTATGAAAGCAATACAATCTCAGATACAGAGTATATTATTACTGAGTATAAAAGCAATACAATCTCATATACAGAATATATTACTGAGTATAAAAGCAATACAATCTCATATACAGAATATATTATTACTGAGTATAAAAGCAATACGATCTCAGATACAGAGTATATTATTACTGAGTATAAAAGCAATACAATCTCATATACAGAATATATTATTACTGAGTATAAAAGCAATACAATCTCAGATACAGAGTATATTATTACTGAGTATAAAAGCAATACAATCTCAGAAACAGAATATATTATTACTGAGTATAAAAGCAATACAATCTCAGATACAGAGTATATTATTACTGAGTATAAAAGCAATACAATCTCAGATACAGAGTATATTATTACTGAGTATAAAAGCAATACAATCTCAGATACAGAATATATTACTGAGTATAAAAGCAATACAATCTCAGAAACAGAATATATTATTACTGAGTATAAAAGCAATACAATCTCAGAAACAGAATATATTATTACTGAGTATAAAAGCAATACAATCTCAGATACAGAATATATTATTACTGAGTATAAAAGCAATACAATCTCAGATACAGAGTATATTATTACTGAGTATAAAAGCAATACAATCTCAAATACAGAATATATTACTGAGTATAAAAGCAATACAATCTCAGATACAGAGTATATTATTACTGAGTATAAAAGCAATACAATCTCAGATACAGAGGATATTATTACTGAGTATAAAAGCAATACAATCTCAGATACAGAGTATATTATTACTGAGTATAAAAGCAATACAATCTCAGATACAGAGTATATTATTACTGAGTATAAAAGCAATACAATTTCAGATACAGAGTATATTATTACTGAGTATAATAGCAATACAATCTCAGATACAGAATATATTATTACTGAGTATAAAAGCAATACAATCTCAGATACAGAGTATATTATTACTGAGTATAAAAGCAATACAATCTCAGATACAGAGTATATTATTACTGATTATAAAAGCAATACAATCTCAGATACAGAGTATATTATTACTGAGTATAAAAGCAATACAATCTCAGATACAGAGTATATTATTACTGAGTATAAAAGCAATACAATCTCAGATACAGAGTATATTATTACTGAGTATAAAAGCAATACAATCTCAGATACAGAGTATATTATTACTGAGTATAAAAGCAATACAATCTCAGATACAGAGTATATTATTACTGAGTATAAAAGCAATACAATCTCAGATACAGAGTATATTATTACTGAGTATAAAAGCAATACAATCTCAGATACAGAGTATATTATTACTGAGTATAAAAGCAATACAATCTCAGATACAGAATATATTATTACTGAGTATAAAAGCAATACAATCTCAGATACAGAATATATTATTACTGAGTATAAAAGCAATACAATCTCAGATACAGAGTATATTATTACTGAGTATAAAAGCAATACAATCTCAGAGACAGAGTATATTATTACTGAGTATAAAAGCAATACAATCTCAGATACAGAGTATATTATTACTGAGTATAAAAGCAATACAATCTCATATACAGAATATATTATTACTGAGTATAAAAGCAATACAATCTCAGATACAGAGTATATTATTACTGAGTATAAAAGCAATACAATCTCAGATACAGAGTATATTATTACTGAGTATAAAAGCAATACAATCTCAGATACAGAGTATATTATTACTGAGTATAAAAGCAATACAATCTCAGATACAGAGTATATTATTACTGAGTATAAAAGCAATACAATCTCAGATACAGAGTATATTATTACTGAGTATAAAAGCAATACAATCTCAGAAACAGAATATATTATTACTGAGTATAAAAGCAATACAATCTCAGATACAGAGTATATTATTACTGAGTATAAAAGCAATACGATCTCAGATACAGAATATATTATTACTGAGTATAAAAGCAATACAATCTCAGATACAGAGTATATTATTACTGAGTATAAAAGCAATACGATCTCAGATACAGAATATATTACTGAGTATAAAAGCAATACAATCTCAGATACAGAATATATTATTACTGAGTATAAAAGCAATACAATCTCAGATACAGAGTATATTATTACTAAGTATAAAAGCAATACAATCTCAGATACAGAGTATATTATTACTGAGTATAAAAGCAATACAATCTCAGATACAGAGTATATTATTACTGAGTATAAAAGCAATACGATCTCAGATACAGAATATATTATTACTGAGTATAAAAGCAATACAATCTCAGATACAGAGTATATTATTACTGAGTATAAAAGCAATACAATCTCAGATACAGAGTATATTATTACTGAGTATAAAAGCAATACAATCTCAGATACAGAATATATTATTACTGAGTATAAAAGCAATACAATCTCAGATACAGAGTATATTATTACTGAGTCTAAAAGCAATACAATCTCAGATACAGAATATATTATTACTGAGTATAAAAGCAATACAATCTCAGATACAGAATATATTATTACTGAGTATAAAAGCAATACAATCTCAGATACAGAATATATTATTACTGAGTATAAAAGCAATACAATCTCAGATACAGAGTATATTATTACTGAGTATAAAAGCAATACAATCTCAGATACAGAGTATATTATTACTAAGTATAAAAGCAATACAATCTCAGATACAGAGTATATTACTGAGTATAAAAGCAATACAATCTCAGATACAGAATATATTATTACTGAGTATAAAAGCAATACAATCTCAGAAACAGAGTATATTATTACTGAGTATAAAAGCAATACAATCTCAGATACAGAATATATTTTTACTGAGTATAAAAGCAATACAATCTGAGATACAGAGTATATTATTACTGAGTATAAAAGCAATACAATCTCAGAAACAGAGTATATTATTACTGAGTATAAAAGCAATACGATCTCAGATACAGAATATATTATTACTGAGTATAAAAGCAATACAATCTCAGATACAGAATATATTATTACTGAGTATAAAAGCAATACAATTTCAGATACAGAGTATATTATTACTGAGTATAAAAGCAATACAATCTCAGATACAGAGTATATTATTACTGAGTATAAAAGCAATACAATCTCAGATACAGAATATATTATTACTGAGTATAAAAGCAATACCATCTCACATACAGAGTATATTATTACTGAGTATAAAAGCAATAAGATCTCAGATACAGAATATATTATTACTGAGTATAAAAGCAATACAATCTCAGATACAGAGTATATTATTACTGAGTATAAAAGCAATACGATCTCAGATACAGAATATATTATTACTGAGTATAAAAGCAATACAATCTCAGAAACAGAGTATATTATTACTGAGTATAAAAGCAATATGATCTCAGATACAGAGTATATTATTACTGAGTATAAAAGCAATACAATCTCAGACACAGAGTATATTATTACTGAGTATAAAAGCAATACAATCTCAGAAACAGAGTATATTATTACTGAGTATAAAAGCAATACGATCTCAGATACAGAATATATTACTGAGTATAAAAGCAATACAATCTCAGATACAGAGTATATTATTACTGAGTATAAAAGCAATACAATCTCAGAAACAGAGTATATTATTACTGAGTATAAAAGCAATACGATCTCAGATACAGAGTACATTATTACTGAGTATAAAAGCAATACAATCTGAGATACAGAGTATATTATTACTGAGTATAAAAGCAATACAATCTCAGATACAGAGTATATTATTACTGAGTATAAAAGCAATACGATCTCAGATACAGAGTATATTATTACTGAGTATAAAAGCAATACAATCTCAGATACAGAATATATTATTACTGAGTATAAAAGCAATACAATCTCAGATACAGAGTATATTATTACTGAGTATAAAAGCAATACAATCTCAGATACAGAGTATATTATTACTGAGTATAAAAGCAATACAATCTCAGAAACAGAATATATTATTACTGAGTATAAAAGCAATACAATCTCAGATACAGAGTATATTACTGAGTATAAAAGCAATACAATCTCAGATACAGAGTATATTATTACTGAGTATAAAAGCAATACAATCTCAGAAACAGAATATATTACTGAGTATAAAAGCAATACAATCTCAGATACAGAGTATATTATTACTGAGTATAAAAGCAATACAATCTCAGATACAGAGTATATTATTACTGAGTATAAAAGCAATACAATCTCAGATACAGAGTATATTATTACTAAGTATAAAAGCAATACAATCTCAGATACAGAGGATATTATTACTGAGTATAAAAGCAATACAATCTCAGATACAGAATATATTATTACTGAGTATAAAAGCAATACAATCTCAGATACAGTGTATATTATTACTGAGTATAAAAGCAATACAATCTCAGATACAGAATATATTATTACTGAGTATAAAAGCAATACAATCTCAGATACAGAGTATATTACTGAGTATAAAAGCAATACAATCTCAGATACAGAGTATATTATTACTGAGTATAAAAGCAATACAATCTCAGAAACAGAATATATTACTGAGTATAAAAGCAATACAATCTCAGATACAGAGTATATTATTACTGAGTATAAAAGCAATACAATCTCAGATACAGAGTATATTATTACTGAGTATAAAAGCAATACAATCTCAGATACAGAGTATATTTTTACTGAGTATAAAAGCAATACAATCTCAGATACAGAGGATATTATTACTGAGTATAAAAGCAATACAATCTCAGATACAGAATATATTATTACTGAGTATAAAAGCAATACAATCTCAGATACAGTGTATATTATTACTGAGTATAAAAGCAATACAATCTCAGATACAGAATATATTATTACTGAGTATAAAAGCAATACAATCTCAGATACAGAGTATATTACTGAGTATAAAAGCAATACAATCTCAGATACAGAATATATTATTACTGAGTATAAAAGCAATACAATCTCAGAAACAGAATATATTATTACTGAGTATAAAAGCAATACAATCTCAGATACAGAGTATATTATTACTGAGTATAAAAGCAATACAATCTCAGATACAGAATATATTATTACTGAGTATAAAAGCAATACAATCTCATATACAGAGTATATTATTACTGAGTATAAAAGCAATACAATCTCAGATACAGAGTATATTACTGAGTATAAAAGCAATACAATCTCAGATACAGAGTATATTATTACTGAGTATAAAAGCAATACAATCTCAGATACAGAGTATATTATTACTGAGTATAAAAGCAATACGATCTCAGATACAGAGTATAATATTACTGAGTATAAAAGCAATACAATCTCAGATACAGAATATATTATTACTGAGTATAAAAGCAATACAATCTCAGATACAGAGTATATTATTACTGAGTATAAAAGCAATACAATCTCAGATACAGAGTATATTACTGAGTATAAAAGCAATACAATCTCAGATACAGAGTATATTATTACTGAGTATAAAAGCAATACAATCTCAGATACAGAGTATATTATTACTGAGTATAAAAGCAATACAATCTCAGATACAGAGTATATTATTACTGAGTATAAAAGCAATACAATCTCAGATACAGAATATATTATTACTGAGTATAAAAGCAATACAATCTCAGATACAGAATATATTATTACTGAGTATAAAAGCAATACAATCTCAGATACAGAGTATATAATTACTGAGTATAAAAGCAATACAATCTCAGATACAGAGTATATTATTACTGAGTATAAAAGCAATACAATCTCAGATACAGAGTATATTATTACTGAGTATAAAAGCAATACAATCTCAGATACAGAGTATATTATTACTGAGTATAAAAGCAATACAATCTCAGATACAGAGTATATTATTACTGAGTATAAAAGCAATACAATCTCAGATACAGAGTATATTATTACTGAGTATAAAAGCAATACGATCTCAGATACAGAATATATTACTGAGTATAAAAGCAATACAATCTCAGATACAGAATATATTATTACTGAGTATAAAAGCAATACGATCTCAGATACAGAATATATTACTGAGTATAAAAGCAATACAATCTCAGATACAGAGTATATTATTACTGAGTATAAAAGCAATACAATCTCAGATACAGAGCATATTATTACTGAGTATAAAAGCAATACGATCTCAGATACAGAATATATTATTACTGAGTATAAAAGCAATACAATCTCAGATACAGAGTATATTATTACTGAGTATAAAAGCAATACAATCTCAGATACAGAGGATATTATTACTGAGTATAAAAGCAATACAATCTCAGATACAGAGTATATTATTACTGAGTATAAAAGCAATACAATCTCAGATACAGAGTATATTATTACTGAGTATAAAAGCAATACAATCTCAGATACAGAGTATATTATTACTGAGTATAAAAGCAATACAATCTCAGATACAGAATATATTACTGAGTATAAAAGCAATACAATCTCAGATACAGAATATATTATTACTGAGTATAAAAGCAATACAATCTCAGAAACAGAATATATTATTACTGAGTATAAAAGCAATACAATCTCAGAAACAGAATATATTATTACTGAGTATAAAAGCAATACAATCTCAGATACAGAGTATATTATTACTGAGTATAAAAGCAATACAATCTCAGATACAGAGGATATTATTACTGAGTATAAAAGCAATACAATCTCAGATACAGAGTATATTATTACTGAGTATAAAAGCAATACAATCTCAGATACAGAATATATTATTACTGAGTATAAAAGCAATACAATCTCAGATACAGAGTATATTATTACTGAGTATAAAAGCAATACAATCTCAGATACAGAGTATATTACTGAGTATAAAAGCAATACAATCTCAGATACAGAGTATATTATTACTGAGTATAAAAGCAATACAATCTCAGAAACAGAATATATTATTACTGAGTATAAAAGCAATACAATCTCAGAAACAGAATATATTATTACTGAGTATAAAAGCAATACAATCTCAGATACAGAGTATATTATTACTGAGTATAAAAGCAATACAATCTCAGATACAGAGTATATTATTACTGAGTATAAAAGCAATACAATCTCAGATACAGAGGATATTATTACTGAGTATAAAAGCAATACAATCTCAGATACAGAATATATTACTGAGTATAAAAGCAATACAATCTCAGATACAGAATATATTATTACTGAGTATAAAAGCAATACAATCTCAGAAACAGAATATATTATTACTGAGTATAAAAGCAATACAATCTCAGAAACAGAATATATTATTACTGAGTATAAAAGCAATACAATCTCAGATACAGAGTATATTATTACTGAGTATAAAAGCAATACAATCTCAGATACAGAGGATATTATTACTGAGTATAAAAGCAATACAATCTCAGATACAGAGTATATTATTACTGAGTATAAAAGCAATACAATCTCAGATACAGAATATATTATTACTGAGTATAAAAGCAATACAATCTCAGATACAGAGTATATTATTACTGAGTATAAAAGCAATACAATCTCATATACACAGTATATTATTACTGAGTATAAAAGCAATACAATCTCAGATACAGAGTATATTATTACTGAGTATAAAAGCAATACAATCTCAGAAACAGAATATATTATTACTGAGTATAAAAGCAATACAATCTCAGAAACAGAATATATTATTACTGAGTATAAAAGCAATACAATCTCAGATACAGAGTATATTATTACTGAGTATAAAATCAATACAATCTCAGATACAGAGTATATTATTACTGAGTATAAAAGCAATACAATCTCAGATACAGAGGATATTATTACTGAGTATAAAAGCAATACAATCTCAGATACAGAGTATATTATTACTGAGTATAAAAGCAATACAATCTCAGATACAGAGTATATTATTACTGAGTATAAAAGCAATACAATCTCAGATACAGAGTATATTATTACTGAGTATAAAAGCAATACAATCTCAGATACAGAATATATTATTACTGAGTATAAAAGCAATACGATCTCAGATACAGAGTATATTATTACTGAGTATAAAAGCAATACAATCTCAGATACAGAGGATATTATTACTGAGTATAAAAGCAATACAATCTCAGATACAGAATATATTACTGAGTATAAAAGCAATACAATCTCAGATACAGAATATATTATTACTGAGTATAAAAGCAATACAATCTCAGAAACAGAATATATTATTACTGAGTATAAAAGCAATACAATCTCAGAAACAGAATATATTATTACTGAGTATAAAAGCAATACAATCTCAGATACAGAGTATATTATTACTGAGTATAAAAGCAATACAATCTCAGATACAGAGGATATTATTACTGAGTATAAAAGCAATACAATCTCAGATACAGAGTATATTATTACTGAGTATAAAAGCAATACAATCTCAGATACAGAATATATTATTACTGAGTATAAAAGCAATACAATCTCAGATACAGAGTATATTATTACTGAGTATAAAAGCAATACAATCTCATATACAGAGTATATTATTACTGAGTATAAAAGCAATACAATCTCAGATACAGAGTATATTATTACTGAGTATAAAAGCAATACAATCTCAGAAACAGAATATATTATTACTGAGTATAAAAGCAATACAATCTCAGATACAGAGTATATTATTACTGAGTATAAAAGCAATACAATCTCAGATACAGAGTATATTATTACTGAGTATAAAAGCAATACAATCTCAGATACAGAGTATATTATTTACTGAGTATAAAAGCAATACGATCTCAGATACAGAATATATTATTACTGAGTATAAAAGCAATACAATCTCAGATACAGAGTATATTATTTCTGAGTATAAAAGCAATACAATCTCAGATACAGAATATATTATTACTGAGTATAAAAGCAATACGATCTCAGATACAGAGTATATTATTACTGAGTATAAAAGCAATACAATCTCAGATACAGAATATATTATTACTGAGTATAAAAGCAATACAATCTCAGATACAGAGTATATTATTACTGAGTATAAAAGCAATACAATCTCATATACAGAGTATATTATTACTGAGTATAAAAGCAATACAATCTCAGATACAGAGTATATTATTACTGAGTATAAAAGCAATACAATCTCAGAAACAGAATATATTATTACTGAGTATAAAAGCAATACAATCTCAGATACAGAGTATATTATTACTGAGTATAAAAGCAATACAATCTCAGATACAGAGTATATTATTACTGAGTATAAAAGCAATACAATCTCAGATACAGAGTATATTATTACTGAGTATAAAAGCAATACAATCTCAGATACAGAGTATATTATTACTGAGTATAAAAGCAATACAATCTCAGAAACAGAATATATTATTACTGAGTATAAAAGCAATACAATCTCAGATACAGAGTATATTATTACTGAGTATAAAAGCAATACAATCTCAGATACAGAGTATATTATTACTGAGTATAAAAGCAATACAATCTCAGATACAGAGTATATTATTTACTGAGTATAAAAGCAATACGATCTCAGATACAGAATATATTATTACTGAGTATAAAAGCAATACAATCTCAGATACAGAGTATATTATTTCTGAGTATAAAAGCAATACAATCTCAGATACAGAATATATTATTACTGAGTATAAAAGCAATACGATCTCAGATACAGAGTATATTACTGAGTATAAAAGCAATACAATCTCAGATACAGAGTATATTAATTACTGAGTATAAAAGCAATACAATCTCAGATACAGAGTATATTATTACTGAGTATAAAAGCAATACAATCTCAGATACAGAATAAATTATTACTGAGTATAAAAGCAATACAATCTCAGATACAGAGTATATTATTACTGAGTATAAAAGCAATACAAACTCAGATACAGAGTATATTATTACTGAGTATAAAAGCAATACAATCTCAGAAACAGAGTATATTATTACTGAGTATAAAAGCAATACAATCTCAGATACAGAGTATATTATTACTGAGTATAAAAGCAATACAATCTCAGATACAGAGTATATTATTACTGAGTATAAAAGCAATACGATCTCAGATACAGAATATATTATTACTGAGTATAAAAGCAATACGATCTCAGATACAGAGTATATTATTACTGAGTATAAAAGCAATACAATCTCAGATACAGAGTATATTATTACTGAGTATAAAAGCAATACAATCTCAGATACAGAGTATATTATTACTGAGTATAAAAGCAATACAATCTCAGATACAGAGTATATTATTACTGAGTATAAAAGCAATACAATCTCAGATACAGAGTATATTATTACTGAGTATAAAAGCAATACATTCTCAGATACAGAGTATATTATTACTGAGTATAAAAGCAATACATTCTCAGAAACAGAGTATATTATTACTGAGTATAAAAGCAATACAATCTCAGATACAGAGTATATTACTGAGTATAAAAGCAATACAATCTCAGATACAGAATATATTATTACTGAGTATAAAAGCAATACAATCTCAGATACAGTGTATATTATTACTGAGTATAAAAGCAATACAATCTCAGATACAGAATATATTATTACTGAGTATAAAAGCAATACAATCTCAGATACAGAGTATATTACTGAGTATAAAAGCAATACAATCTCAGATACAGAATATATTATTACTGAGTATAAAAGCAATACAATCTCAGAAACAGAATATATTATTACTGAGTATAAAAGCAATACAATCTCAGATACAGAGTATATTATTACTGAGTATAAAAGCAATACAATCTCAGATACAGAATATATTATTACTGAGTATAAAAGCAATACAATCTCATATACAGAGTATATTATTACTGAGTATAAAAGCAATACAATCTC